>CM042014.1:51912293-52259793 GCA_023525715.1 Cichorium intybus | reverse complement strand
TTTTATTAATGTGAATAATTCAATTCGATAATCATGGATCCAACATATATTTTAATTATAAAATAATATTCACATATATTAATGTGTAACCTAACCCTAAAAACATTCTAGTCTTCTCTTCCGCCTCCATCTCCCAACCGGCCACTCCATCCCTTCTTGACTTTTGAGGCTGCAAATCCGACGTACACAAATCCGTCATCAAGCTTTCGATTTTCTTTGACAACAGCTCTTGACCATCACACATCCGATACTACCTCCCGCCTCATTCTCACTGCCGCCGACTACATCTTTCCTTCCACCTTCTTCTCTGATGAACGTGCACATCTTATGCCCCGGCTCACCTTCTCGTCCCTCTGTGCACATCCTTGTTCAGCAGCCAAACATCGATATACACTTTGCGACTTCGAAGACGGAGATCCGACTTGTTCGGTATTGAAGTGACCAGTTCCATGATTACCGCCGCCTGCTTCTGTCTCTGTGGTTAGTCGCCGACGACCATAACTCCTCCGACCACCCCAATGCTTCTGTTTCTGTGGTTAGTCGCCGGCTTTCTCTCGATCTCTCTCGATCTGTCTCCGACAATGCTTCTCGATCTCTGTGTTTAGTCGTTGACGACCACGCTCCCATGCTCGGTCTCTCTCGATCTGTCTCCGACAATCGGGCCAGAACAACTTTGACAACTTTGATGGTCGATCTTTCACTCTCGATCTCTCCGGTACTCCTTCTTCTCTAGTCTCCAAATCCCTTCTTGTAGATTTTGTTTTGGGTATTTGGATTCCGATCGACAAACCGATTGACCCTTCTTGTAGATTTTGTTTCGGGAATTTGAATTTTGAAATTGATTTTGGTTCAGATTTTAGACCCTCCTTGAAACCGATTGGATCTGATTCTGTTTTTGATTTGTTTCAGATTTTGGACATCGATGAAACCGATTGGATTTTCATTTCGTTTCTACCATTGTCTCTATTGTGTTTTATCGAGATTTTCATTTCGTTTTATTGTGTTTTAGCGGGACATAATTTCCCGATTCCAAATCCGACTTTAGTTTTCTTATCTGATTTTGATTTTTCTTGGTTCTGATATTGGTTTACTGATGCAGAGGATCGAAATGCAATTTCGATGGCGGATCCGGTGGTTTCCCCAGTCAAGAAGAAGAAGAAGATTTGGGTTGTGTTACGCGTTTCTTGGGGTGGCAGTGCTTCTGAGAGGGATTGTTCCGAAAGAGATCTGTAAGTTTCGGTTTGGGTGTTGATATACGTATATATATACCGCCGATGGATCTGGATTTTTCTGTTCTTGATTGTGGTTTGCATCTTCCAGAATTTTTTCTACATAAATAAAATTAGATCTACAATAAAAGATTGAAATAAATGATAGATTTGTGGTTTTTTTTTATTTACAGGTATTTACACTAAAATTTAAACCAAAAAATACAAACTCAACTAATCTAGGATTTCGATTTTGTAATACAGAAGACACGATTTTGCAGCGGTGATGCTGGTGGTGTTTAGTAGCGGCAATATTGGTATTGTCTTGGTGACGGTGACGTAGATGGCTGTGGTGGTTGGGCCGAGGATGGGTGGTAGAAAATCATGGATGATTGTAAAGACGAAGAGATGGTATTTTGGGATTTTTGAAAGATTTTTCAAATTAGAGAGAGATGGGAGGAAGATCATTGCTCTGGTTTAAGACTGAAAAAGAGGATGATGAAACATTTATAGAGAACTTTTGAACAATGAGTTTCAAATTTCAATTTCACGATCCATGTGAAAAGTTTGATATTTATCATGGACCGTTGATTGTTTTAAAATGTTAATATATTTAAGAGCATAGATTAATGCCATGTCAGCGATCTATGTAAATTCATGTAAAAGAGTTGCATATCATTTGTCCGGCTGTTTCTAATTACGTGGGTCCTCAGCAACAATGCAATTCATACTTGTACAAGTCTTAAAATTAAGACATCTGTGCTTTATAGCTATTGTAATTTATCCCTGCTTTATAATATATCATAGATATATATATATATATATATATATATATATATATATATATATATATATATATATATATATATATATATATATATATATATATATATATATATATATATATATATATATATATATATATATATATATATATGTGGTTAGGTTCAATTAAGAACCAAAATTAAACAATGAACCAAGGAACCAATCCTACGGCCAGAATGCAAAATATTGACGGCCAACGATAAGGATGTAAAATTTTTAATTGGATGAGCATGTAGCGGATTATAGCAAAAACCCACTTCGTTTCTTATTTTTTTTAATTTTTAAGCTTATTCTTTTTTCGAAAAAAAAACTAATTATACCAAAGTTCATAATTTTTCATCTTTTATAAATAGATATCCATATTGATATACAAAATTTTTTATTTTTTATTTTTTACTTCAAGTTCGTCCATATTCACCTTGTGAACTTAAACTGAACTGCATTGTTTCCTTGTTTTATTTTGGTTCTCTATTGAACTTTTATATATATATATATATATATATATATATATATATATATATATATATATATATATATATATATATATATATATATATATATACTTGTTTCCGTCAAAATAAACCGCATATTGAAACTTTTTGTATATTAAAATAAAGAGAAATTGTATTTATTCCTACGTTTTGTTCCTACTTATCTTCCTACCCATGTGAAATTGTGACAAGTGTCTCATTTAATAAAATAATTATTATTTTAAGCCACATATCATAATTTAACATGAGTAGGAACATGAGTAGGAATAAAAGGTAGGAATATATACAATTTCTCTAAAAGAAATTGTCTAATTAAATTTGAAAACATAATTTAACACAATTAAGAGATATATAATTGTATTTTCTAATAAAAAAATAAAACTAACGGCATACGTGAATACTATATTGCAATTTTATTTTATATATAAGTTTTAATAAAATACTATTACAGTATCACATCAAATCAAATTTATCCTTAGACACTTACATTGCTATGTCAATTTAGATATAATCATTAGTTTTTTAGGGTGTAATTAAAATTTCCCAAGAAGAGACTAGAGAGTGTTCTCATTTGATATTTTTATTTGGAATTACCACAAATGCCAGTTCTAAAAATGATTATTACAAATGATCACGCATGTAACATCCCAAAAATTTTGAGTAAATTTAAAAAAATTTAAACGAAAACTTCAATATAAGAAAAGCCACTTAATTAATTTTGACAAAATTCCATAACTTATAAGTTTAATGAAAACACCCCAGGATTAACAGAAGTTAACGAAATCACAATATAGCGGAATATTAATTCAAAAACAGTCCTCCAATGAAGCAGCACAGTGTATACACGTCACGCCTTGCCATCCATGGTACCTGATGTACCTGAAACAATAGTTTATATAGGGAAAGGGTAAGCACGAAGCTTAGTGAGTTCCTCAAAATACCATACGATCCATCACATAACATACAACACATCATAACCATTCATATGTCTGTGAGACTCGCGGGCTATCCCTGTTCCGCTGAAGACTCACGGGCAATTCCCGTTCTTGTCTTATCGCTCGCAGGCTTCTCCCGTTCCGTCTAATGACTTGCAGGCTATTCCCGTTCCGCCTATTGGCTCGCGGGCTATCCCGTTCCGTCTAATGACTCGCAGGCTATTCCCGTTCCGTCTATTGGCTCGCGGGCTATCCCGTTCCGTCCACAAACAATCATTATCATAGAAATAATTCATACAATTATCAAAACAGGTAAGATCACCTTAGTCTAACATATCTTCCTTCCTACGCATGCAATATCACCTATAGTATAGTGAGAAGACTCACCTGATTATAGTTGACTATATCGTTTATCTTTCTCGGCTTTGTATTTCCTTCAACTTTAACTGTTAACATAATAAGAAATCTATCATTTCTTAATCCTTAACTATATTATAGTCGCATCATTAAACCCTTCAATAATTCCAATATGATACTCCATGATTTATCAAGTAAAGAACGGCCAGGTAGAAGATTAGATGGGGTGGCAGGATCCTTTCAGCATTTTAGCCTTTCGGAAAATCCAACAACCAGATCCCAAGTAATCGGCCTAGTCACCGTCCTCGTAAGTAAATCAATCGGTATTATATTCGGAAATTACGAATTGTTATAATAACGACATTTTAAGGTTTTTGTTTACTATTGTTAGAAATTAGTATAATATAACATATGTTATACTTATTAAATATTATACTTCTTAACACAAAAACCATTTTACAATACCTAATTAAGCTATAGAAAAGTTTGTAGTTACCTTATGACCAGTCGTCGGAACCTATAACTTCTGCGCTAGGCTTTTGAGCTTCCTTCCGCTCACTTCTTACACTCTAGTGCTTAGAAACCTCTATATATTGGATTGAGATTTGTTGGTGTGGTTTATGAGATGTTTTGGGGGGTATTTATACTTGAATTCTTGAATAAAAAATGGCATGACACTTTTGACAAAAGATTTTAATAATATAATTTTGTTGAAATTAAAGGCCTTCTAGAATCAGTCTGTTCAAGACTGGTTTAGCCGATCTTAAACCCATTAAATTCACGTTTTTATTTGAGATTCAGAAAATTCATCTCAATACCTTTCCAGTGATGTATTTTACGTATTTATACGATTTTTCTATGATTTATTATGAATTTTTGAAAACAGACTATCTAATCTGTCAATTCCGAACTAATCAGTAAAGATTGCATTTTTTACCATAGATAATCTCATTTTCAAGCTTACTATTATTTTTGGTAATTGTACTAGACTCAATTTGTAAACTTTGTGCATTGGTTTGAGGTCCAAACAATTTTCCTAGAATTAATTATGATTTTTCTAAAAACGACACAAAATGCTGATTTTATATGAAATTGTAACTAAAGTTTTTCTTAGCTTTATAACTACCAAAAATCATATAATTCCTAACACTCTTATTTTAAGTATATGTTATAATCAGGATACGGGTCTTACAAGTCTCCCCCACTTATTTGGATTTCGTCCCGAAATCCGCATTCTCGAACGCCTCTATGTATTTCCCATCGAGTCCTTATGTTCTTCAAAAATCTTCCTCATCTTATTGTCGAACCTTTACAAGGTTTCATTATCTTTCCCTTCAACTTTTACATGTCTCTGTAATAATGCTTAAGGTCCTATTATTCTCATTCACTCCATACTTCTTTTCTTCTAGTTACTCTAGATGTAAAACTCTCACTGTTTCTCACAATCCCACACATCAACTTGACCGGCTACTTTCTACAGTACATATTTAGTACTTTCTAATCTTCATGTATACATAGTTAACCTAGTTAACTTGCAACACCTAATTTTTAACACTATTTCGTATTTATATGAATTCGCATATTTCAACACACATTTGTCTCAATTCAATATTTTCTTTTAAATACTTTTTGGCTAAATAATTCTACATTTGTAAAATCTCCAAAGATTTTTGTTTTACCGAAAAATATAAAATTTACATCATCTTTCGTAAGTTCTTTTTTTTTTTTTTTTTTCTTAGAAGTACTGAACACTCTTTAAACTTTTTCCATTATATGGAGACATAAAATTTTGTTTTATTTCAAGAATCTCTTTATTATCTCGTTCTCACCAGAGTCAAGCAGGGAATTTTGAAAAAATGTCACTTGGGTAGTGAAAAGTCGCATCTACTGTAGTTAGTTTGAATTTCGGTAATTAAAACGTGAGGTGTCCTTTCGGTTCCGTGTGACCTTTTGGTTCCAGCTGTAAGATACTATATATACAGGTATGTAGTATCATTCATTTCCACATTCATTTTCAGTGTCGTCCTCTCTTATCACTAGTTTGTTCATAAACGAACTCATATTTAAAGTTAAGTCATGGAAAACAGATCTTCAATGGGCGATCTGTCGAACCCTGGACCTGGTTTTCCGCAAGGAGAGGGTACTTCAGACCAAGCATTCTTAATAGAGTTCGGTATCTCTAACATTCTAGACATCTATCATCCATACTTCAATTATCTTTCTAATGTTTTGTTTGATTTTGAATTATGGTACAGTCTTCCAGATATAATACCAATAGAGCAACTCCTTAGTGAGCCAGAAATTTTTCCCGAGCTGAACATTAACTCAGAAGATCCGGTGCATGCATCTTTAGACTTTGTACTTGATCAGACTCCATACCTTCTACCAGGTTAAATTCTTTTAAATGATCGCTTTTATGAATATTCAGTTTTTGTTTTATCATCTGACAATTGTTATTTGTAGACCCACTTGTGGATGATCTATATGACTACAATCCATTCATCGACGTACCATCAACGAGTAATGAGATCATCCCCATGAATCAAGGATTCATGACTGACATTCAGAATGAAAGTCAATTACAAACAACTCATAACATCAATATTGAAATGAATCCCGAGCTTGGGGTTGGTTTTCAATATCAAAATCACCTTCAGGTGATTCAGAGGAACTTAGAAGGATTTCAAAATCCTGAATCCATGATTGAAAACGTACAATTACCACCGATAACTACCGATTTTAATGAATCAATGTCCATATTTGGTTCAGAAAATCAGGATCATGTTCAAATGATCCAGAATGATAACAATACAATTGGATTTGAATCTTCTAGTTCAGAAAACATAGCAGGTGGCAGTGGAAGAGGTTTCAGACATTTATTAAGTAGGGAAATAATAGCTGAACACTTTAACGAACCAATTGAGAAAGCTGCGAAGGAACTCAACATTGGAACGACACAATTAAAAAAACGCTGTAGAGAATTAGGTATCAATCATTGGCCCCAACGACAACTTACGAGTTTGCAAACCCTTATTGATCGTGCTGAGGTAAAGAACTACATTTTTTTAATTCCTTTATATCATAAGGTTGAAATTACTAAAGTTATTTGTGCTACAGGAATTTGGTAATGAATTTATTGAGGCAACAGAATTATCGGGAGATTTAATACCCAACCTAAAAAAGGAAAAAGAAGCGATAATTGAAGGGTCACAATCGGGTCTAACAGACGGCACAAAGAAGCTAATACAAGCTGCTCATAAGGTTGTATTTAGGAAAAGAAAATTTATGGAAAAGGGGGAAACTTCATCAAGAACTCCTACACAGCAGCAATCTCTGCCATCTAACTCTGGTATGAGTAGTATTAATCCTGGTTTACTCGAGCCTAGGAGTGAGGATAATTTTGGAGGCTTTGTAGGTGACCTAGCCTGGTTTCCTCCTTCTTATAGCTATCCCCAACTGGTTCCGAATTGGAATCCTTCCTCATCACTTCCCTACTTACACACTCCCCAAACGAGTCGATTTTTAGCCCATAATCATGGGGTTACGGGTTCCATCCCTATTGAGACCCCATACCTTGGAGCTCCTCCTCCAATAACCGAAAGCATACCCCTTCCAAATCCTCAAGAAGGTACAAGTCAACGTAATGATGACAAAGAGTGGAGTGTAGAAGATATTTTCTCACATCTTTCTGATTCTCCAGTTTAGGTTAGTAGTTCTGTAAACTTTTCTTAATGTATTAATATAAAGTTATAGTAATGAATTAAATATATCGACGTGTTACTATAATTTTAATGATTTCATCGATTCTATACAATATTCATGTTGTTCCCTTAATTTTGTATTCCTCCCCCACTTGGATTAAAGTCCAAGTCTGTTTCTTCGATTTATAATTTTTTTTTACGAGCCCTTACTCTCGAACGAAAACCAAGCCCAATCTGCTCAGCCAACAACTTGCATCAGGGGCAAACACCATCTCAATAAACATGTTTCGATAATGTAGAGACGTTTACATCAACCACCATATGTTATTCATCCGCTTGCGACCCTAGTCAACACCTCTATCGTCAGTTTCCTCAATCACGAGCAAGTGATCCAGACTCTCAACCCACACGACTTGATCAATCACTCAAGCAAGATCAATACAAGGGTAGGTAGCCCCTATTACACAGCACTAGGCATGTACAGAGTCGACTAAAAAATACCAGCTATCATCTCAGGCGCCGCTTGCACCTCTTTGACCGTGAGTTGGAAAAATCACACTTGCATCCTTTAGTCCCTGTCTGACTTGTGCGCCCATTAGTTGCATGAAAAATAGCTAACACAATAGCATTTTGACATTCTCCCTTTCAACAGTCTTTAAGTTCAGTAATCAACTTAAGCATGATCGGTCCAACCAAACTGGTATGATCACATCTTAATTGTTCATACTGAACCTCACAATCAATATTCACCAATCGAATGGATAAAGGTTTACCACATTACACTAGCATTTAAGTAAACTATGCTAGACACTCATATACTCAGCTCCTTGGATCCTTCGTGACGAACTCCCGACTCAAACGCGGATCCTGTGCTTTCGATAGTAGGAGCTCTACTACTACCTTCCACACCTATCCATGTCCGTTCCAAGACCCGTCTCGAAATATCCAATTCGCTTCTCACCGATAATTTTAACACATATGCCCTTACAAGGCATATGTCAACCCTTCTAGGAATACTTGGAATCCCACCCCCACCCTGCTATTCTAACTAAGACGGAACTTCCTCCAGTGATGACAAGTTGTTTCGCGAACTTAGTTGTATACAATATCGAACTAAACAGTCTTTCAAATAAGAGAATCTTCCCTAAAGCAACAACCAAACAAGGAACATGCAATAAGGTCAACTCACACATTCTATGACTATTCAGTCCATATTGTATACAACTTAGTGGAAATCTCTAAGCAACCTATCGGCACTAGCATACAGTTCTATTAGCAAATAGCAGATAATAATACAACAATGTGTGATCTCTACCAGGCATTTCAGCAAACATATACCATATGTTTTTTTTTTAACATCCACAATATTAAATACTTAACCCTTTTCTCATACTGGCGTCGGCTGGCGGTACACACTGTGTCTTCAGTTCACCCTTCATAAAACATCTTTCTTTCGTAAAAATGTTTTAAGAAAACTCTTAAGCCTCAACTTGAGTCCAGAACTCACTAAGTGAGCCTGATTCTCTCAAGCTGTGCTCTGATACCAACTAGTAACATCCCAAAAATTTTGAGTAAATTTAAAAAAATTTAAACGAAAACTTCAATATAAGAAAAGCCACTTAATTAATTTTGACAAAATTCCATAACTTATAAGTTTAATGAAAACACCCCAGGATTAACAGAAGTTAACGAAATCACAATATAGCGGAATATTAATTCAAAAACAGTCCTCCAATGAAGCAGCACAGTGTATACACGTCACGCCTTGCCATCCATGGTACCTGATGTACCTGAAACAATAGTTTATATAGGGAAAGGGTAAGCACGAAGCTTAGTGAGTTCCTCAAAATACCATACGATCCATCACATAACATACAACACATCATAACCATTCATATGTCTGTGAGACTCGCGGGCTATCCCTGTTCCGCTGAAGACTCACGGGCAATTCCCGTTCTTGTCTTATCGCTCGCAGGCTTCTCCCGTTCCGTCTAATGACTTGCAGGCTATTCCCGTTCCGCCTATTGGCTCGCGGGCTATCCCGTTCCGTCTAATGACTCGCAGGCTATTCCCGTTCCGTCTATTGGCTCGCGGGCTATCCCGTTCCGTCCACAAACAATCATTATCATAGAAATAATTCATACAATTATCATAACAGGTAAGATCACCTTAGTCTAACATATCTTCCTTCCTACGCATGCAATATCACCTATAGTATAGTGAGAAGACTCACCTGATTATAGTTGACTATATCGTTTATCTTTCTCGGCTTTGTATTTCCTTCAACTTTAACTGTTAACATAATAAGAAATCTATCATTTCTTAATCCTTAACTATATTATAGTCGCATCATTAAACCCTTCAATAATTCCAATATGATACTCCATGATTTATCAAGTAAAGAACGGCCAGGTAGAAGATTAGATGGGGTGGCAGGATCCTTTCAGCATTTTAGCCTTTCGGAAAATCCAACAACCAGATCCCAAGTAATCGGCCTAGTCACCGTCCTCGTAAGTAAATCAATCGGTATTATATTCGGAAATTACGAATTGTTATAATAACGACATTTTAAGGTTTTTGTTTACTATTGTTAGAAATTAGTATAATATAACATATGTTATACTTATTAAATATTATACTTCTTAACACAAAAACCATTTTACAATACCTAATTAAGCTATAGAAAAGTTTGTAGTTACCTTATGACCAGTCGTCGGAACCTATAACTTCTGCGCTAGGCTTTTGAGCTTCCTTCCGCTCACTTCTTACACTCTAGTGCTTAGAAACCTCTATATATTGGATTGAGATTTGTTGGTGTGGTTTATGAGATGTTTTGGGGGGTATTTATACTTGAATTCTTGAATAAAAAATGGCATGACACTTTTGACAAAAGATTTTAATAATATAATTTTGTTGAAATTAAAGGCCTTCTAGAATCAGTCTGTTCAAGACTGGTTTAGCCGATCTTAAACCCATTAAATTCACGTTTTTATTTGATATTCAGAAAATTCATCTCAATACCTTTCCAGGGATGTATTTTACGTATTTATACGATTTTTCTATGATTTATTATGAATTTTTGAAAACAGACTATCTAATCTGTCAATTCCGAACTAATCAGTAAAGATTGCATTTTTTACCATAGATAATCTCATTTTCAAGCTTACTATTATTTTTGGTAATTGTACTAGACTCAATTTTTAAACTTTGTGCATTGGTTTGAGGTCCAAACAATTTTCCTAGAATTAATTATGATTTTTCTAAAAACGACACAAAATGCTGATTTTATATGAAATTGTAACTAAAGTTTTTCTTAGCTTTATAACTACCAAAAATCATATAATTCCTAACACTCTTATTTTAAGTATATGTTATAATCAGGATACGGGTCTTACAACGCACCATAGGTCATTAGGGGACGTGTTTTAGAAATAGGCTTTGCCAGGGATAGCATCGCTATCCACTTATGTTAACGGCGCTGACACTCGCCTTCGGTCAAAAGTACTAGATTAAACCTTAGTATCCAATAGTTAGGTAAGTAAGGGTCGAACCGTGAAGTTCGTGGTTGGCACTGTCGCGTCGATAACAAAACCATAGTATAGTGTAACTCTATAACAAACATATTACTACACTTGATCCCAAAATCAAACTCAAAACAAACATAAAAACAACAATCAAACAAGATCTACGCATAAACTGTAGATCCAAACACCTGAGTGAACCAAAAACCGAATCTTTTATAAAATAAACCGAAACTAACAATTGTTCTCGAACCAAAACCAAACCAGGAGCCTAATGCTTACTCCTAGACAGAAAACTGATCTCTGTGATTAGAGAAATTTCTGAATGAGGAATAATCGTAGCACAAGAGGCGTTACAAAACCGAAAATGTTGCAAATAAAAGTAAAACTAACCAACTACCAAGTGTAAAATTGAAAAGCTACGAAATTGAGTCAAAGATGCCAGATATCTACTCGATGGATTAGTATTCACTCCCTGAAATTCCACCTAGAAGCCTCTGTTTATAGTTGTGAAATCTGGTGGCTCGCACCGCTAACCATGGGTTTTCGTATCGCGAGTCTTGCCATATCCCGATTCATCGCGTTTTGAATTTCAAGTCAAATCGGATCACGTTCTTATCCCATGTCTGGTGCCGCGAAGAGCAATGTCCTGCGTCGCGAACTTCTCTTGATCCTTATCCTCGTTTCCTTATATCTATTCTCACAAATTTTACAGTTAAAGCCCTGCATTTTAACATAAATACTACACAAGACAACTTGCACTAAAAGTGAGTATTATTAGTCATTTTACAACGATAAAACAACTAAAACTCACTCCAATAAAGCGTAAAATATGTAATATAAAAGCGCGTTATCAAACACCACATACTTGTGCTTTGCTTGTCCCTAAGCAAATAGAGATTTCAAGAACTTGTATTAAAGACTCAAACTTTCTTGAAAATCCTCAATTTCAAAGTTTATTGTTATTTTCAGAAGTTAACAGATTGTCTCTTGATTGTTTTGTTTCACAACTTTATGCATTGATGCTTTAAACTATTTTAAATGTTAATCACCTGGTCGTTTGATACTTTTATTCTCAAGTTGTCCTAATGATCCTCATTTTCTAAAACTTTCTTTTAAAACTTCTTTTAGACGACTATTATATATAGCTCATACGTGAGGTGTTCCGATACATGATCATATGCCATATTTCACAAATATCAATACAAAAGTTTTTAAAATTTAATAATGTTTGTAAATTAAGTAATAACTATTTTATAAATTATAACCATCCTCAAGTTTATTGTAATATTCTATTATTAAGGTGTTTAAGATTACTTATTTGCTTCTTTTGATTTAATATAATTAAAAACATTTTTGAATGTTTAGATAAAATGAAATGAAAAGTGCCTATTGATTAAAATAAGCTATTTTCGATAAAATGTTTCCTCCTATTCCTCTTAACTTATTTGAAAATGCATATAACTTATTTATAATTATTAATTATATATGGAAAAAATTTACACATTTACCACTATTTTAACACTACAAACCATATGGACCGTAGCATTGTTACTTTAATGACCGATGGCTACACATGTCAATTAACCATTTTGGCTCTGTCTTTTTTGTTTTTATATGTATACGTTGAATTCGTCTACGACTAAAAAAACATGTTATTTTATTGCATTTTGATACTTAGTAAGTTGTCAAAATATTCTTTTTTCTAAGACTTCGTTTTCTTACCATTTAAACTAATAAACATTATATAAAAAACATAAACGGTTTTAAATAAGTAATCGAAAAAAGAAATATAAAATAAAATAGGTTTTATGTTGACTAACATAACCCTTTTCAAGAAAATATAATAATAATAGAGAAGTTTGTCCCAAGACCCAATATTGGTTGGCCATCGCCAACATATTGACGAATGATGACGATGGCTATTTTCAACATTGCATGGGCATAATATTTTTAGAGTAAATTACAATTTTGGTCCCTTGGTTTGTATGAAATTTCATTTTTGCTCATCGTTTCGTTTTTCCACATTGATGGTCCCTGAACTACACTTTTGCTTACACTATTGGTCCCTTGGCCAGGTAAAAAAAACCAATATACCCTTTTTAATTTCTTTTTTTTTCTTTTAAATTTTTTTATTTTGGGAATTAAAAAAAAAAGAAAAAATACCCTAAACCCCCCACCCCCCTCTCTCTCACCACCGTCTGGGTTTACTTGTGAGGATCTACTTCCATGGCTACGGTTCTGAGAGGAAGAAGCTAACTTAGTGTTTTATCGGGGAATCCATGGTTTTTATCGCCGGGAATAAGCCGTTCGTTGGACATCACGATGATCTCCGCCAGTGGCCTGAATAATTTCTTGTTTGTCTTCAAGATGAAAGTGTACGTGGTTGTTTCTTTAATAAATGGCAAATCCGTTATTGAAAAAAAGACCCATATGTCAAACGGCTGCAACCCCAGGTGGAACCACCGCATAAAGTTCCCAGTTGAGGAGTCAGCCATCCAGACCAGCAACCTCCTCTTTGTCCTCCGGCAACACCGCATGCTAGGTGACAAAGACATCGGTGAGGTGTCCATCCCAGTCCGTGAACTCGTTGAGGCAAACCCAGGTTATGGAAGCACCGGACATGAAGTCGACTACCAGGTTCAGTCCACCAATGGAAAATGCAAAGGAACCTTTACCTTTTCACACGAATTCAGAGAGAAAGTCCAGCCTGCTCGAGCAGACGATACTTCTCATCCTGTTCCATACATGGTCAATCAACCATGTAACACCCGTGTTCCGGGTAATGTTTATCAAAAAAAAAAAAAAAAAAAAAAAAAAAAAAAAAAAAAATGAATAGTAACCTGGCGGCGTGAATAGTGCTCGCGACGCGACGTGAATAGTGCTCGCGACGCGAGGCCGAAAAAGGCTTCTAGAGAGGTGCGCGATGAGGTAAGTGCTTACGTAATGGTCACGTCGCGACCGGGGGGTCCGTCGCGACGCGAAGAGGGTCCAGAGGCCTATAAATAGGTGCTCCAAGCCTCATTTTGAGGCACAACACACACCAAACACATATACGATATAGAGGAGTGTTTTGGTAAGGAAAATACGTTGAGGGAGGATGATGGGAGGTGAGAAACGAGCGGTAGCTAACAACGAGGTGCTCGGGAACTGTCAGCGATTCGGAACGGAAAATACGACAGGACTCCGAGAAAACGCCAATCTCAGGTGAGTAATCGCTACCGTATCTCCCTAATAGTTTATATGTGTTAAACTATAAAATACGAGGGATGTAATAAACTATTTCCTATAATTCATAATTCCAAAAGTAATGCAGATTGATTTACTTACGAGGACGGTGTCTAGGCCGATTACTTGGGATCTGGTTGTTGGATTTTCCGAAAGGCTAAAATGCTGAAAGGATCCTGCCACCCCAACTAATCTTCTACCTGGCCGTTCTTTACTTGATAAATCATGGAGCATCGTGTTGGAATTATTGAAGGAAAATACAAAGCAGTATAATTAAAGTATTATAATAATACTTGGGTGGGAAATAGTCATGTTATCATGAGGATGAGTTCGAGTTATACACCCGAAAGTATCACAAGATGATACTGAGCAGAGTGAATAAGTAAATATATATAATACATGTCAGGGGATGGCATGATTTACCATATACTAATAAAACACGAGGTAATCATAGATGTACTATGACCATACCTGTATGAGAAAGCCGTTAAGTGAGTGGGTATACCGTGAGACGGTATAATTATTCGTGGAAACTAATACCAAATAATAAATAAAAAGATGTGACAGTAGTTAAAGAGGTGGGTCGTGACGATGTAAGATAAGACTGTGTGGGACAGTCTAATAGTGAGTATCTGTGAATGATACTGTATAGTGAGTGACGTCGGGTAATACGGTAGTTTCACAGTGTGAATTACGAGTCGGATAAGACTGTGAAGCTGACAGGAACGGTGATCCTGTAACGTGTGTGACCATATAGGTCATACTGTGATTAGATTACTCACTAAGCTTTATAGCTTACCCCTTTATTTTATGTGGTTTTGCAGGATAGGTAACGCTTGGCTTGGATCATGGGACGATCCCTGGTGATATTACCTTGTAAACTCCAGGCTGAAAAACCGGGCGTTACAAGTTGGTATCAGAGCCAAGATTTGAGTGAACTAGGATAAGATCCCTAGACTCAAATTAGTAGACACATGAGAATTGCGTGTTAAGATATAAAAATCACAAACATATTGTGATAAAGTCGAACGTAGATAAAGTAGTTTATTCTAACATGATAATAAAAATGTTAGTAAACTTTTTCAGAGATAAAAAGAACTATAAACTTTTTCAGAGATAAAAAGAACTATAGAAAATGAGTGAGTTTGTGTGGTATTTTCCCAAATACGGGAAAGGTGTTAAAAGTAAATCCAGATGCAAATTTTGTCAAATAAGAGAGTTTTGAAAATTGATTTGAAAGAAATTTTTTGGAAATTTGAAAAGTAGGGTATAGCTGAGAAATACGAAGGATTTTGACAAACTGATATGAAGCTGAGTCCAAAATAATTTGGAAAATGTTTCGAAAAAAAAAAATAATAATAATAATAATAATAATAATAAATATAAGTTGAAATAAAAATTCTAAAAATACGAGTTGGTGGGTGGATTTATGAAAATATATGGCGACAGCCATATCAAAGAAAAAGTGATAAATATATGTGATGATTGGATGTGAGATGGTAAGAACTATAAGAAATGAGTTCGTGAGGAGTTATACAATCTCTAAATGAGACAAGTGTTGAGGTATGTGGTAGTACTAGACACGTCTAAGTCTAGCATGTGGATAATATGGGGTTGAGGAATTGAGAGATAAAGGGTGGCTCAACGTACTGAGCAACATAGAGATGTTCGCAAGATGCACTGAGCAGATACGCATGATCCGACGTACAGGATATGCGCGGCTCCGAGTGCTGAGCGGTGGAGTTTGAGCAGATACGCATGACTCGACGTACTGAGTATGCGCGGCTCTAAATGCTGAGTGGTTGAGCAGATACGCATACAGAGTATGCGCGGCTCTGAGTGCTGAGTAGATTAAGTTTGAGCAGATACGTATGACTCGACGTACTGAGTATACGCGGCTCAGAATATTAAGCAGGAGAGTATAACTTGAAATATTGGGTAAGAGTAGATTATGTGGAAAATTTGCCGGAGACATAAGAGAAGTAACGTTTGTAGATGTCCTAAGTCAACATAAGACTAGGATGGATTGAATTATTCCTTCCATTCTAGAAGAATTAAGGGTACTATTTTACTTAGTTAAGGTCTAAGTACCAGGAACCATCCAATCATCACTAAACAAATAAAGGAGAGGTTATCTTTATAACCAAAGAATATAATGAGGTATTTTTCCCAAACATAGTTGATTTTTTTCTACTGATGTAAAGGTTATTTGTATGACCAGAGTTTTACAAGTAGAGAGATATTTCAAAGAAAAAGTTATTCTGACAAAAGCTGAAAGAGTTATTTTGTTGTGAAAGGAATAAACCTTTAAAATAGTCATTTTTATGACTAAAGAAATTATTGTTATGACTAATGGAAGTCAAAAGAATAAATTTAAAAAAAAAAGAAAAAAAAAAAAAAAAAAAAGCATCTGGTTAAAAGAGAAGTGTGAGTAGTTACGCAGAGAAGTAATTAAGTATATACAAATTTAGTGTGTGTTAAGATGTTGTGTGACCAATAGTGTCAAAAGAAAAAGGGAGTTAATAAATCAGGAAACCCAAGTAGTAATTGTGTAATTGTTGAGCTGATGAGGGGGTGGTAAGGTCGGTTACAGAGTTTTGCAGTTAGGTGTTAGCTGTTAAGCCTTTATGGCTTATTGTTGGTTGGAGCCCTTATGGCTTGGTTTTTCTGGTAGGGCCACATTATCGGTTGTTGTGATTGGGACCATCTTTCTATGGGGTCACATACTCGGTAATTGTGGTTGAGACTACCTTTTCTATAGAGTTAGTGACTATTGTTAGGGTCACATATATATTGTGACGGTTGTATGAGCAGTAATTGTGGTGGGACCACATACAAGTGTTGAGATGACCTAATCGGTCGGCAGATTCTAGGGTGTACGTTGAGTCTTTGGGACTCGATATCGTAGAGGTGCTTAATGTGTCAGTATTGTGGTGATACCCCTCTGGGTTTACTAGTACAGCCGCATCACGTTGGAATAAGAGATGGTTGAGTGAAAGAGAAAATAAGGGTATATCGATGCTAGGAGATTTCGGGGACGAAATCGTTTAAGGGGGAGAGATTTGTAACACCCGTGTTCCGGGTAATGTTTATCAAAAAAAAAAAAAAAAAAAAAAAAAAAAAAAAAAAAAAAAAAAATGAATAGTAACCTGGCGGCGTGAATAGTGCTCGCGACGTGAATAGTGCTCGCGACGCGAGGCCGAAAAAGGCTTCTAGAGAGGTGCGCGATGAGGTAAGTGCTTACGTAATGGTCACGTCGCGACCGGGGGGTCCGTCGCGACGCGAAGAGGGTCCAGAGGCCTATAAATAGGTGCTCCAAGCCTCATTTTGAGGCACAACACACACCAAACACATATACGATATAGAGGAGTGTTTTGGTAAGGAAAATACGTTGAGGGAGGATGATGGGAGGTGAGAAACGAGCGGTAGCTAACAACGAGGTGCTCGGGAACTGTCAGCGATTCGGAACGGAAAATACGACAGGACTCCGAGAAAACGCCAATCTCAGGTGAGTAATCGCTACCGTATCACCCTAATAGTTTATATGTGTTAAACTATAAAATACGAGGGATGTAATAAACTATTTCCTATAATTCATAATTCCAAAAGTAATGCAGATTGATTTACTTACGAGGACGGTGTCTAGGCCGATTACTTGGGATCTGGTTGTTGGATTTTCCGAAAGGCTAAAATGCTGAAAGGATCCTGCCACCCCAACTAATCTTCTACCTGGCCGTTCTTTACTTGATAAATCATGGAGCATCGTGTTGGAATTATTGAAGGAAAATACAAAGCAGTATAATTAAAGTATTATAATAATACTTGGGTGGGAAATAGTCATGTTATCATGAGGATGAGTTCGAGTTATACACCCGAAAGTATCACAAGATGATACTGAGCAGAGTGAATAAGTAAATATATATAATACATGTCAGGGGATGGCATGATTTACCATATACTAATAAAACACGAGGTAATCATAGATGTACTATGACCATACCTGTATGAGAAAGCCGTTAAGTGAGTGGGTATACCGTGAGACGGTATAATTATTCGTGGAAACTAATACCAAATAATAAATAAAAAGATGTGACAGTAGTTAAAGAGGTGGGTCGTGACGATGTAAGATAAGACTGTGTGGGACAGTCTAATAGTGAGTATCTGTGAATGATACTGTATAGTGAGTGACGTCGGGTAATACGGTAGTTTCACAGTGTGAATTACGAGTCGGATAAGACTGTGAAGCTGACAGGAACGGTGATCCTGTAACGTGTGTGACCATATAGGTCATACTGTGATTAGATTACTCACTAAGCTTTATAGCTTACCCCTTTATTTTATGTGGTTTTGCAGGATAGGTAACGCTTGGCTTGGATCATGGGACGATCCCTGGTGATATTACCTTGTAAACTCCAGGCTGAAAAACCGGGCGTTACAAACCAGGGATGCCAGCTTACCCCCAGGGACCGTACTCACAAACTACTCCAGGATATGTAAACTACGAATGCGCACCGCCGCAGTATGGTGGCGGTTGGTACCCACCACCCACAACAACACCAGGGGCGCCGTATCCATACCCTCCTCCCCCAGTACCCCCACCGATGGGTTATAATCAACATATGCAGCAAGGACCATAATCAATGGACTAGATAAGTGGCGGTAGTGGCAGGGTTAAGTTAAGTCTAAGCTAGTAACGAGGGCGGGGTTTATCGAAGGAGATGTGGTGGAGACATGACAGCAATGACGATTATGGGTTTGATCATTCATTTTCTTTCTCTGAAACATGGATTATAATGCATTTCGGGTGGAAATAAAGAGATGATCGCCATTGGCGTCATGAACATGGCCGGTTCTTGCACCTCCTACTACGTGACCACCGGCTCATTTTCTCGATCTGCTGTGAACGCATTTGCGGGTGCAAAAACAGTGGTGTCCAACATCATAATGACATCAACGGTCCTCGTTACACTCTTGTTCTTGATGTCTCTGTTTCAATACACGACTAGACATGTGGATTTAGCGGTATTTCTTCATCATCGATCGAGCACAAAAAGAACCCAGACGGTGGTGAGAGAGAGAAAGGGGGGGTGGGGGTGGGGGGTTTAGGGTATTTTTTTTTAATTCCCAAAATAAAAAAATTTTAAAAGAAAAAAGAAAAAGAAGTTAAAAAGGGTATATTGGTCTTTTTACCTAGCCAAGGGACCAATAGTGTAAGCAAAAGTGTAGTTCAGTGACCATCAGCGTGGAAAAACGAAACGATGACCAAAAGTAAAATTTCATGCAAACGACAGGGACCAAAATTGTAATTTACTCATATTTTTATAAATACTTATAAGGAAAATGTTTGTCTTCTACAAAAAGGCAAACAAATATCAATAGATAGACAATAAAAACTTAATAAATATTTTATCATAATGTCTTTAAATATAATATTCAAATATTAATAAAGAGATAATCAAAGCTTACGAATGTAGTGTTTGTCATGTAATCTAAAAAAAAATGTATCCGTCTATTTGACTAGAACACGTAAGGTTATATAAAAATATTAATTTAAGGTTATAATAATATATTTGCAAAGTGGGATGGCAAAGAAGTGGAGGGATTTTTACCTAACTCGATGTGTAGATGACCAGAGACAGTCAAATCATTAAAATGGAATTTAGTAATCGTGTTATGTCAAATGTTGTGGTTGGTAATATTAATTAAATTGAAAAGATCGTGTCTACTCGGTCAATGTGAAATGAAATAATTCAGCACCTATTTAGTAATATGTGTTTATGCTTTTAATTTTATATAAAACAAATTGAATTGAAAACTTTGTTTGAAAAGGTCTACGTTTCTGTAAGAACCAAAATCCAATTTACAAATGATGGTTATAAGTAGAAATTTGATAGCAAGTGAAGCCTAGCTTAGCTGGGTGGATGCACCGGGTTATATACCCATGTGGTGGGAGGTCTGGAGTTCGACTCCGACTAACCCCATGTGGGGGATTTTCCTGGAAGGCGAATTAGGTGGAGGGGAAAGGCCTTTGCGCCTGGGGTGATTGCCATGCCCTGGGTTGCGGGACTGTGATTACCCACAGTTGAAACCATATCTATTCGCTGGTTCCAAAAAAAAAGTAGAAATTTGATTTTTATGTTTTAATAAATACATGCGGTGGTTATCTCTTTTTAGGGAAGATGATATAAATATATATATTTTTTTTCATGAAAATTGATTTTATCACGGGGTTTAGGTTTCAGATTTGGTTTTGTTTATTTTATCAAATATAAAATTTATTGAGTTTGAAACAAAATAAATATATATTCTATTAAACATGACATTCATGTTTATTATGAGATAATATTTGGGATGTTAAGAAGGATCCGGTTTTTGGATCTTAAAAGTTAAGTTTCTTATCCACCAGTAAGTATGATACTGCTACAAAAAACGAGTGAGCTTCATTTAGTGATCATGTTGCTCGTGTGCCTTCTTTTCACCATCAAACCAAGATCATGATCCATGTATTGTAAGTTATAGATTGAGAATAGAGACATTGCCTCCCAAAAAGGTATGCTCTAGAAAACTCTATCACATATGCTCCTATTGTTTGAAATGAAATCGAGTTGCCTTATAACTTATGATTTACGACAAGGCCATTAAATCCATATAGACATGAGGGAGTGTTGATGGTTGCCGTATATAGTAAAGTGGAGTCATTATGGAAAAATGCCATGCTGGATCACGTTTTTGCTACAAAAGGTAATAAGTTAGTCATGTGAAAATAGGTCTACAAGCTCTAAAAATGCTAGTCATCTAGGTGAGGAACCAAGGTATAAGTCCCGACTAGTATATAAAGGCTAGAATTAAATCCCAAAAACTGATTACACTATCATATACTCTGTTGCTGTCAAACACGCATCAATGATACATTATTGGAATTGGTTGCCTTTAATGATTATGATTTAGAGCAACTTGATGTAATCACAAAATCCTTAAATGGTGAGCTTGTGGAAGAGATTTTTGAAGAAATTTGATATTACATACAAGAGAGACTAGAGAGAAAGAGAGGCTAGGGTTTCACTAAGAAGTATTGTACTCATTTAATTAAAACCTAGAGAACTTACAATTTAGAGTAAATTACAATTTTGGTCCCTGTGGTTTGCATGAAATTTCACTTTTGGTCATCGTTTCGTTTTTCCACGCTGATGGTCCCTGAACTACACTT
Source organism: Cichorium intybus (assembly GCA_023525715.1). Taxonomy (NCBI): domain Eukaryota; kingdom Viridiplantae; phylum Streptophyta; class Magnoliopsida; order Asterales; family Asteraceae; genus Cichorium; species Cichorium intybus. Next base: position 52,238,320 of record CM042014.1, on the reverse strand, counting down.
TTGCTTACACTATTGGTCCCTTGGCCAGGTAAAATGACCAATATACCCTTTTGAATTTCTTTTTCTTTTTTTAATGTATTATTTATTAAATGAATTAAAAAAAAAGAAAAAAAAAACCATTTTGCCATTGCTGCTTTCTCCACCAGAGACGCCGCCGTCCTCCTCCGCGCCAAGAACACCCAGCTCGCAGACCCTGACGACTCTCGCCGGACCTTTCCCGACGGACTTCTGTAGGATTCAGACCATTCATTACCTCAGCATCGCTAATAATTACTTCAATGGTAGCATCTCTCCCGCTTCTTTTTCTCTTTGTTCTTATGTTACATTTTTTAATATCTCCAGCATCGGAGCAATTACAGTCAGTCGGAGTCGGCTACTTATATAAATGCTCCGTTTGTTGGGGCGCAGCCTTCTTCTCAGAACATTAAATTAGGTTTTGATTGTGACACCCCATTTCTACTGTTTGCAAATACTATGGTTTTTCGTATACATACATGAATACAAAAATACGGTTTATCAAAAACCGATAATTTAAATGCTTAAAAACAGTGGGTGTACAAATTCATATCAAGCTAACCATAGTAAGCAAGAAAGGATTTAACCTTGAGTCCAATATAGGAGCTAACTTAAGCTCCACTCCAGCTAAACTTCATCCCATTGATAGCAACTTATATTGACCTGGAATACATGGCAAAACATAGAATACGTAAGACAAAAATTGTCTCGTGAGTTACATGAGTTTTAGACTCAAACCTTTAACTTCTTTTCCAATCTTTATATAAAACTTATGACATAAACATCTTTCAAAGTTTTAAAATACTAACATACCATAGTTCTTTATTCTTTTCAAAATCATTACATATCATACCTTGCATAATTATCTTCTTTCAAAACTTTATATTAACAATATACTATAACTCTTTACTTCTCATAAAAACATCTTATGATTTACTTTACAAAAATAACATCTTTCTTACTTTCTTTGACTGGTTTTATAAGCTTGCTGTATTTTTATACTTAGGGCTTTAATCACTATTAGTGATACCCCAAGTCTCTATGGCTAGAAAGAACGGATCAATCCTCACCATAGAAGTGCTGAGGCAATCTACTTCGCGATGGGGCTTGTCCCCAGTAGACCCCTTACCTAACCCGGGTAGGTTGGAACATAGTTCCCTTACTAACGCTGCTTGCTACAATTACCAGTCATACAAAAACTTGCTGCTAGCTTGAACATTTCTCATAAACATATAACTTGTGGCTAGATGCCAAATACATAACTTTCCAAACATAGTGTGGCTATATGCCCTTTCATACTTGAAAACATATAAGGTTTGTAACCAAAACATACTTCTTAAACATTTTATGGCTATCCATACTTTCAAACATGTATAACTTGTATTAACATATACTTTCACATATTTGGTTCATAGACCAAAACATACTTTCACATAATTGGCTCATAGACCAAAACATAACTTCAAATATAACATTATACTTTCACAAAAGAGTTAGAGATAATACTCTTGCATATAATTTCACATATAGAAATTTTATAAGAAATCTTGAAAATACTTACTTGCCATGTACCCCAGAATGGGTAAAAATACTGCATGTACTCACCTCATGTATTGCTAGAAGATTGACTACGCGTTCCTTGTATTCATACTCTTTTGTGATTAAATAATCACTTGGCATGAACCTATAATTAACATGTTATACGTTAACATTCATGCTAACTGATTATATAACTCATTAGAGTCCTTATAACACTATCTTGGGTCATAACAAGTCTATAACTTTTAAATGACCAACTTTAGTTAAGTTGTATTTTATACGTATTTTGCTACAGTACCCTCGGGGGGGTCGTATTTCGATTCCGACAATTTTTCATGAAGTTTCATAACATATTAGACCTATGTTTAAAATTTGAGGTCAAACGGACAAGTATTGAAGAAAATCTCAAAAACTAAAATCACTTGGCAGGAGACTTGAATAAAAACTGCATTTTCACTCTGCCGCATAGGCGCACCGCGCCCAGGTGAAGGGCGCACCGCGCCTACTGAGCAGCAGTCCAGAATCTCCCGATTTTTATGCTACAAATTTCCATTTTTCCTTATTAAGCCCTTAATACACGACTTAATCCCTAGGGTTTGTTCCAAGACCAAAACCATTCATTTACTTCATGTTTTTAACCATAAAAATCATAGATTTTGATTATTTTTCCAAACATTCCCGTTTTTGCATTTTTTATTCAAAAACCGAATTTGTTCGAAAATAATCACTTCTACTGCTTTATTTTAACAATTACCACATATAGAACTTATTAAAAACCCTTGGAATTAATTTGATCATGAAAAATTGAATTCTAAGGCTTTTGAACAAAATTCAAAATTTTCAACAATAGCAACATACTTTGATGATTTTAAGATATGTTCTTATTACTTGACTTAATTGGTTTAGGGTTATATCTAGGCCCTAAATACCAACTTACACTTAGTTTTAAACTTCAAAATCATTAAACCTTCTTTAAAAATCTTGAAAATTCTTCCAAAAACACCATTTTTCACCAAAAACTCATTTATTGAATTTTCAAGCTTAGGAATTGATTTCTTGTTTCTTTTACAACATTTTTAACTTAACTAAACCATTAGAGCCATTTGAAATCAGTTTCAACTCATTAACCCATTTCTAGGGTTCTTGAGTTAAAAACTCATTTCATTATTTCTTGGCATCAAATCTTCAATTCCTTTGAATTAACGACTATTACATGTTTCTTTCACCTTTTCTAACACATTAGATTCATCAAAATGACTTGTTCATCTAAACCCGTTACTTATTGCTCTTGGACCAAAATCATCATTTCTTGATTTTCAACATGTTCAAGGGTTAGAACATGTTTACTTGATGATTTTGAGCAAGATGGTTTAGATGATTTCACTGGAACCATGACCTCTAGAAAAATCAGAAATCAAGTGCACGATTCCCGTTCAATTCTTGGATGAAATAAGCTTAGAACATGAAGTTCTTACCTTGTTTGCTTGGAAACCCTCAATTCTACCTTCAATTTCTTACAAATTGATCAAAGCTTCTTCTCCTTCCCGTGCCCTCTCTCGTTCTCTCTAGAATTCTCCAGATTTTATGATTATTAATGAGATATTTTCTCATTTTTATATTTTCCATATTTACAGTTTTAGTCCTTGAACTTTCATTTCTTGCACTTTAGCCACCAAAGATCAAATTTCATTACATATAACTTAGTTTCTTACATTTTTGGTCCAAAAACCAAAATATACTTTCATAATAAATCTTATACATGGGCAAATGACCAAATTACCCCTTTATGGTAAATGACCAAATTACCCTCTTTTACTAGAATTAACTTTCAAATACTTCTCACGATTATTTGGTGTCAAAATTTTATTTCATTACATATTAGCTCGAAAAATCATAATTTTCTTACTTAAAAGTCATTTGGATGTCAAATGACCATTTTGCCCTTTCTCACCATTTTTTTCCAAACTTTTGGTATTTTACCACATTTCTAAGTAAATTATTTTAAAACTTTCAAAATATTTTTGGTCTTTTCCTTACGTATTTTTTCGAATATAAATTCGAGATTTTTGGGTCGTTACAACTACCTCCCCCTTATTGGGATTCCGTCCTCGGAATCATCACACAACTATTGATACTTTCTTTTTACCAACACATAATCATAACCTTCATTGTTTTATCTTTTAATCTTTCTTTTCTACCTCATTTCATTTATATACAATCTTTAGTAAACTCATCTTACAGAATAGTTTCATACTTCAATACTTTTTATCAAAAATAGCAATCTACTTTATAATTTTTCTCATATCTTTACTACAACATGTGAGATTATACTCACAACATTCTTTACTTATAAAAGTTCCAATACCATTAAACATAATTATATATGTTTCGTATTTTTTTACAAATTTATAAATACACCAAAATCTTTTTCCTTGTATAGATTTTTCGTACCTTAATGGACATTTTACTTAAGCAATCTTTTCACCTTCATTTAATACCACTTATTTATTTTCACCCTTCTTTTCTTCTTATTTCTTTACTCATTCGTTACTTCCTAGACAATCCACTGTTATTTCTTCTTTACAGACATTTTACAACATCTTATTTCTCTTACATTTATTTTTAAACCTTTTAAACTTCAGTTTATTCTTTTTTTATCTCTATTTCCCACTACTGACTCACTATTATTTATAAAGGATGTATTTTCCTCCTTCTTGTTACACTTCACATATTTACTTTTCTGATTGGGACAGAATCTGTCGAATCATCATATTGTTCACGAGAATCTACTTATCTTATTCTAAATGTGTTGAAACGATATACCGCTTTTTATTTTAATAATTCGACATCATTAACTTTCTTTCTATGTATAACACACCATATTTAACCTTATAAACTTGTACAGTTTTACTGTTGAAGTTGTTCTATTATTTCAGTCAACTTCCTTCTCGATTCACACTTTTAAGAAAAATCATTTTTCACATACTTTTTACTCATTTCCTGTCAACTTCCTTCTCGGTTTAACCGGCAGCCTAAGCCACCGGCGGTAGTGCTCGACAAGAGCCAAATGGGACAGCGAGAAAAAGAAGATATACCTACGATGACTCAACCAACGAAGCCTTTCCCTTGCCTCCATCTCTTCGTCGACGGCAATCCGGCAACACCCTAATTCTCGGCAACTTTCTTTCTCTCCACTCTCTCTATTCCCGACTCTCTCTATCTCACGGTTTGCTTGGAATTGGAAGCAACGAAGTGTTGGACGTTGAACAGACGGAAGAGAAAGAGAGAGCGATTTGGGTTTTTTTTTTCTAATTATCAAAATAACAATATTAAAAAAAAGAAAATAAATTAAAAAGGGTATATTGGTCATTTTACCTGGCCAAGGGACCAATAATGTAAGCAAAAGTGTAATTCAGGGACCATCAGCGTGGAAAAACAAAACGATGACCAAAAGTGAAATTTCATGCAAACCACAGGGACCAAAATTGTAATTTACTCTACAATATATATATATATATATATATATATATATATATATATATATATATATATATATATATATATATATATATATATATATATATGTATATATACACAATGGGCTAAAAGGCTAAAACTAGCTAAAAGGGCTAAACAAGAAAAGGCCCAAACAAAAGGAGCCCATAACTTATTTGGCTAACATCCCCCTCAAACTCACAATGCGACAACAATAAGCATTGAGAGTTTGTCAGTCAAAAAATGAAACCGAGGAGCAGTCAAGGGTTTCGTAAATATATCAACAATCTGTAAGGTGGATGAAACATAAGGGAGAGAGATAGTCCCCTACTGAAGGTGATGACATGTAAAATGAAAATCAATCTTAATATGTTTTGTGTGCTCGTAAAACACTGAATTCTTGGCAATCAATATCACACTCTCGTTATCACAGTGCAACGGGGTAGGCTGAGAAATGTGAAAACACATATCCGCAAGAAGGCATCGCAACCAAACTTTCTCACAAGTGGCGATATCCATGGATCAATACTCAGATTCTGTAGAAGATCGTGAGATAACATCTTGTTTCTTACTTTTCCATGAAATCAACGAATCTCCAAGAAAAATACAATATCCAGTAGTGGACTTACGATCATAAATATCACTATCCCAATTAGCATCACTATAGGCACGCAGCTCAAGAGAGGATGTGGAAGGAAACACAAGGCTGCGGAACTGAGTACCACGGAGATATATCAAAATACGAAGAACAACTCCCTAATGAACAGTAGAAGGAGCAGTGACAAACTGGCTAATCACATGAACAACATGAACAATATCCAGTCTAGTGACAGTGAGATAAATCAAACTCCCTACAATGGTACGATAAAGGCTCAGATCTGATAAGGGAACACCATCAATCGAAGAATAATTGGCATTACTATCTAGAGGCATATCAACTGTCCGATTGTCCGTGAGTCGTGCACTGTTAAATAAATCTAAAATATACTTCATCTGAGATAAAAGATAACCCTTTGGGGATTGAGCAACTTCAATTCCTAAGAAATAACACAACAAACCCAACATAGAAAAACGGTAAGCCAAATCATGCTTTAAATACTCTATATCATCATAATCATCACCGTTAATAATCATGTCATCAACATATAAGGAAATAAGGATCTGACCTGCACCTGTACAAAGCCTTCCGAAGCCGACAAACTTCACCTGACTGGTGAGCAATACCTGGGGGAGGAGACATGTATACTTCCTCATGAAGATCACCATTCAAGAACGTATTTCTTGACATCCATCTGATAAATCTTCCATTGTCTAATGGAAGAAACAAATATCAAGGTACAAACAGTCGTCATTTTTGCAACTGGAGCAAAGGTCTCCTCATAATCCATACCATACTTTTGCGAGTATCATTTCGCAAAAAGTTTGGCTTTATAAGGTTCAACGAACCCATCATAATTTGTTTTGATTTTATATGCCCAAAGACAACCAATCGGGTGTTTTCCAGGAGGAAGTGGAACCAAATCCCAAATATGAGTCTGATGAAGAGCTGTAAGTTCCTTAGCCATAACGTTCTGCTAAAGGGGCTCATATACGACCTCTTTGTAGGATATTGGCTTAGAGAGACAATGAACATTAGCAATAAAGGAGGAAAACGCTAGTGAGTAAGATGAATAGACAAACTCTGGAAGTTTGGTGTACTTCCGTTGACGAATAGGCCTCAATAGAGGGGGATCCTGATGAGCGGCAGGTGGAGGATCAGCGACGGGTGGTCGATCAGTTACATGAGATGCATCATCATTGTCAACACTAAACAGGTCAATAGTACGAAGCTCCGACTGACGTCATGTGACTGAACAAGACTACTATAAAATGGAATGTGCTCCAAAAAGGTGACATTGTGAGAAACATACAATTTTTTATTCGAGGGGTCATAACATCGAGAACCTTTCTGACCAATACTGTATCCTAAAAATACACAAATGGCTAATTTTGGAGACAACTTATTTCCCTCTGCGTGAGGCTTTAAGACAAAACAGGTACACCCAAACACCTGTAATGAAAAGTAATCTGGAAGTTGCCCATACAACATTTCATAATGAGACTTCCCAGAATTGTGCACAGTGGGAATGCGATTAATAACATAGGCGACAGTAAGAACAGATTCTCCTAAAAAATATTAGGAACTTGAGAAGAGAGTAGCAATGACCGTGCAATTTCTAGAAGACGTCGATGTTTTCTTTCTGCAACACCATTCTGCTGAGGGGTGTCAATACATGATGACTGATGCACAGTGCGATCAGATGCTAATAGCTCATTAAAGGAATTAGTGGTAAATTCCCCTCCCTAATCACATCGAAAACATTTTATGACAATAGAGTGTTAGGTATTGACAAGGGCTCTGAATTCACTATATATGGTGAAAAAATCGGACTTGCACTTCATAAGGTAAACCTATGTATAACGAGTGTAATCATCAATGAATAAAACATAATAGTTAGATCCACAATGTCAAAGGGAGCAACATAACGAGTGACACTTTTATTAAACGGTAAAGTAGAAAACTTTCCTATTTTACAACCACAACAATTCAGAAATATCCTCACGTTTCAAAGAACCTAACATACGAGTAGAGACTAAAAACTGTAAACGAGAAGCTACCACATGTCTCAAACGAGAATGCCAAAGATAAAATGCAGAAGAGGAATGACTTAAACAAAAAAGACAACAAATCAACACTATAGGCAGCAACATCAGCGCTGTCCAAGACGTAAAGCTTCCCAAGACTACAGCCTATCCCAATCACCCTCCGAGACTGAATCTACTGTACACAAAAGAGCGAATAAGAAAAGAAGACCCAACAACCAGACTTGCAAAACTGACTGACCAAAGCAATATTCAAAGCAAGTGTGAGAATATAATAGACATCTGTCAAGGATATATAAGGAGTGACAATAGAACCAAGACCCTCTACAGACATAGGTGTAGCACTAGCAGACATGACAGAAACAGGTGATAACGAAGAAAATGATGACAAATGTGGTGACATATGATGAGATGCACCAGAATCCAACATCCACAAGGATGAAGGAATACCTGAAGCATTATATGAAGACAGACCTGAGTGAGACATGGATGCTGACAAGGCAGTAGGATTGAAAACAACAAACTGTCTAAACTGCTCAACAGTATGAGGATCCAAGGCTGATGGTGGTGTAAAGTTTGTTGAAGTCTCTACTGAAGGTTAAGTAGCAACAACAGTATGCTGCGGTGGCCGAAAAGAAGGAAACGATGGACATGACTGAAACTGTCCAGAAGACCGGTTCTGTCGTGGAGGATGAAACTATGTAGGTGGTATGCATTGTTGTTGCTACTGATTTCCCTTGCTTAACAGTAATGGACACTGAGACTTCCAATGGGTTTTCTTCTTACAAAAGGCACACTTATCAAATGCAACTCTAGGGCGATTCAGGTTTGAAGTATGAGGTCGTTGGGGAACAAGAAACATAGCAGGAGTGGTGGCTGTCGTGGGACATTTGTCAGCTTGGGATTTGATACGAAGCTCTTCAGCAATCAACTCATGAACAACCGAATCAACAATGGGAAGGGGTGTACGATGAAAAATTGATCCACACAAGCCTTTAAAATCCGAACGTAAGGCCATCAAGAACTGAACCAAGCGCTGCTCTTCCCTTCTACTAATATAAGGCTTGATGACCTTCAAATCAACAGGTTCTATAAGTGCTAACTGATCCCACAAATCAGACATAGCATCATAGAATTCCTGAATGCTAAGACTATTCTGTTGGAGGGCTCGAATATCAAACTCTAACTGATACTGCTTTGGAAAATTGGATTGAGTATACAGCCTATCCAAGTGATCCCAAACTTCCTTTGCAATTTCATACTTTGCCAACTGAGTACCAATAGACTGAATAACAAAGTTATTAATCCAAGTAATAATCTTGGAGTTATCAGTCTCCCACGATTCTAATAAAGATACATAACCTTCAACCCATGCTCTAGGTTTCCCCTTTGTACATCTTACAATCCCCCACATATTTTTCCCATGCAAAATTTTTTTATTACATAAATCCAATATGCATAGTTTTTCCTATCAAGTTGTGTGCTAATTGACTGAATAGAGTCATCTCTTTGAGCCATATTTCTAATAAACAACTAAACAATTGTTCCAAAGAAAAGTAAGTGCAGATACGAAATTCTGAACTTCCTTACTCAAAAGAAAATAACAGCAACAACAACCAAAAACCCCGAAATCAACCAATCAACCAGAAAATCAAGCAAACCAGGAAATCATACGTATTCGAAAATCAAACCAGCAGGAATAGTCAAGATCTTGAAATCAACCAAATCGAACAAAACATATCAAACATAATACAAAAACCAACCTAGAAATCATACCAAAAGAGACTAGAGAGAAAGAGAGGCTAGGGTTTCACCAAGAACTATTGTACTCACTTAATGAAAACCTAGAGAACTTTATATATATATATATATATATATATATATATATATATACACACACACACACACACACACACACACACATACAGAGAGTGGGATAAAAGGCAAAAACTAGCTAAAAGGGCTAAACAAGAAAATGCCTAAACAAAAGGTGCCCAAAACCTATTAGGCTAACAATTTTCGTGTAACAACCTGAGGGATTTGTAGTAGGCAAGGAGGACTACATGTGAAAGTTAAAGAAGTTTTTCTATGGTGCCCTCAAGAAATATCCATGACAATGGTGTAAAAGTTTTGGGTCATTCATAGGTGCACTTATGACATCTATGTTTAGTATAATAAAAACACGATGGGTCAATTATGTATTTACTTTTATACGTTTATGACACATTAACTGTGATGAAAATATGAAGGATTTACGTGTTGCGAATATATTTTTAAGAATGGAAATTGCATGAGACAGGAGCACATGGATCTTGAATCTCTCTTAAGAAGGATATACTGAGAAAGTATTGCTCCATTTTAACATGCATACTACAAAAGAAGTCAACTTTCCATACTTTAGTAATGTCACATAGGTGGCACTAGTACCGAATTCCAACACCGTAGGATCTATGATGCATGTTATGATATGTGCACACCCTGATTTGTAATATGTCGTAAGGATGGTTGAAGATACATAGCCAATCCAATAAAATGATAATTGAAATGTTGTCAAATGGATTTTTGGATGCTTACGTGGTATGCCTTCTATGTGTTTACAATTTGGAAAACTGATAATGATTTTGTTTGCATATGTAGATTTTGATTATGCCAAAGACTTAAACAAGCGAAGGTAAAATACATGGTACATTTTCATTCAAGGTGGTTGTGTTATTAGTCGGAAAGCTACAATTTACATTTACAATATCCACCACTAAAGTCAAGCATGTGGCTATAACAAAGGCTATTAAAAAGGCTATTTGATTGAAAAGATTGATATGATGATCTTGGTATAACGTTGAAGTGTTGGATTAGGTGTCTAAGCCATGACTAATAATTAGTATTTATCTGATTAATAGTAGCATAGTCCATTTGGGTTGCCCTCATAGTTGGAGGATTGGCAGAAAGTCCGGTAGAGAGAAAGATTGATTTATTATATGATTAATAAATCAATAGAAATAAAATAAATAGTTTATTAATATATTTAAGTGATAATATATTAATTAGAAACTATAATAATTAATTAGAATTTTTTCTGAAATTAATTGGAATTAATTTGGCAGTTGAATTAATTAATTAAAGGTGTAGGGACTAAAACTGTAATTATTCAATAGTTGAGTAACTGACAGTTTGAGTGAGTGTGTGGTTGGCGATTTTATATATATAAATATATAAAATCGATATATATATATATATATATATATATATATATATATATATATATATATATATATATATATATATATATATATATATATATATATATATATATATATATATATATATATATATATATATATATATAAGAGATAATTGTTTGAATTGATAAGATAAAAGGTTTATCTTGATTTGAATTCAAAAGGTTTATCTCTTAGGGTTTATCTGGCCATCTACTGGAGCCTATAAATAGGGAGGCTCATAACCCTACATTGACCACAATTTTTGTACTCTCTCTGAAGGAATTTTCGACCAAAGCCTCAAGCTAGGGTGTGACTACATTTGAGGCAAGAGGTTTCTGTTGCTTTGCTTCCAAGATTCACAAAAGGTTGGTTATTTCTTAATCTCTTATTTTAGTTTATATTTTCTGGCCTTTTAGGAATTGTTATATGTTTAACTAGAAGAAAAACATAGATCTATATAGGTTGTATGTAAACTTAGGATTTTTAGTTCATAGTTGCAGAAAACATTTCAGTGGTATCAGAGCATTTGGTTGTTTTTCTTGTTAAATTGCTATAACTATTTTCCTTGTAATTAGGGTTTATAGTTCCTAAACCCTAATTTGAGCAAATCAACATTTAGGGTTAGGGTTTTGAAAACCCTAGCCCCTCCCCTCTTATTTGGCGATTTTTGTAGCTAGGTTTTAGAAGGTATTCTATTTTTTGGTAACTTTAAATTGTTTAAAAGATAAACCTTAAAACCTTTATCCTAAAAATCGAAAATTAGGGGATAAGGATAGGTTTTAATTAATTTGATTAATTTGATAAAACCTATCTACATTTGAATTAATTTAATTAATTGGTAATTAAAAGATAATTCAAGGATTTAATTTAATTTAGAATTTAATTGTTTAAATTGGCGAAAATTAAAAGGATAAATCCTAAAATATTTTAAAAGGTTTAAAATATCAAATTTAATTAATTTAATTAATTGGTTAAATAAAAGATAATTAAAAATCGATTTTTAAGGTTTAATTTAATTTGAAATTTAATAGTTTAAATCGACTATAAATTAAAAGATAAACCAGAAACAATTTTTTTAAAAAGGTTTAAAAAATTACATCTTATATATATTATAATTAGGAAGTTATTATTATATGTAAAAGATTAAAATGGTTAGTCAAATTATTAGTAGGCCTCATTCACGAAGCTGATCTATAAAATGGGTATAAGGAGACTGCCTATAAAATGGCGGTCTAATGGGTGAACACTCTCGCCCACCGCTTGCCTGATCAGTGGAGGGTTGTTAGCCGAACAAGTTTGATAAGACCGCCTAATAATCATTACAAGTATAATGATATTATTCAAAGTACTGGAACAGCTTAACAAAACCCAAATCTAGTTACTTTAGGAAAAATGTGAATTGGTGCTAATCCATGAAATTGCACATTGCACTTTATGAAACATTGGTGGAGCGTGTGTGGCTTACCGGCACGCCAATAGGGGTTCATAAAGAGTTGCAATGGGTTTCCCGGGTATTATCATTGTTGATGGAGCGTGTGTGGTTTACCGACACATCAATTAGAGATGATAATTAACCTGAGAGTACCAAGCTAATTTGCAAGGTTATTCACATCCAGTTTGTGATCCTCGGCATCCCAGTCACAAACAGTGGAGCACATCCGAGATTAAACATGCCATTGAAAAGTTTAATGAATCTCAACAGATCTAGGAATTTCATAAGATGAAATTGATAAGTGCTTATCTACCTTAATGACCATTATGTTGTGATTTCGGCATCCCTCTTCACACCATAGTTGGGGTATTTTGGATCCTAGCCTTATTAAATAACATATTGGGTAATTATTTTAAAAGGACCAATTAAACTAATAAATTCTATTTCCTTTTATAGATGTCAAGTGTCAATTCTCCTCCTTCTCCTCCTTCACCCATTTCTGAAAGCATCAAAATGCACCTGCTAAATGTGGAAAGGCTGACTGGCCTCAACTGTAAAGAATGGCTTCGCAATTGGAGACTGGGTCTCGGCATTGCTAGCAAGCTACATCTCACCGAGTATCCGATCCCAGTTCCACCGGAACAAGTCATCATAAAAGGTTCTTATGATGAATCCGAAGAGATTCGTGACCTCATGCTGTCAACCATTGACCCAGAATTCCGCAAGGATTTTGAATCCTTGGGGCCATATGAGTTAATGCAACTGGTTGAGGAAAAGTTCCAAAAACCAGTCGAAGAAGAACGAACCAGGATCTTCAAAAGACTTGCAGAGTGCAAGCTGAAAGCAGGAAGTAGCATCAATTCGCATATTCTTCAGATTGAAGCGCACATAGGCGAATTGTATAAACTTGGTTATCCCATGAGTCAGGAGGAGAGTGTTAACATCCTGCTCACTTCGCTGACAAATGAGTACGATCTGTTCATTCAGACGTATAGAAAGGAAGACTAGAAAAAGACCCTCATGGAAATGCGTCCACTGTTGACTTTATACGAGTCACTCTTGGACAGGCATAGCTCCAATGGCTCAACTACTTCTGGATTAAGTCCAGTGAAGAGACGTAACAAGAAACGGTCAAGATCGACTGGACATGTCTCAAACTGGGAATCCGTTAAATCGGATACAGTCACGGGAAGATTGGAAGACGCTCCAACTCTTTTGAAAGCTCAGGTATATCTAAAAAAAACCTCAAAACTCCTGTTCCAAGATTTCTTGATACATAATGTGACAGTCGCATTTTGGTTTGTATGCAGGGAATCAAGAAGGCACGGGACTCTGGCGCATAGGAGCACATTTGGATTGGATCTCCAGCTCGTGCAGTTTTGAAGTTTTAGATAGATATTGAAATATTGTTATTAGTCTTTAGATGCATTTTTTGACATTGTCTATTACATTGTTCAAGGATTTTGTTTTAATAAAATTGTCATTTTTCTTTTAACACCTGTTGTCTAAAATTGTCCTTGAAATGTTATATGAATGTGTTGAATGTATGTTTAGTAATAACTTGAATGATGATCCGAAATGTTTTGAATTCAAGAATTGTGTCATTATGATTGTTAATACAAATGTTATAAGAATCAATTCAACCAAAAGTCCGTTGGACAGGACCTTGGAATCATTTGACTTAGAGTCACTTGATGAATTGACTTCTAAATATGTCAAGAAATGAATCAACCAAAGGTCCAGTTGGACAGGACTTTGGAATCATCTGACTTAGAGTCAGATGATGATTAAGTTCTACATAAAGCACATGTGGCAAGAAATGAATCACCCAAAGATCCAGAGGATAGGATTTTGGAATCAGTTGACTTAGAGTCAACTGAAGATTGCAAGTCTTGAACAAAGTTAACAAAGTCATTAGTCTACATAGATATGTAAAAGACATTGAGATCAAGAGCAACTGACACACCTGTTGCTGTGTATTGCTCGAATCTTGAGATAGAACACAATTGTTTGTACTTCACAATATTCATCATTCGGTATGATGAATATGACATTGCTTATCGAGATAAGCAATTGAATTGAAACCTTGAACAGTTCAACGACTTCAAAGGAAGTACAAGTTCCATAGAACTTGAGCGATAACATAAACTGAGAAAAAGGTTTCACAGTTCATTCTCTTCCAAGACCATTAATGGTTATAATGTGTCTTAAGGAAGATAATGGAGCATTGGTCGAAACAGTTCGATCCTCGATGTATGAGATACATTGCCAATTAGTTTTCAATAAGTTGAATACTATACCAGTCAGTCCATATAAACCATATTCCGACCACATCCTAGACTAATTAGCTCTTGCAGACACTGTCTGAAATGTAAAGCTGGGATTATCCCACTCTTACATAGAAAGTCCAGGGTCTTGTAGCGTTCATCCAAAGCTCATGACTAGCCTGAACATGATCAGCATTGTCGTTTCATTGGCTATCCCTCTATAACTCTAAAAGAATAGCTCTTTTAGAAAGAACTCATGTTCTAAGGAAACAGTGGGAGTCGGGACAGTCCTGAATGAGTTCAGGATCAGCCAAGTGAAAGATCCTTTAGTCATCACTAGGCTTGGAGAAGAAATCAGATTTCTGTTCTACAACTGACATAATCTTCTCTTGACCAGTAGTATTGATCACCATCATAAGTAGTTATGATTGGGGTGACACACCGATTGGTGGTAAAACACTATAGTTGGTACGGATTTACAATCCGACTACTTGGAAGCATTGGTGAGCCCGGTTGCTGCCAAACAAGAGAACCTCAGGGCGAGACACAGTCTATGTGAAAATTTTGATTGATTTTACACCTGGTCTAAAAACCAGTGGGAGTAACTGAATCATCAAAAGAAAGCAACATAGACAGATACATACCTTCAGAACATCTGGTTGAGTGAGACGATACTCAGAGTCAAGTAATTGATTCCCGGAGAAGTAATCTCAATAGAGGATGGAATCCGAAAGGATACTGTACGGTACATTGTGAATCGTTAGTGGAACGCGTGTGGATCACCGGCACACTAATAGAGACTCACAAAGAGAGTCCCGGTACAAAGGTGAATAGGCCCGGGATTTCCCCACGGGCATCTCGCAAGAAAGGATATTCAGATTCTCAAAATTTGCCAAATGATTGGATTTTGAGAAAGGGCTGAAAGACTTCCATTAAAATGTCAAGAATGGTTTGGATTCTCAAAATGTACCATAAGTCCTGGATTTTGTGAATAGTCTATAACCATGTCAAAGCCAGTGGGAGTCGCCGTTATCTACTATCTCCATACGTGGGATACATACTGTTTCTAGGAAACGTCTCTTTTCATTACAAAGTGTAATGACTTAGTGTTAAGAGACGGATCGCTATGAAAGCCTTAATAGAATTACGGCATACTCAGGTGGTTGCAAATGTCTATGAGATAGATCCAGACTCTGCCAAAATGATCTTAATGAGATTCAAGATGCATAGACCCAGGAAAATGTTTATCTTATCATTGCAAAGTGTGATGAATTGGCATGAAAGAAATTAAGAAGGTGCAACATACTCACACATCCATTTATTGGATAGATGAAATCACCAGCCCAGACCTTGCCATTGTAAGCATGATCTTGATAAGATTCAAGATGCATAAGTGATATTGCCTAAATTATACATATATTTCGGGCAATATCAAGTGCTTAAACACATATTTTTGGTATGATGTTAAGATAAAAGATACTCATTATGTTCAAAATACCAAAATACAGGTAAAATGGCTTTGCAAATAAAGAAGGAGCTGAATACGTGTCTAAAATGAACAAAAGAGATTGAAGCCAGCAGAGATCGCGACGCGACGCACCACGAGTTCGCGAAGCGAAGAAACCAAACCCCCTAGCGACGCGACCATCAGGCCGTCGCGACGCGAAGAGGGGGTCGCGAGCATACTAACTCACGATCGCGAGCGTACCAACCACGACGCACTCAACGGACAAGTGGCCGACAAAAAGCGCACTACGCCACACCCTCGCGACGCGACGCCATACGGTCGCGAGGCTACCAACCACAGTCCACTCAGCGGGCTAGTGGCCAGCGCAAAAGACCACTTCGACACACCCTCGCGACGCGACCACAAGGCCGTCGCGACGCGAGCACTGTAATTTCAGCAACTATAAATAGAGGCCTTCTCCTCTTCTTTTAAACAACTAGAATATACCACCTTGAAGGACCACACACAACACCAAAATTCGGTAGTTTGCCCACTGCATCTGCCAAAAGGCTCGGAGAATCAAGGGGGAGACGTATGGAATCGAGAGCTTGAAGAATGTTCGGCCGGGACTTCATGCGGTTTGCTTTGTATATGTTTAGCATTCTATTATGATTTCCTAGGTCGTATTCTTCAGATTATGTTATCTGTATTATTTATTACTTAGATTTGATTACTGTTTGGTTATGATTTGATTGTTATTTATCGGATATTGAACGTTTTATATTTTATCTTGCACAATTCATTTGACGTCATTTATGTTAAAGAACCTTCCTTTTGGACTTATTGCTGAGTTATTTTAGTCTAGAGGACCAATCTGACTATATGACTTTTATCATAACTGTGCTATGACCATTAGGCAGATATGACTAGTGATGGACCAAATCCTAGGGTTAAGTCACGAAGGTAGAATCTTGTATGTATATGCAAAGTTTGTACTAGAGGGCCAATCTGTACAAACCAATTTGATTGTCATGACCATTGAGATCAAAAGCTCGAATGAACCTTGTATGATACGAACCAATACATGATTATTTGGAATACATAATAGCATGACCATTGCCATTAATGACCTTATAATCATAGGATTAGGTAGTTGGACCAAAACATCTAATCACTTTAGAAATCGATATTTAACGTTCAATATCCATTGCACTAATAACATATCAAACATAACTAGATGGTTCAATCGAATCTAAGTATTAATGTTTACTTGTATGTTTTGTAATTTATATTTCACGTAGCTTTTTCCTAGGTGATGTTGATTCATTAATAATATGTGTTGATCTAGTTCTTGATTCGAGTTTAACATCGGTTAGGATATATAACTTGCATGCTATACATATTAAATGTGGTTACAGTTTGTATTCTTGATTGCCATCTTCATATGATTATGTTTAAATGGCCATTTAAACGTATTGATCACATGAACCGTTGTGATGTATAATTGACAACTATATATCATATCATTGGACTAGTTATTGACCATTTAACTAGGAAGGTTATCTAAGTTATAAACTTGATTAGTGAAATAAGACTTATATCACATTTAGTTGCAACTCATGACCATTGATTGTATGAACATATCACTTTGACCATTAGGATATGGACTATGTTTGCATGCTAGATTGTATTAATAATTCATGATTATAAGTTATTTAGTTGCATGACCATTGTGCTATCTTAACTTATTAGTCATAGAATTGGTGACTTGACCATATGATCCTACCACTTAATGCAACCCATTAAACTCATTGCACATAATCAAAACTAGTCAACATATGTTTATATGAATCAACAGATCCTATACGAAAGTTGCCTTTGTTATTTGTTATGATCATTTATTATTTCGTCATTTATTTTATAATCAAAGTTTTACGAGTTTTCATTAAAACTCGCCCCTGAGTATTTGCTTGAATAATTGTTAATTGATAATTGATTTTCTTGACTTAAAGATAGCCGTTTTCCCTTGGGTACGACAATCCGGATTTACCATTACTATACTACAATCGACTAGGTACACTTGCCTAATTGTGTTGTTCTATTCATACATGGTGATTCCCTGTTTAAAAATGTAAAACTAATGTGATAAACATTTCGAAGATCATATATGCGCTCGTGACACATCAAGTTTCTTGGTGTCGTTTCTGGGTATTTTATATGTATGTCAGAAGAGTCTCCGAAAGGAAATAGTTTTTCGAAAGTCATGACACAAGGATTATAAATAATCTTTGGATTCTGAAAGGGTTTGGAATAAGATCGGATCGGGTTCCACAAGTTCTTGGATCGATCAAAGTGTCATGAACATATCCTGATGACTTGATGCTTAAGGCATAGTAAGTTGAATTCAAGACATTGTCTGGCTAGGAATACTGGATGGATTGTTTGAACTCAAGTGAGAATTCATTAGGAAATGATTGGGGTGATAGTGTTAATTTGAAAGATTTTCAAATTGGTAAGGTCAGGACATGATGTTGAAGGACATGATGGTTAAAGAATCTCGAAGGTATTCTGATGGAGCGCGTGTGGTTCACTGGCACATCATAGCACCTCGAAATAGTCTTAGGGTGCAGTCAAGTAGACTAAAGACCCCAGAACCATAGGAAGTCACAGTACACATTACCATAATGGATTTAGGAGAGAAATTGACAGGATAACATATTGAGATGTTATCGGATGAGCATCCGATTGGATCATCTGCAATAAAGTGTACATGTATAAGATACTTTGGATACATAGAAAGAGTGTAAGGTTCATAAAGACATAGATGTAAAATTAGATTTGAAAGTTTAAAAGAAATTTTTGAAACCGATAATAGTTTATGACAAGACCAGACTTGGTGATTACTTTGTGGAGACTTGGTAATAAGCAGGAGTAACTGCCAGTCAGATCTTTATGTTTCACTTTTGCATGTTTTACTTCCCGAATAATTTAATTATTCAGATAGGTCCACAGTCGCTCATACTTTGGGAAGTAAGTATTGAATCAAGACTGTCATGAATTGGTTTGTAGACTGTCTAAGGAGTTAGACATAGCAATAGGATTGCTACAACATACATGAGTACTTAGAAATAGAGATTTGAGTATTGGATAAACCCACGCTCAATAGATTTCTTCATGGATTATATCACAAGCAATGTTGAGACGATAATATCTTATGATCTTGAAGTGGAGAGATATGAGTTATGATTTACAAGGCAGTTGTTCATTGATAATACGAAAACACATCGGTAACTCGATGTTATAAAACGTGTTGTTGTGAATGATTTGACTGGTAAAAGATATAAGCATATAAGTCAAAGCTTATTCGTTCCTTGACCCTGATAGGAAACAGATATCTGTAGGCCTCTCGATGATTTTGAAGTTGACTAAAGTGCTGGCCAGCCTTGACTAAATTGATGTGTTCAATTAGAAGTCCCAAAGTCATAAGCAGAATCGGAAATCAGGAAACAGAGTATCGGACAGAGATTGATCTCAATCCATGTCTCGTGTCTGAAAATATCTTGTTAGACGAAGGATCATATGATCACTTATCTATGGACGGAACTGACTAGGTCAGAGTTCGGCAGCGGTTTCTAGGAAGCTACAGTTGCTAATTAATCAGAGGCTAAATTGGTAATTATAGTCATAGACTTATCTAAGTGGGATACTGTTGGATTAGGTATCTAAGCCATGACTAATAATTAGTATTTATCTGATTAATAGTAGCATAGTCCATTTGGGTTGCCCTCATAGTTGGAGGGATTGGCAGAAAGTCCGGTAGAGAGAAAGATTGATTTATTATATGATTAATAAATCAATAGAAATAAAATAAATAGTTTATTAATATATTTAAGTGATAATATATTAATTAGAAACTATAATAAGTAATTAGAAATTTTTCTGGAATTAATTTGGCAGTTAAATTAATTAATTAAAGGTGTAGGGACCAAAATTGTAATTGTTCAATAGTTGAGTAAGTGACAGTTTGAGTGAGTGTGTGGTTGGCGATTTTATATATATAAATATATATAATGGATATATATATATATATATATATATATATATATATATATATATATATATATATATATATATATATAAAAGAGATAATTGTTTGAATTGATAAGATAAAAGGTTTATCTTGATTTGAATTCAAAAGATTTATCTCTTAGGGTTTATCTGGCCATCCACTGGAGCCTATAAATAGGGAGGCTCATAACCCTACATTGACCACAATTTTTGTACTCTCTCTGAAGGAATTTTCGACCAAAGCCTCAAGCTAGGGTGTGACTACATTTGAGGCAAGAGGTTTCTATTGCTTTGCTTCCAAGATTCACAAAAGGTTGGTTATTTCTTAATCTCTCCTTTTAGTTTATATTTTCTGGTCTTTTAGGAATTGTTATATGTTTAACTAGAAGAAAAACATAGATCTATATAGGTTGTATGTGAACTTAGGATTTTTAGTTCATAGTTGCAGAAAACCTTTCATGAAGGACCATGCATTATTTTACAATCAGAATGTAAGTTTTTTTGACCAAGGATCAAACGTTTTATAATAAAATAAACTTATTGATGTACATTATCACTTCATAAGAGAGATAATTGAAAGAGGGGAGTGTTTTGTAAGCAAGATCAGTACAAATAAAATCTTGGAGATATGTCTACCAAAAGTCTTATGATAACCAATTTTAACTTATGTTTAGACTTGGTGTTGTGTTAAAACGCAATTGAGTCAAGTGGCTCTTGATAGGGAGACAAATTACATGTGAGGTCATTTCTTTTACTATTCTTAATTTGAGGCTCTATGGAGATTAGAGAGTTGTTCCATGGATTGGTTGATGCTTCCATTTTAGGTGTCAAGGTAGAGATGGTTGACATATTCTTTTAAAAGTACATGTTGTTTTTGGTGTTATATCTCCCTAATTTTTAGGCTCAAGTTTCTTGGTATAATCAACGAAATAGTAGTCTACTTAGGAGCTATGTTCATATACTTATATCTCCGTAAATTACACTTATTATTATTATTATTATTATTATTAGGGTAACCAACTATTTGATTTTTTCACATTTAGTCACTTTCCTTTTGTTGTGTTTTATTTGCCATTAAACTATTTATTTTGTTAATAATACATCCTTACGACCTGGAATAGTAGGTTACAGCCTAATTGGCAGATACGTGTCAAATAGGTGGCATCTACGTGGCTTTTGAGGGTATAGAAAATGACTTATAAAGACAACCAACTATTTTCTTTTTTCACATTTGGTCACTTTTCTTTTTTATTCGTGCTTTATTTGCCATTAAACTATTTATATTGTTCAACTTACATCCTTATGACCGACAATAACAAGTAGTGTCAGTTTAATCACTCAATGTCGTAATACAAGTATTACGTCGGTTGATTACATGTATCATTACCCTTATAACTCATTTTCCCTTAAAAAAACACTTGGGGTTTTTTATTTTTGGACTCGGTCGTGTAGCGTGCTTAATGGTTCGTTTGATTTATCAATTGGTCATTCATATTTTACAGATTCATCGGTATTTGGTAGCTTGCTATAAGGTGATAAAGTGACCATTTTCAGTGGGAAGATATGTATTGTAGGCATTATATAATTCCTAGTTGTGTGTCTGTATAATATGGTAGAATACAAATTTCAGGGGTGAGGACATTGCTACATGTAATGATACATGTAATCAACCCACGTAATACTTGTATTACGACATTGATTGATTAAACCGACACTACTTGTTATTGTCGGTCATAAGAATTTAGGTTGAACAATATAAATAGTTTAATGGCAAATAGAGCACGAATAAAAATAAAAGTGACCAAAAGTGAACAAAATAATTAGTTGGTTACCCTTATAAGTCATTTTCCATATCCTAAAAAACAACGTAGATGCCACCTATTTGCCACGTAGATGTCAATTAGGCTGTAACCTGCTATTCCAGGTCATAAAGATGTATCATGAACAAAATAAATAGTTTAATGACAAATAAAACACAAAAAAAGGAAAGTGACTAAACGTGAACAAATTAAATAGTTGGTTAACCTAATAAGTCATTTTCCCTTATTATTATTATAAATGGAGGGGTAGAAATCTTGTGTCAATATCTTTTTCCATAGCACTGTGATCACCTTAATGACAAAACATAATTCATGTCCGTGGTTTTTCCAAATTGCATCTCCATGTAAAAAAACATTGGTGTTATTCTATTCATATTTTTCGTTACTTTACATTACTTGTTCATTGCTATACGTAAACAATCGATATTCCGTTTGAATCATTATTATGTTACTTGGTTGAACATGTGTTCTTGTAGACATTTGACTTTCTTAGTGATTTGGTTTTTCTTGATAATAAATAGATCAACATTGTTGGATTGTCAACATACTCATATTCCTACTCCAAGATACATGTAGACACAAAGGAAATAATTGTTGGATTAGGTGTCTAAGCCATGACTAATAATTAGTATTTATCTAATTAATAGTAGCATAGTCCATTTAGGTTGCCCTCATAGTTGGAGGATTGGCAGAAAGTGTTGGATTAGGTGTCTAAGCCATGACTTTACAACTATATTTATCTTATTGATTGAAGCAAAGTCCATTTGGGTTGCCCTCATAGCTGGAGGTCAGGATAGAGTTCAGTAGAGTAAAAGGTTGATTTATTAATTGTGTAATAAATCAATAGAATTAATTAAATGGTTTATTAATATATTTAAGTGTTAATATATTAATTAGAAACTATAATAATTAATTGAGATTTAATCAAGAATTAATTGGATTTAATTTAGTGATTAAATTAATTAATTAAAAGTGCAGGGACTGGTTTTGTAATTATTCAATAGTTGAATAAAAGGCTGGCCAGTGGATAGGGGTTAAAGGTGGCGAGATTTGTGGTGTCACCACAAGGATCTCGAAACCCTAATTAGGGTTAAGGAAAGCCTTGTCCAAATGGTCAGCAGGCTTGCCCATTTGGAGGCTCCTTAGGGTTTCAGCTGTAACCCTTGGAGGCTATAAAAGGAGGCACCTGGCCACCCTAAAACCTGCGCCATTTACATCAAGATAAACTCTGCTGAACTGTCTTCTCCATTGCTGTGGGTATGACTTGCATCTGAGGCAGGACACTTGTGCTGCTAGCTTCAAGAACAAGATTCAAAGGTTGGTAATTCTTGTTTTAATCTTTAGAATTTATTGTTGGCCTTTAGGTTATAGTTTATTATCTTCATAGAAGAAAACATAGATCTTTCTAGGGTTGCATGTGAACCATAGGATTATTTGTGTTCATTGTTTGCTAAGAAAACCCTTCAGTGGTATCAGAGCGTAGGCTGTTTTCTTGTGATTGATATAAACTGCATAAATTGTTTGTGTCATGAGTGTTTTTGCGAAAAACACTCCTTGGAATGGTTTTTGGTCGAAATCTAGGCTAGGGTTTCCTAACCCTAGCCGCCACCCTTTGTTTCCCCTTTGATTTGCTTGCCTTGTTTAGTTGGTTGTTATTTTTGGTAGTTTACTAAATTGAATAACTGGAACCCTAATTGCCTTGCATGCAAATTTCGACCAACTAGGGTTATTAGATAGAAAATTAATTTGATTAATTTATAATATCTATCTTAGATTTAATTAATTTAATTAATTGTTAATTAAAAGATAAATTAAATCAGCTCAAAGGATTAATTTAAAATTTTCGAAAAATTAGAATAAATTAGCGAAAATTCTGAATAAATTAATTCTAAAATATTTTAATAAGATTAAAATATATCTTATATATTTATGATTAAAAGTTAATTATTTATATATAAGAAAATTGGTTAGTCTTACCGCAAGTAGGCCTCATTCACAAAACTGTCCTATAAAGAGGGTATAAGGCGACTGACTATAAAATGTTAGTCTAATGGGTATCCACTCTTACCCACCGCTCTCCTGGCCAGTCGAGTGTCGTTAGCCGAACGGGTTTGATAGAACCGTTAAGCCTCTTAAAAGTATAATGCTATAATTGAAAGTACTAGAACCTTGAACAAAACCCAATCTAGTTACTTTAGGATAAAAAATGTGAATTTGATGCTAACCCATGAAATTGCACATTGCACTTTATGAAACGTTGGTGGAGCGTGTGTGGGTTACCGGCACACCAATGGGGGTTCATAAAGAGTGGCAATGGGTTTCTCGGGTGTTATCATTGTTGATGGAGCGTGTGTGGTTAACCGGCACATCAATTTGAGATGATAATGGACCCCGAGAGTACCAAGCTAATTTGCATGGTTATTCACACCCGGTTTGTGATCCTCGGCATCCCAGTCACAAACGGTGGGGCATATCCGAGATTAAACATGCCATTGAATAGTTCAATGAGTCTCAGAGATCTAGGAATTTCATAAGACTGAAATTGATAAAAGTTATCTACCTTAATGACCACTGTGTTGTGACTACGGCATCCCTCTTCACAGCATAGTTGGGGTATTTTGGGTCCTAGCCTTGTTAAATAATAAATTGGGTAATTATTTAAAAGGATTAATTAAACGAATAAATTCAAATTTTATATATGTCTGAAGAAAGTGTCTTTCTCCTTCTTCTCCTCCTTCACCCATTTCTGAGAGCTTCAGAAAGCACCTATTTAGTATGGTAAGGCTGACTGGCCTGAACTATGTGATACGGTTTTGCAATTAGAGAATAGTTCTTAGTTTTGCTGGGGAACCATATCAAACTGAGTGTCCGCTCCCAAACATGGCATCACACCACAGCTTGTGAGCATGACTCCTTGACTATTGAATCCAAGGAAGTTCGTTGCCTTATGCTATTAATCATTAACCCCGAGTTCCGCAGGGATTTAGAATTCCAGGGGTCTGATAAGTTAGCACAGCTAGTTGAGGAAAGGTTCCGAGAACTGGTTGAAAAAGGAGAACGAACTAGGATCTTCAAAGAGCTTGAAGATGCAAGCTAGAAGGAAGTAGCACCAGTTTGCGTGTTCCCGAGATTGAGGGATACATAGGCGAACAGTATAAAACTGGTTTCCCTTTGGGATCGGGAGTTAAGCATTAGCTCAACTCGCTGATCTGTTCGTCCAGATGAACAGAAAGGGTAACCGGATAAGACAATCGTGGAAGTGCATTCAATGTCGACTCTATATGAATCGTTCATGGAGAAGCATAGTTCCATTAATTCAGCTGCTTCAGGATTGAGTCCAGTATTAAGGTGCATCAAGAAATGATCCAGATCGTCCGGACCGATTGTTCGATGTTTCAAACTGGGAATCCATAAGGTGGGACACAGTCACAGAAAGATTGGAAAAATGCTCTAAAGCCAAAACTATTTGGCAGACTCAGTAATATCTTAAAACTCAGAATACCTGATCCTCATT
Source organism: Cichorium intybus (assembly GCA_023525715.1). Classification (NCBI taxonomy): domain Eukaryota; kingdom Viridiplantae; phylum Streptophyta; class Magnoliopsida; order Asterales; family Asteraceae; genus Cichorium; species Cichorium intybus. The sequence continues at coordinate 52,212,862 of CM042014.1, read as the reverse complement.
TCCTTGATACAGGATGTGTTTCTCACATTTGCTCTGTATGCACGGACTCTGTAGGATGCGGGATGTTGTCGCACAGGAGCATATTCAGATTAGATATGGAGCTCGTGCATTTTTGGAGTTAAGCTAGATATCTGTTCTTGTTATTGGTTTATAGATACATTTAACATAGATTCGCATTGTATATTGTTCTGAGGATAATTCTGGTTTAATGAAATTTTTCCTTAAAAATGGTTGTTTTAATTGTCCTCGAAATGTTGTGTGAATGTGTTGATGACGTAAATGGTAATAACTTGAATGTTGAAACATCCAATGGGATTGGACTTATATATTGTGTTCTTTATGATTGTTAAAGTGAATTTTATGAGAATCACTTCAACCAAAGGTCCAGTTGGACAGGACTTTGGAATCATTTGACTTAAAGTCACGTGATGAATTGAGTGCTTAATAAAATTAATTGTGGCAAGAAAGGAATCGCCCAAAGATCCAATGGATAGGATTTTGGAATCAGCTGACTTGGAGTCAGGTGATGATTGTATGTCTTGAACAATATTAACAAAGTCATAAAGTTACATAGAGATGTAAAGGTATTAAGATTTTGAGCAACAAACACATAAGTTACTGTGTATTGCTCGAATATTTGAACAGAACACGATTAGTTATGCTTCATGATATTTGCCAAATGGTTTGACAAATATGGCTTCGCTTATCGGAATAAGCGATTGATTGGAACCTTGAAGTGTTCAAAGATTTCAAGGAAGCATAAAATCAACAGAACCTGAGTAACAACATAGACTGAGAAAATGTTTCACAGTTTATCCTCTTCCAAGAACACTAATGGTTATAATGTGTCTAAGGGAAGATGATGGAGCATTGATCGAAATAGTTTTGATCCTCGGTGTATAAGATACACTGGATACATTTCCGACTAATTTTTCAATGAATTGAACATTCAACCAGTCAGACCGCAGAAGCCATATTCCGACCACATCTTAGACTAAGTAGGTTATGTCGACACTGTCTGAAATGTAAAGCTGGGATCATCCCACTAGTACATAGAAAGTCCAGGGTCATGTAGCATTCGTCTGAATCTCATGACAAGCCTGAAACTGATCAGCAATGTCGTTTTTCATTGGCCACTCCAGTTATCCTTTGAAAGAAGAGTACTTTTAGAAAGAACTCAAGTTCTAAGGAAACAGTGGGAGTAAGAATAATTCTGAACGAGTTCAGGAATTAGCCAAGTGAAACAACCTTTAGTCACCACTGGGACTTGACCAGGAATTAGATTCCTGTTAAACCTGACATACCCTCTCTTCGCTTGACCAGTAGTTGTTGTCACCATCATAAGGAGTTATGATCCGGGTGATATACCGAGTAGTGGTAAAACACTAAAGATGGTACGGATAAGTAATCCGACTGCTAGAAGCATTGGTGAGCCCAGTTGCTGCCAAATAAGAGAACCTTACCGCGAGACACAGTCTATGTGACAGTTTGATTGATCTTTACAACTGGTCTAGGAACCAGTGGGAGTAATTGAATCATCAAAAGAAGGGAACATAGAAATGTACTTACAGAACATCTGGTTGAATGAGTCATCACTTGGAGTCAAGCAACTGATTCTGAGAGAAGCACTCTCAATAGAAGATGTAATCCGAGAGGATTCTGCGTGGCATAGTGTGAGTCGTTAGTGGAGCGTGTGTGGTTTACCGGCACACTAATATGGACTCACATAGAGCATGCCATTACGAAAGGTACATGGCCCCGAGATTCGTCCCATGGGCATCTCGCAAGAAAGGATATTCGGATTCTCAAAATAGGCCAAAAGGTTTGGATTTTGTGAATAGCCTGAAAGATTTCCTTTAATATGTCGGAAAGGTTTGGATTTCGGTTTCGCAAAATGTGCCATAAGTTTTGGATTTTGTGAATAGTCCGAAAGAGTCATATAACGGTGTCAAAGCCAGTGGGAGTATCGTTGTTATCTGCTATCATTGTATGAGGGTTACATACTGGTTCTAGGAAACGTCTCTTATCATTACAAAGTGTAATGACTTGGTGTTAAGAAACGGTTCGCTATGAAAGACTTTAAGAGATACAACATACTCAGGTGGTTGTGAACATCTATTAGATAGATCAGAATTCTGCCAATATGATCTTGATGAGATTCAAGATGCATAACCCCAGGAATGGAGTTTCCTGTCATTGCAAAGTGTAATGAATTGGCATGAAGGAAACAAAGAAGGTGCAGCATGCTCACGTAGTTCATAGACATCTATCAGATAGATGAGACTGACAGTATTGACTTAGCCGTTGAGAATATGATCTTGATGGGATTCAAGATGCATAAGAAAGAGTCACCGAAAGGAAATGGTTTCCGGAAATCATGACACAAGGATTATTGGTAATCTTAGGATTCCGAAAGGGCTTGGAATAAGATTACATCAGGTTCCTCGAGCCTCTTGGACAAATCAGAAGTGTTATGAACATATCCTGATGACTTAATGCTTAGAGCATTGTATGTTGGATTCAGGATATTGCCTGGCTGAAAATACTGAATGGATTTTTGAACAGACGTGAGAAATCATTGGGAAATGATTAGGGTGATTGATTTGAAAGGGTTTTCAAATCGGTAATTGTTTACACCAAAACGTGGTGCTATAGGACTTCATGGTTAAAGAATTTCGTTGGTTTCTGATGGAGGGCGTGTGGTTCACCGGCACATCATGACACCTCGAAATTGTCTTAGGGTGTAGTCATGTAGACTAAAGACCCGAGAACCATGGGCAGTCACAGTACACATCACCGGAATGGAGTTGTGAGAGAAAATGACAGAATGACAAAATGACAAATTGAGATATCATCGGAAGAGTATCCGATAGGATCATCTGCAATAAAGTGTATAAGTGTTAGACACTTGGATACATAGAAAGAGTGAAAAGGTCATAGACATAGATATAAAAGGCTTGAATTGAGAGTTTAAAAGAGAATAAGAAACCGATAATAGTTATGATAAATCCGACTTGGTGATTACCTCGTGGAGACTTGGTAATTAGCAGGAGTAGCTGCCAGTCAGATTTTATGTTTCGCTTTTGCATGTTTACTTCCTGAATAATTGGATTATTCAAACATCCACAGTCGTTCATACTCTTAGGGAGTAAGTATGAAGGAAGACTGTCATGAATTGGTTTGTAGATTGTCTAAGGAGTTAGACATAGCAATAAGATTGCTGCAACGTTCATGAGTACTTGGAAATGGAGATTTGAGTATTGGATAAACCCGCGCTCAATGGATTGCTTCATGGATTATATCACGAGCAATGTTGAGACGATAATATCTTTTGGTCTTAAAGTGGAGAGATATGAGTTATAATTTGCAAGGCGGTTGTTCATTGATAGTACGAAAACGCATCGGTAACTCGATGTTATAAAACGTGCTGTTGTGAGTGATTTGTCGGGTAAAAGATATAACATATTAGTCAAAGCTTATTCGTCCCTTGACCCAGACGGGAAACAGATATCTGTTGGCCACTCGATGATTTTGAAGTTGACTGAAGCGCTGGCCAGCCAGGACTGAATTGATTCGTTCAATTAGAAGTCTAAAAGTCATAAGCAAAATCGGAAATCGGGAAACAGTGTGTCAGACAGAGATTGATCTCAATCCATGTCTCATGTCTGAAAATATCTTGTTGGACGGAGGATCATCTGATCACTTATCTTTGGACGGAACTGACTAGGTCAGAGTTCGGCAGCAGTTTCTAGGAAGCTGCAGGTTGTTTATTAATCAGAAGATAAATTAAAGTCATAGACTTATCCAAGTGGGAGACTGTTGGATTAGGTGTCTAAGCCATGACTTTACAACTATATTTATCTTATTGATTGAAGCAAAGTCCATTTGGGTTGCCCTCATAGCTGGAGGTCAGGATAGAGTTCAGTAGAGTAAAAGGTTGATTTATTAATTGTGTAATAAATCAATAGAATTAATTAAATGGTTTATTAATATATTTAAGTGTTAATATATTAATTAGAAACTATAATAATTAATTGAGATTTAATCAAGAATTAATTGGATTTAATTTAGTGATTAAATTAATTAATTAAAAGTGCAGGGACTGGTTTTGTAATTATTCAATAGTTGAATAAAAGGCTGGCCAGTGGATAGGGGTTAAAGGTGGCGAGATTTGTGGTGTCACCACAAGGATCTCGAAACCCTAATTAGGGTTAAGGAAAGCCTTGTCCAAATGGTCAGCAGGCTTGCCCATTTGGAGGCTCCTTAGGGTTTCAGCTGTAACCCTTGGAGGCTATAAAAGGAGGCACCTGGCCACCCTAAAACCTGCGCCATTTACATCAAGATAAACTCTGCTGAACTGTCTTCTCCATTGCTGTGGGTATGACTTGCATCTGAGGCAGGACACTTGTGCTGCTAGCTTCAAGAACAAGATTCAAAGGTTGGTAATTCTTGTTTTAATCTTTAGAATTTATTGTTGGCCTTTAGGTTATAGTTTATTATCTTCATAGAAGAAAACATAGATCTTTCTAGGGTTGCATGTGAACCATAGGATTATTTGTGTTCATTGTTTGCTAAGAAAACCCTTCAGAAAGTCCGGTAGAGAGAAAGATTGATTTATTATGTGATTAATAAATCAAATAAAAGTTAAATAAATAGTTTATTAATATATTTAAGTGATAATATATTAATTAGAAACTATGATAATTAATTAGAAATTTTTCTGGAATTAATTGGAATTAATTGGACAGTTAAATTGATTAATTAAAGGTGCAGGGACTAAAACTGTAATTATTCGATAATTGAGTAAGTGGCAGTGTGAGTGACCATGTGGTGGTCGAATATATATATATATATATATATATATATATATATATATATATATATATATATATATATATATATATATATATATATATATATATATATATATATATATATATATATATATACTACAGATAAATGGTGTTTGAATGATTAAAATAATAGTTTATCTTAATTCGAATTCAAAAAGGCTTATCTGTAACGATTATCTGATCACCACATGGATGCTATAAATAGGGAGACTCTCCCTAAACCCTAGACCACGAATTTTAACTCTCTCTCCCAAGGAATTTTCGGCCAAGAGCTCAGCTAAGGGTGTGACTGCATTTGAGGCAAGAGACTTCTGTTGCTTTGCTTCCAAGATTCACTTTAAGGTTGGTTTTTCTTGATCTTTTTTTTAGTTTATCTTTTTCTGGCCTTCTAGGATATGTTATATGTTTAATTAGAAGAAAACTTAGATCTATATAGGTTGCATGTGAACTTAGGAATGTTAGTTCATAGTTGCAGAAAACCTTTCAGTGGTATCAGAGCTTTTTGGTGTGTTTTCTTGTTAAATTGTTATAACTGTATCCTGTAAATTAGGGTTTATTGTTTCTAAACCCTAATGTGGCCGTTTTGAATATTAGGGTTAGGGTTTCAAAAAACCCTGGCCCCTCCCCCGGCTTGGCGTGAAAAAGGGACTGGTTTTGTAGGCTTTCTATTTTTGGTAACTTTAATTGTTTAAATAGATAAAACCTTAAACCATTATCCTAAAATTCGAAAATTAGGGGATAAGGATAGGTTTAAATTAATTTGATTATTTCGTGACACCTATCTGCAAAATTAATTAATTTAATTAATTGTTTAATTAAAAGATAATTAATAGAATTTAATTAATTTCGATTTAAATGGTTTAAATTCCGAAAATTAATAGATTAGATCTATAAATATTTTAAGAGGTTTAAAATATCAAATTTAATTAATTTAATTAATTGGTTAATTAAAAGATAATTAAATCGGCTTTAAATGGTTTAATTTAATTTTAAATTTAATAGCTTAAATCGACAATAAATTAAAAGGTTAAAAAAAAAAGGTTTAAAAAAAAATTACATCTTATATATATTATAACTAGGAAGTTATTTTTATGTATGAGATTAAATGGTTAGTCAAATCACTAGTAGGTCTCATTCACGAAGCTGGTCTATAAAATGGGTATAAGGAGACTGCCTATAAAATGGCGGTCTAATGGGTGAACACTCTCGCCCACCGCTCGCCTGATCAGTGGAGGGTCGTCAGCCGAACAGGTTTGATAGGACCGCCTAATAATCACTAAAAGTATAATGATTCAAAGTACTAGAACACTTAATAAAACCCAAATCTAGTTACTTTAGGGAAAAAGTGAATTGGTGCTAATCCATGAAATTGCACATTACACTTTATGAAACATTAGTGGAGCGTGTGTGGTTTACCGGCACACTAATAGGGGTTCATAAAGAGTGGTAATGGGTTTCTCATGATTTATCATTGTTGATGGAGCGCGTGTGGTTAACCGGCACATCAATTAGAGATGATAAATGACATTGAGAGTACCAAGCTAATTTGCATGGTTATTCACATCCAGTTTGTGATCCTCGGCATCCCAGTCACAAACAGTGGAGCACATCCGAGATTAAACGTGCCATTAAAAGTTAAATGAATCTCAACAGATCTAGGAATTTCATAGGATGGAATTGATAAATGTTTATCTACCTTAATGACCGATATGATGTGATTACGGCATCCCTCTTCACACCATAGTTGGGGCATTTTGGATCCTAGCCTTATTAAATAGCTAATTGGGTAATTATTTAAAAGGATCAATTAAACTAATAAATTCTGTTTATTTTATAGATGTCTAGTGTCAATTCTCCTCCTTCTCCCATTTCTGAAAGCATCAGAATGCACCTGCCGAATATGGATAGGCTGACTGGCCTGAACTATATGGTATGGCTTCATAAATAGAGAATAGTTCTCTGTTTTGCTGGCAAGCCATATCTGACTGAATGCCCGCCCCCATAGCATGACATCACACAGTAGCTTGTGATGAGCATGACTCCTTGATTGATAAGTCAAGGAAAGTTCGTTGCCTAATACTATTGATCATTGACCCTGAGTTCCGCAGGAATTTAGAATTCCTTGGGTCAGATAAGTTAACACAGCTAGTTGTGGAAAAGTTCCATGAACTGGTTGAGAAAGGACGAACTAAGATCTTCAAAGAGTTTGAAGTGTGTAGGAAGTAGCACCAGTTCACATGTTCTCAAGGCTGAGAGACACATAGGTGAACTGTAAAAATATTTGGTCCCCTTTTTATCGGGAGTTAAAGCATTAGCTCGACTCGCTGATCCGTTCATCCTGATGTACAGGAAGGGAAACCAGATAAGACAATCATGGACATGCATTCAATGTTGACGCTGTATGAGTCGTTCATAGAGAAGCATAGTTCCATTGATTCAGCTACTTCGGGATTGAGTCCAGTAATAGGACACATCAAGAAATGGTCCAGATCGTCTGGACCGGTTCCTCGATGTTTCAAACTGGGAATCCACAGGGTGGGACACAGTCACGGAAAGATTGGAAAATGCTCCGAAGCTGAACAGTTTGGCAACTCAGGAATATCTTAAAACTCAGAACCCCTGATCCTTAATTCTTTGATACAAGATGTGTTTCTCACATTTGCTCTGTATGAATGGACTCTGTAGGATGTGGGATGTTGTTGCATAGGAGCATATTCAGACTGGTTCTGAAACTCATGCAGTTTTAGAGTTTAGTTAGATATTGATATCATGTTATTAGCTTATTAGATGCGTATGACATTGTCTATCATATAATACATAGTTCAAGGATTTTGTTTTAATAAAATTGTCAATTTTCTTTTAACACATGTTGTTTGAAATATCCTTGAAATGTTGTATGATTGTGTTGAATGCATGATTAGTAATAACTTGAATATTGATACATCCAAAGTGTTTGGATTTAGGAATTGTGTCACTTATGATTGTTAAGACAAATGTTGTAAGAATCAATTCAACCAAAGGTCCAATTGGACAGGACTTTGGAATCATTTGACTTAGAGTCTCATGATGAATTGAGTTCTTAATGTGTCAAGAAATGAATCACCCAAAGATCCAGTTGGATAGGACTTTGGAATTATATGACTTAGAGTCAGATGATGATTATGTTCTTTATTAAGCACATACGGCAAGAAATGAATCACCAAAAGATCCAGAGGATAGGATTTTGGAATCAGTTGACTTAGAGTCAACTGAAGATTGCAAGTCTTGAACAGAATTAAAAAAGTCATAAGTTTACATAGATATGTAAAAGGCATTGAGATTAGGAGCAACGGACACATCAGTTGCTGTGTATTGCTTGAATCTTCAAACAAAACACAATTGTTTGTACTTCACGATATTTGTCATTCGATATGGCGAATATGGCTTCACTTATCAGAATAAGCGATTGCATTGAAACCTTGAACAGTTCAAGGACTTCAAAGGAAGTACAAGACCCGCAGAACCTGAGTGACAACATAAACTCGGAAAATGTTTCACAATTCATTCTCTTCCAAGAACATTAATAAATTATAATGTGTCTTAGGGAAGATGATGGAGCATTGGTCGAAACAGTTCGATCCTCGATGTATGAGATACATTGACAATTAGTTTCCAATAAATTGAATTCTAAACCAGTCAGACCATATTCCGACCACATTCTAGACTAAGTAGGCTTTGGAGACACTGCTGAAATGTGAAGCTGGGATTATCCCACTTGCACATAGAGAGTCCAGGGTCTTATAGTATTCATCCGAACCTCATGACTAGCCTGAACATGATTAGCATTGTCGTTTCATTGGCTATCCCGCTGTAACTCTAAAAGAATAGCTCTTTTAGAAAGAACTCATGTTCTAAGGAAACAGTAGGAGTTGGGACAGTCCTGAATGAGTTCAGGATTAGCCAAGTGAAAAGACCTTTAGTCATCACTAGGCTTAGAGCAGAAATCAGATTTCTGTTCTACAACTGACATAATCTTCTCTTGACCAGTAGTATTGATCACCATCATAAGTAGTTATGATCAGGGTGACATACCGATTGGTGGTAAAACACTATAGTTGGTACGGATTTATAATCCGACTACTTGGAAGCGTTGGTGAGCCAGGTTGCTGCCAAACAAGAGAACCTTAGGGCGAGACACAGTCTATGTGAAAATTTGATTGATTTTACACCTGGTCTAAAAACCAGTGGGAGTAACTGAATCATCAAAAGAAAGCAACATGGACAGATACATACCTTCAGAACATCTGGTTGAGTGAGACGATGCTCAGAGTCAAGTAATTGATTCCGAGAGAAGTAATCTCAATAGAGGATGGAATCCGAAAGGATACTGTATGGTACATTGTGAATCGTTAGTGGAGCGCGCGTGGATCACCGGCACACTAATAGGGACTCACAAAGAATGTCCCAGTACAAAGGTAAATAGGCCCGGGATTTCCCTATGGGCATCTCGCAGGAAAGGATATTCAAATTCTCAAAATAAGCCAAAGGATTGGATTTTGAGAAAGGACTGAAAGATTTCCATTAAAATGTCAGAAAGGTTTGGATTCTCAAAATGTGCCATAAGTCCTGGATTTTGTGAATAGTTTATAACCGTGTCAAAGCCAGTGGGAGTCGCCGTTATCCACTATCCCCACATGTGGGATAAATAATGGTTCCAGGAAACGTTTTTTTTTTCATTACAAAGTGTAATGAGTTGGTGTTAAGAGACAGATCGCTATGAAAGCCTTAATAGAAATACGGCATACTCAGGTGGTTGTAAACGACTATGAGATCCAGATTCTGCCAAGATGATCTTGATGAGATTCAAGATGCATAGACTTAGGAAAAGTTTTCTTATCATTTCAAAGTGTGATGACTTGGCATGAAAGAAATAAAGAAGGTGCAACATACTCATGTAATTCACAGTCATCTATTGGAAAGATGAAATCACCAGCATAGACCTAGCCATTCTAAGCATGATCTTGATAAGATTCAAGATGCATGAGAAGAGTCTCCGAAAGGAAATAGTTTTTCGAAAATCATGACACAAGGATTATGAATAATCTTTGGATTCCGAAAAAGGTTTGGAATAAGATTGGATCGGGTTCCACAAATTTCTCGGATCGATCCTAATGTCATGAACATGTCCTGATGACTTGATGCTTAGGGCATAGTAAGTTGGATTCAAGACATTGTCTGGCCGGGAGTACTGGATGGATTGTTTGAACTCAAGAGAGAAACATTGGGAAATGATTAGGGTGAAAGTGATAGGGTTAAAATTTGAAAGATTTTTCAAAGTGGTAATTATTAACGTCGGGACATGATGTTAAAGGACTTCATGGTTAAAGAATCTCGTTGGTATTATGATGGAGCGCGTGTGGTTCACCGGCACATCATAATGCCTCGAAATAGTCTTAGGGTGCAGTCAAGTAGACTAAAGACCCCAGAACCATAGGAAGTCACAGTACACATTACCAGAATTGAGTTAGGAGAGAAATTGACAGGATAACATATTGAGATGTTATCGGATGAGCATCCGATTGGATCATCTGCAATAAAATGTACAAGTATAAGATACTTTGGATACATAGAAAGAGTGTAAGGTTCATAAAGACATAGATGTAAAATTAGAATTGAAAGTTTAAAAGAAATTTTTGAAACCGATAATAGTTTATGACAAGACCAGACTTGGTGATTACCTTATGGAGACTTGGTAATTAGCAGGAGTAGCTGCCAGTCAGATCTTTATGTTTCACTTTTGCATGTTTTACTTCCCGAATAATTTAATTATTCAGATAGGTCCACAGTCGCTCATACTTTGGGAAGTAAGTATTGAATCAAGACTGTCATGAATTGGTTTGTAGACTGTCTAAGGAGTTAGACATAGCAATAGGATTGCTACAACGTTCATGAGTACTTAGAAATATAGATTTGAGTATTGGATAAACCCACGCTCAGTAGATTGCTTCATGGATTATATCACAAGCAATGTTGAGACGATAATATCTTATGATCTTGAAGTGGAGATATATGAGTTATGATTTACAGGGCAGTTATTCATTGATAATACGAAAACGCATCGGTAACTCGATGTTATAAAGCGTGTTGTTGTGAATGATTTGACTGGTAAAAGATATAAGCATATAAGTCAAAACTTATTCGTTCATTGACCCTGATGGGAAACAGATATCTGTAGGCCTCTCGATGATTTTGAAGTTGACTAAAGTGCTGGCCAGCCTGGACTAAATTGATGTGTTCAATTAGATGTTCTAAAGTCATAAGCAGAATCGGAAATCGGGAAACAGAGTATCGGACAGAGATTGATCTCAATCCATGTCTCGTGTCTGAAAATATCTTGTTGGACGAAGGATCATATGATCACTTATCTTTGGACAGAACTGACTAGGTCAGAGTTCGGCAGCGATTTCTAGGAAGCTACAGTTGCTAAATTAATTAGAGGGTAAATTGGTAATTTTAGTCATAGACTTATCCAAGTGGGAGACTGTTGGATTAGGTGTCTAAGCCATGACTAATAATTAGTATTTATCTAATTAATAGTAGCATAGTCCATTTGGGTTGCCCTCATAGTTGGAGGATTGGCAGAAAGTCCGGTAGAAAGAAAGATTGATTTATTATGTGATTAATAAATCAAATAAAAGTTAAATAAATAGTTTATTAATATATTTAAGTGATAATATATTAATTAAAAACTATGATAATTAATTAGAAATTTTTCTGGAATTAATTGGGCAGTTAAATTGATTAATTAAAGGTGCAGGGACTAAAACTGTAATTATTCGATAATTGAGTAAGTGGCAGTGTGAGTGACCATGTGGTGGTCGAAAATATATATATCGATATATATATTTTCGAGATATATATATATATATATATATATATATATATAATATATATATATATATATATATATATATATATATATATATATATATATATATATATATATATACACTACAGATAAATGGTGTTTGAATGATTAAAATAATAGTTTATCTTAATTCGAATTCAAAAAGGCTTATCTGTAACGATTATCTGATCACCACATGGATGCTATAAATAGGGAGGCTCTCCCTAAACCCTAGACCACGAATTTTAACTCTCTCTCCCAAGGAATTTTCGGCCAAGAGCTCAGCTAAGGGTGTGACTGCATTTGAGGCAAGAGACTTCTGTTGCTTTGCTTCCAAGATTCACTTTAAGGTTGGTTTTTCTTGATCTTTCTTTTAGTTTATCTTTTTCTGGCCTTCTAGGATATGTTATATGTTTAATTAGAAGAAAACCTAGATCTATATAGGTTGCATGTGAACTTAGGAATGTTAGTTCATAGTTGCAGAAAACCTTTCAATAATAACTTAGATATGCGAGGGCTTGCAAGAAAACCCAAAATATACACCAACATATAAAAAGAAAAATCTGCACCCCATGAGCAGTGATCGTTCACTATGTTCAGACGACATCTCAACTAGCAGATTGCTAACAAAAGAGCTTTCCACGTCCTAATTTGAGCACCTGTAGTCCAAGCTGCACGTGCATACTAGTGTTTTTCTTGCGACGGATTTTGCTTAAGAGGACATGATTAAGTGAAAGCTGTTGGATTAGGTGTCTAAGCCATGACTAATAATTAGTATTTATCTAATTAATAGTAGCATAGTCCATTTGGGTTGCCCTCATAGTTGGAGGATTGGCAGAAAGTCCGGTAGAGAGAAAGATTGATTATGTGATTAATAAATCAATAGAAATTAAATAAATAGTTTATTAATATATTTAAGTGATAATATATTAATTAGAAACTATAATAATTAATTAGAAATTTTTCTGGAATTAATTGGAATTAATTTGGCAGTTAAATTGATTAATTAAGGTGCAGGGACTAAAACTGTAATTATTCAATAGTTGAGTAAGTGACAGTTGAGTGAGTGAGAGTGGTGAACGAAATTATATATGGAAACATATATATTTTCGATTTTGATAATGAGGATAAAAGGGTTTGAATTATTAAGATAAAGGCTTATCTTAATTTGAATTCAAAAAGGTTTATCTTTAAGGTTTATCTGATCACCATTTGGATCCTATAAATAGGGAGGCTCACCCTAACCCTAAAGCCACGATTTTTGAAGCTCTCTTTGAAGGATTTTCGGCCAAAGTTCCAGCTTGGGTGTGACTGCATTTGAGGCAAGAGATTTCTGTTGCTTTGCTTCCAAGATTCACCTTAAGGTTGGTTTTTCTTGATCTTTCTTTTAGTTTAATTCTTTCTGGCCTTCTAGGATATGTTATATGTTTAATTAGAAGAAAACCTAGATCTATATAGGTTGCATGTGAACTTAGGATTTTTAGTTCATAGTTGCAGAAAACCTTTCAGTGGTATCAGAGCTATTTGGTTGTTTTTCTTGTTAAATTGCTATAACTGCTTTCCTGAAAATTAGGGTTTAATTGTTTATAAACCCTAATGTGGCCAATTTCGAAATTTAGGGTTTGTTTTAGAAACCCTAGCCCCTCCCCTATGATTTGGCGATTTTTTGTGGATTAGGTTAGAAGGTATTCTATTTTTGGTAACTTTAAATTGTTTAAAAGATAAACCTTAAAACCCTTTATCCTAAAAATCGAAATTTAAGGGATTAGGATAGGTTTTAATTAATTTGATTAATTTGATAAAAACCTATCTACTTTTGAATTAATTTAATTAATTGGTAATTAAAAGATAATTCAAGGATTTAATTTAATTTAAAATTTAATTGCATTAAATTGGCGAAAATTAAATAGATAAATCCTAAAATATTTTAAAATGTTTAAAATATCAAATTTAATTAATTTAATTAATTGGTTAATTAAAATATAATTAAAATCGATTTTAAGGTTTAATTTAATTTTAAATTTAATAGTTTAAATTGGCAATAAATTAAAAGATAAACCAAAAACAATTTTTTTAAATGGTTTAAAAAATTACATCTTATATATATTATAATTAGGGAGTTATTATTATATGTATAAGATTAAAATGGTTAGTCAAATCATTAGTAGGCCTCATTCACGAAGCTGGTCTATAAAGTGGGTATAAGGAGACTGCCTATAAAATGGCGGTCTAATGGGTGAACACTCTCGCCCACCGCTCGCCTGATCAGTGGAAGGTCGTTAGCCGAACATGTTTGATAGGACCACCTAATAATCACTAAAAGTTAATGATTCAAAGTACTAGAACACTTACTAAAATCCCAATCTAGTTACTTTAGGAAAAATGTGAATTGATGCTAATCCATGAAATTGCACATTGGACTTTATGAAACATTGGTGGAGCGTGTGTGGTTAACCGGCACGCCAATTGGGGTTCATAAAGAGTTGCAATGGGTTTCCCGGGTATTATCATTGTTGATGGAGCGTGTGTGGTTTACCGGCACATCAATTAGAGATGATAATTAACCCGAGAGTACCAAGCTAATTTGCATGGTTATTCACATCCAGTTTGTGATCCTCGGCATCCCAGTCACAAACAGTGGAGCACATCCGAGATTAAACATGCCATTGAAGAGTTTAATGAATCTCAACAGATCTAGGAATTTCATAAGATGAAATTGATAAGTGTTTATCTACCTTAATGACCATTATGTTGTGATTACGGCATCCCTCTTCACACCATAGTTGGGGTATTTTGGATCCTAGCCTTATTAAATAACATATTGGGTAATTATTTAAAAAGGACAAATTAAGCTAATAAATTCTATTTTCTTTATAGATGTCAAGTGTCAATTCTCCTCCTTCTCCTCCTTCACCCATTTCTGAAAGCATCAGAATGCACCTGCTTAATATGGAAAGGCTGACTGGCCTCAACTGTAAAGAATGGCTTCGCAATTGGAGACTGGGTCTCGGCATTGCTGGCAAGCTACATCTCACCGAGTATCCGATCCCAGTTCCACCGGAACAAGTCATCATAAAAGGTCCTTATGATGAATCCGAAGAGATTCGTGACCTCATGCTATCAACCATTGACCCCGAGTTCCGCAAGGATTTTGAATCCTTGGGGCCATATGAGTTAATGCAACTGGTTGAGAAAAGGTTCCAGAAACCAGTTGAAGAGGAACGAACCAGGATCTTCAAAAGACTTGCAGAGTGCAAGCTGAAAGCAGGAAGTAGCGTCAATTCGCATGTTCTTCAGATTGAAGCGTACATAGGCGAATTGCATAAACTTGGTTATTCCATGAGTCAGGAAGAGAGTGTTAACATCCTACTCGTTTTGCTGACAAATGAGTACGATCTGTTCATTCAGACGTATAGAAAGGAAGACCGGAAAAAGACCCTCATGGAAATGCGTCCACTGTTGACTTTATACGAGTCACTCTTGGACAGGCATAGCTCCAATGGCTCAGCTACTTCTGGATTAAGTCCAGTGAAGAGACGTAACAAGAAACGGTCGAGATCGACTAGACATGTCTCAAACTGGGAATCCGCTAAATCGGATACAGTCACGGAAAGATTGGAAGACGCTCCAACTCTTTTGAAAGCTCAGGTATATCTAAAAACCTCAAAACTCCTGTTCCAAGATTTCTTGATACATAATGTGAGAGTCGCATTTTGGATTGTATGCAGGGAATCAAGAAGGCACGGGACTCTGTCGCATAGGAGCACATTTGGATTGGATCTCCAGCTCGTGCAGTTTTGAAGTTTAGATAGATATTAAATATTGTTATTAGTCTTTAGATACATTTTTGGCATTGTCTATTACATTGTTCAAGGATTTTATTTTTAATAAAATTGTCATATTTTCTTTTAACACCTGTTGTCTGAAATTATCCTTGAAATGTTATATGAATGTGTTGAATGTATGATTAGTAATAACTTGAATGTTGATGCATCCAAAGTGTTTGGATTCAAGAATTGTGTCATTTATGATTGTTAATACAAATGTTATAAGAATCAATTCAACCACAGGTCCAGTTGGACAGGACCTTGGAATCATTTGACTTAGAGTCACTTGATGAATTGAGTTCTTAATGTGTCAAGAAATGAATCAACCAAAGGTCCAGTTGGACAGGACTTTGGAATCATCTGACTTAGAGTCAGATGATGATTAAGTTCTTCATAAAGCACATATGGCAAGAAATGAATCACCCAAAGATCCAGAGGATAGGATTTTGGAATCAGTTGACTTAGAGTCAACAGAAGATTGCAAGTCTTAAACCAAGTTAACAAAGTCATTAGTCTACATAGATATGTAAAAGACATTGAGATTAAGAGCAACAGACACACCTGTTGCGGTGTGTTGCTCGAATCTTGAGATAGAACACAATTGTTTGTACTTCACAATATTCATCATTCGGTATGATGAATATGACATTGCTTATCGGTATAAGTAATTGAATTGAGACCTTAAACAGTCCAAGGACTTCAAAGGAAGTACAAGTTCCACAGAACCTGAGCGATAACATAAACTGAGAAAAAGGTTTCACAGTTCATTCTCTTCTAAGAGCATTAATGGTTATAATGTGTCTTAGGGAAGATAATGGAGCATTGGTCGAAACAGTTCGATCCTCGATGTATGAGATACAATGCCAATTAGTTTCCAATAAGATGAACACTATACCAGTCAGTCCATATAAACCATACTCCGACCACATCCTAGACTAAGTAGGTCTTGCAAACACTGCTTGAAATGTAAAGCTGGGATTATCCCACTTGTACATAGAAAGTCCAGGGTCTTGTAGTGTTCATCTGAACCTCATGACCAGCTGAACTTGATCAGCATTGTCATTTCATTAGCTATCCCACTGTAACTAAAGAGCTCTTTTAGAAAGAACTCATGGTCTAAGGAAACAGTGGGAGTTGGGACAGTCCTAAATGAGTTTAGGATTAGCAATGAAAGAACCTTTTTAGTCATTACTAGGCTTGGAGCAGAAATCAGATTTCTGCTTTACAACTGACATAATCTCCTCTTGACCAGTAGTATTGATCACCATCATAAGTAGTTGTGATCAGGGTGACATACCGATTGGTGGTAAAACACTGCAGTTGGTACAGATTTGCAATCCGACTACTTGGAAGCATTGGTGAGCCCGGCTGCTGCCAAATAAGAGGACCTTAGGGCGAGACACGGACTGTGTGAAATTTTGATTGATTTTACACCTGGTTTAAAAACCAGTGGGAGTAACTGAATCATCAAAACAAAGCAACATGGACATACACATACCTTCAGAGCATCTAGTTGAGTCGATACTCAGAGTCAAGCAATTGATTTCGAGTAAAGCACTCTCAATAGAAGATGAAATCCGAGAGGATTCTCCATGGCATAGTGTGAGTCGTTAGTGGAGCATGTGTGGTTTACCGGCACACTAATAGGGACACACATAGAGCATGCCATTACAAAAGGTACATGGCCCCGGGTTTCGTCCCACGGGCATCTCGCAAGAAAGGATATTCAGATTCTCAAAATATGCCAAAGAATTGGATTTTGAGAAAGGGCTGAAAGATTTCCATTAAAATGTCAGAAAGGTTTAGATTCTCAAAATGTGCCATAACTCCTGGATTTTGTGAATAGCCTATAACCGTGTCAAAGCTAGTGGGAGTCGCCGTTATCCACTATCCCCACATGTGGGATAAATAATGGTTCTAGGAAACATCTCTTTTCATTACAAAGTGTAATGACTTGGTGTTAAGAGACAGATCGCTATGAAAGCCTTAATAGAAATACGGCATACTCAGGTGGTTGTAAACGTCTATGAGATAGATCCAGATTCTGCCAAGATGATCTTGATGAGATTCAAGATGCATAGACCTAGGAAAAGTTTTCTTATCATTTCAATGTGTGATGACTTGGCGTGAAAGAAACTAAGAAGGTGCAATATACTCACATAATTCAAAGTCATCTATTAGATAGATGAAATCACCAGCATAGACCTAGCCATTCTAAGCATGATCTTGATAAGATTCAAGATGCATGAGAAGAGTCTCTGAAAGGAAATAGTTTTTCGAAAATCATGACACAAAGGATTATAAATAATCCTTGGATTCCGAAAGGGTTTGGAATAGGATTAGATCGGGTTCCACAAGTTTTGGATCGATCATAAAGTCATGAACATGTCCTGATAACTTAATGCTTAGGGCATAGTAAGTTGGATTCAGGACATTGCCTGGCTGGGAATACTGGATGGATTGGTTGAACTAAAGTGAGAATTCATTAGGAAATGATTAGGGTGAAAGTGATAGTATTAATTTGAAAGATTTTCAAAGTGGTAATTATTAACATCAGGGCATGATGTTAATAGACTTCATGGTTACAAAGTCTCGTTGGTATTCTGATGGAGCGCGTGTGGTTCACCGGCACATCATAACACCTCGAAATAGTCTTAGGGTGCAGTCAAGTAGACTAAAGATCCCAGAACCATAGGAAGTCACAGTACACATTCACAGAATGGAGTTAAAAGAGAAATTGACAGGATAACATATTGAGATGTTATCGGATGAGCATCCGATTGGATCATCTGCAATAAAATGTATAAGTATAAGATACTTTGGATACATAGAAAGAGTGTAAGGTTGATAAAGACATAGATGTAAAATTAGAATTGAAAGTTTAAAAGAAATCTTGAAACCGATAACAGTTTATGACAAGGTCCGACTTGGTGATTACCTTGTGGAGACTTGGTAATAAGCAGGAGTAGCTGCCAGTCAGATCTTTATGTTTCACTTTTGCATGTTTTACTTCCCGAATAATTTAATTATTCAGATAGGTCCACAGTCGCTCATACTTTGGGAAGTAAGTATTGAATCAAGACTGTCATGAATTGGTTTGTAGACTGTCTAAAGAGTTAGACATAGCAATAGGATTGCTACAACATTCATGAGTACTTAGAAATAGAGATTTGAGTATTGGATAAACCCACGCTCAACAGATTGCTTCATGGATTATGTCACAAGCAATGTTGAGACGATAATATCTTATGATCTTAAAGTGGAGAGATATGAGTTATGATTTACAAGGCAGTTGTTCATTGATAATATGAAAACGCATCGGTAACTCGATGTTATAAAACATGTTGTTGTGAATGATTTGACTTGTAAAAGATATAAGCATATAAGTCAAAGCTTATTCGTTCCTTGACCCTGATGGGAAACAGATATCTGTAGGCCTCTCGATGATTTTGAAGTTGACTAAAGTGCTGGCCAGCCTGGACTAAATTGATGTGTTCAATTAGAAGTTCTAAAGTCATAAGCAGAATCGGAAATCGGGAAACAGAGTATCGGACCGAGATTGATCTCAATCCATGTCTCGTGTCTGAAAATATCTTGTTGGACGAAGGATCATATGATCACTTATCATTGGACAGAACTGACTAGGTCAGAGTTCGGCAGCGGTTTCTAGGAAGCTACAGTTGCTAATTAATTAGAGGTTAAATTGGTAATTTTAGTCATAGACTTATCCAAGTGGGAGACTGTTGGATTAGGTGTCTAAGCCATGACTAATAATTAGTATTTATCTAATTAATAGTAGCATAGTCCATTTGGGTTGCCCTCATAGTTGGAGGATTGGCAGAAAGTCCGGTAGAGAGAAAGATTGATTATGTGATTAATAAATCAATAGAAATTAAATAAATAGTTTATTAATATATTTAAGTGATAATATATTAATTAGAAACTATAATAATTAATTAGAAATTTTTCTGGAATTAATTGGAATTAATTTGGCAGTTAAATTGATTAATTAAGGTGCAGGGACTAAAACTGTAATTATTCAATAGTTGAGTAAGTGACAGTTGAGTGAGTGAGAGTGGTGAACGAAATTATATATGGAAACATATATATTTTCGATTTTGATAATGAGGATAAAAGGGTTTGAATTATTAAGATAAAGGCTTATCTTAATTTGAATTCAAAAAGGTTTATCTTTAAGGTTTATCTGATCACCATTTGGATCCTATAAATAGGGAGGCTCACCCTAACCCTAAAGCCACGATTTTTGAAGCTCTCTTTGAAGGATTTTCGGCCAAAGTTCCAGCTTGGGTGTGACTGCATTTGAGGCAAGAGATTTCTGTTGCTTTGCTTCCAAGATTCACCTTAAGGTTGGTTTTTCTTGATCTTTCTTTTAGTTTAATTCTTTCTGGCCTTCTAGGATATGTTATATGTTTAATTAGAAGAAAACCTAGATCTATATAGGTTGCATGTGAACTTAGGATTTTTAGTTCATAGTTGCAGAAAACCTTTCAAAAGCCACATCATCACTATTGGTTAGAGTCGGTTATGACCAACTAATTTACACTTAGCCAACTTTTTGATACTCCAGGTTATATAAATATGCAGCAGTAGTGCGTTCTTTTTATATCTATATATAATGGCGGATCCAGACCAAAAGCTCACAGGTAGCACAATTTTTTCCGCATATTGTATAATAAGATAAAAACTAGAAATCAATATTTCATTAAATATGATAAAATGACAAAGTGTCAAACTAATGTATAAATTACACTCTAAAGATGACCTCTGCAGTTTTTCATTTTTCGGAAGCAACTCATAACATTTTATGTTTTAACATCCATAAGTGCTTCCGGTTCTACATTACTAATCAAAGCATCATTCAAAAAAGCGTCACTCATTCTATTACATAAATAGGTCTTCAGGTGTTTCATTACAAAAAAACATCTTTTAACCATTGAGTTGCAACAGGAAAACCAACGTTAGATCTAATAACTTATAGGGGGTCGACCCCGGTAACAAAGAAGGAATCCATAAAAACTTAGGATCCGACACCATGATAAAATACTACCCTCATGATTATACCATGTCCCTGAGATTTGATAAACTGGATCAATATTCAGCCAATCCCTTGCGGCTTTATCTCACTTCTACAGACCAAAGGACAAGAACGATGTTTTCCTGTTTCCACCATCATGACCACGAAAATGTAACGAATTTTCAATAAAAATTTACAAGTACGAAACATAGCACATAATCGAAGTTCATAATTACTCATTTTAATTTCACTTTTCTTATAAAGGCTTTCACTAATAGATTGATTTTTTTCTCATTAGATTTTCACACTTTTGTCGTATTTTGTTGTGATAACTATCAAGATTACCCAAATGAGCATACAATGTTTGTTTTTTACTCCACATGCAAAACCCTTCCGTCACAAATGCATCTCCCCCACATTGTTTTCCTACTATAATGTCTCCAAAAAGATAACAATACAAACAATAGACTTTGCTATTTTAATGCTATACTTTTTTTTAGAACGGCAAATATATCCTACTCCTACTCCTAAACTACACCTGAATCCACCTATGTCTCTAGCGAGACTTGAACCCTCAACCTCAAAGAGGGAGGACGACGCCTTTAATGCTATACTTTACCATTCAAATTCATCACACCATTCAACAACACAACGTCTTTCCTTTTTACCAATCAATGTTGATGGAAAATTATGTCCCTTTGGTTGAAAAGCTTTTCTAATCAAATATGCCCTCCTTATCTCATCCTTTTGATTTGGACGATAGAATGTAATTTTGGCCTATCTCCCAGGTCCGAAGTAAGGTCATTAAAATCAACACTTGTTGGAGTACGTGTTGTAGTTGTAGAGTTAGGTTGCGGTCTTTGTGAAATTTCATTCGACCCGTTTCTTTGGGAAGATGATCCTCTATGAATTTCATCACTACCTGACATCTAACTTTCTTTTGAAAAATGTACCAATGGAACCCTACAAAATAATAAAAGATAACAAATTAGTCTACTAGTATATAAAGACAAGTAATTAACTAAACAACAACATTAAACTAACTTCAAACAAAATGACAAAACATTAAACAAAATGATATTAAACAACAATCAACAACATCGGTCGGAGGAGCAGGCTTGGTCGCTTGGAGGAGTTGGGGACAGCGGGCAGGAGAGGTTCATGCATCAAGACTGATCGATTGTCAGGACCTTTTTATTCTTTCCTTTTTCCGATTTCAATTGAAGACCAGACATAATTAGCGGCTCAATTGCAAAACCTCATTACTTAAATCTGATTTGTGCTATTTTAATGAGGTGTTGGGCATTTGGACTTAATTCGTTTGAGCTATTAAATGATTATTTATTTCAATTAATTCTAATTTGTATATTTAATTTTGGACTAAATAATGTAGGGGGAGCACAAATATTTTCCAATGGTTGCACCTATATATAAAAAATAAAAATTTGAAAATTTTGCGACTACTTGGGAAATTTTGAAGGATAGCTCATGCTACCCCAGACTACCACTAAGGTTCGCCACTGTTTATATACAAGAAATTATACACAAATTCTCTCTTAAATATTTCTCCGTTAGTTTTAAGTTTCTCTTCGATTAATTGTTCCTCGTCCTTTGTATTAATAAAAAATTTGTATAATGTCTATATACAAGAAATTATACACAAATTCTCTCTTAAATATTTCTCCGTTAGTTTTAAGTTTCTCTTCGATTAATTGTTCCTCGTCCTTTGTATTAATAAAAAATTTGTATAAATAATAGTTTGTGTTTCGATTATAATATAGTTTTGTTTAATTGTTATTTTTGATTTTTGAAAGGTTTTAGTTGATTTTGTTTTGTAGTTACCTTTTCTTTCAAGGTCTTTTTCTATATATAGAGAGATGGATGATATGGAAAAATATGTAAACATATTAGTCATTTTACACGAACTTAACGATCTAACCATTATATTAAACGGCTTAGGAAGTGAAAGCATAAGAAAACTTGTTTTAGAGACCCAAAAGTTAAAACCAAACAATGGGAATTGATGGTAAAAAACTAAAAATTTAAAACACCTCAAATTTTGAAAGGTTAATTTATTTTACAAGAAGCATTGTCTACCGTAAGACTTTAACGCACAACAAAAGCAAGAACAAACAAATATCCAAAGACATTGTATTATTCAATTCAAGGTCCCAAAAAAAAGTCACAACATCCATTTATATAGAGGGAGTTAAATTTGACATGTATTGTCAAATTTTTTTAAAATTAAGATTGATTGACAATTAATCTAAAAAGCTCGTTAATAAAGAAAGAAAAAATCAAAATCAAGAAATACAAATATTATGCCATTAAAAGAAGATAAAATAATGCGCAAATTTTGGAAAAACTTAAAATTTAAATCCTAAACGGACGGCGCTAAATCACTACATTAAAACCGGCCTCCAAATTCTTTAAACGTCCATTTTAAACGAGGTCTCCTTTGACTCCATTTTTCATTTTCCCATTTTTTTCAATATAGACGTTTGACCAATCTTCTATGTGTTCCACATCAATTGTATTGGTTTTATTAAACAAGATAAAGACAACTTGCAATATGTTTCTAAACAATATGTAACATATTTTTGCATCATCTCTAATATATTTTCATTCAACTAGACTACGAGACTTGATAACACTATTTTTATGTAGATATTACAAACATTGGTTGATAACTTAAGTGTTTTTTTATCTAATACATTTGATATGTTAATTTTTTAATTTGATGAGGACAAATACCCGCAATGCGTTTCTAAACAATGTTTGACATCTTTTTGCATCATCTCTAATATATTTTCCTTCAACTAGTCTACGAGACTTGATAACACTATTTTTACGTAGATATGACAAGTATTGGGTTGATAACTTGAGGGATTGGTTATCTAGTTTATTATGTTAATTATTAATTTGGACAATATATATATGTTTTTTCTTTACTTGATCAATACAATTTAGTTTATTAAGTTAAATAAAAAACTCTAAGTTAATATATAAGACAACATTTTATATGTTTTTTTCCATTGAAATCGTCTAATGTTAAAATTAATGCATATTATATGAGTAAATTGTAAAAAATACACTAAGTTTTCACAAAATTTTGATTTTAACATTATATTATTATTATTTTTCAATTAAGTTATTAAGTTTTTAGTATTTCTCAATTAAGTCATTATGTTTTCAGTTTTATTCCAATGTTGACTATTTGATCGGTCAACCGGATTGCCAGGTGACGTGACATGATGATGTGTCGGTCATTGATGATGTGACGTTAATATGACATGTTGACTGGACACTTAAGTTTCAAAACTGAAAACATAGTGATTTAATTAGAAAAATAGAAAACTTAGTGACTTAATTGAAAAAATAACATAGTGTCGAAATCGAAATTTCCTGAAAAATTAGTATTCTTTTTGAAATTTGCCAAAAAAAACTAATTTAAAAAGTTTCAAGATATTTAATTGATAAGAAGTAGAAAAATAAATAGAATATGAACAACGAGCCATTTTGTCGAAATAATGAGATGAATGTTATAATTGGAATATTTATAATAACCAAAGGGTTAGAATGTAATTAAGTCGAAATGGTAAGATTAATGTTATAATTGGAACAAGTTTCATTTAGTGATCAGTGAAGTAAATTGAAATTTTCATCAATCAAATAATGAAAAGAAAATGAAAGAATGGTTAAAAGTATTAATGCAAAAAAGGTCAAGGACTAAAAGCGTATCCTTTGGATTTAAATTTTGAAAATAAAGTTTTCATGCATAACTCTTCATAGCTATGTATGCGTTTGGGTTCCCGGTATCTATGTATGTGATATGGACGTCTTAAGAAAATCTATTCATAATCGTTACGTTCTTTTGTCTGACCCGTAATTGTCGTATGAGAAACCCAATAGGCACGACGAGATGCATTCCACAAGCAGACAGAGAGTGAAAAGTTGATGGTTGGGAGAAAGAAAGATAGACAGTGGGTCCAACTTCGACAAGACATCACTAATTCTTTAGAGATGTCTCGACAAGTCGTATTGATGTCAAGAGCAAAATAATGGGAAGGGCCAAAGTGCCTTCATAAATTGACGTTCTCCGGACATGAGGTTTCAATGTAAACAATACATAGGGATATGGAGAAAGGAGAGAAATAAGAATGAGGAAGAAAACAATATTGATAGGGTGGGATTGACAGGTAATCACGACCATATATCTTCCTTTCTCCTTACCATCAAGTTCTCACTTTCTTTTTATACTTGTGGAAGGTGTCTCGTCGTGCCTCTCGGGTTTCTCATGCGACAATCAACGGTCAGGCAAAAGAACATAATCGTTATGAATATATTTCTTCAATACGTCAATATCACATGTGTAGATATCGGTAATACAGACATATATGTAGCAGTGAAGCGTTACGTATGAAAACTTTATTTTCAAAACTTAAATCCCAAATGTACACATTTAGTCATTGAACTTTCTTGCATTAATCACATTTAAAACCCTTCCTACATTTTCTTTTCATTATTGATTTATGAAAATTTCAATTTACTCATCTGAAGTTTCATTAGTCTCGTAGACAAATTCTTATAAAAAATATTGGCATAAATGTCCATTTAATTACGCTCTAACCCCTTGGTTATTATTAATATTTCAAATATAACTTCTATCTCACCATTCGATGAAATGGCTATTATTCATATTTTATTAAATTTTTACATATTATCAATTAAATATTTTGAAATGTTTCTAATTAGTTTTTAGACAAATTTCAAGAAAGACACTAACTTTTTAGAAAAAATTCGATTTTGATACTATGCTATTTTTTAAGTCGCCAAATTTTTAGTTTTTTTCTAACTAAGTCACTATGTTTTCTATTTTGTTTCAATTTTGACATTTAGGTGTCATGTCAGCATCACATAATCAATGACTGATGCGTCACCATGCCACATCTGTTGTCCACTGAGTTTATCAGTCAAATGGTCAACATTGAAACAAATTGAAAACATAGTGACTTAATTAGAAAAAATGAAAAGTTATCGACTTAATTGAAAAAATAATATATAATATCAAAATCAAACTTTTATAAAAACTTAGTGTAAGTTTGGTAGGCGGTAATGAGGTCGGGAAAGGAATGAACCATTAAGAGGGAATGGTCAAGTGCGTGTTTGGTTACTCTAAGGAAAATAAATTACCATTCCAGGTGGAATCCCATTCCCTCGTAACATGTAGTTTTCATTCTCGAGGGTACCCCTGATTTTTTTTCATTCCATTCATGTCGTGTAATATGACTTCTGATTTTGCCTTTAGTGATGATCAATATCGTAGAAAATCAACTAATATATATTGATTTCCCTCCAAATCGGAAAGAAATTAGCACCTAATCATCTCCAAAATCTATATAAACTAGGGTCGAATAGGTTACATATACACCTTCTTTGACGCTTTTAATCAATTATAAATACACCTCCATCGCTTTCGATTGATTAAAAATAGATCTTCATCAAGTAATAATTCCTATCTTTTATCTTAATATGTGTGTTTTGTTTTGACATTGAATTGATTTTGACATAGCAGATAATGACAGGAACTATTACTTGATTTACTATTGTTCTTATCGGTGTTTCTACTGAAAACGTGTTTATTTTCTTCACCAAACGTTCTTACACAAACCACTGTCTTGACAATAAAGAAAATGCTAATGAGATTGAATTTTGGCTGCTTCTTTTTCAATTCACTTTCTTCCATTATTTAATGTCCAAATTATGTGATTTAAATGCATATTAAATGTTTGTTGAAATGTGTGAATGAGACTTTCTTGTTCATTTGGTGGTTAATTGCTTTGTAGGCCATTATAACTTTTCATCCTATACTTTAGGAAATAACTAAATATACGTCCCTTATACTACATAGAGTATATTTTAAAGCATTTTTTGTGGACACTTTTTGAGTTTCAAGAACATATCCTCTATTATTTGATTCAACCAGTATATTAGGATTTATGAGTACCAAATAGAGTTTGTCTTTTGATTTCAAAAAGATTGATTGTCAATTGTAAGGTCGATGTGGATTTCATGCTTGAGATATTGAATCCATTTAACACAAGCTAGTAGAGATTGTTATTTTTAATGTTTGTTCAGTAAACAACAATTTATTTTTTGTAAAAGAAATATTTGAAGTCTTATCTTATGAAATCATTGATCTTTGTATAATTTATTCATGTTAATGTAATAAATATAGTTTATTTATTTATCTAATATGCATTATTAGAACAGAGAAAATAATATTTTACAAGTTAATATTGTAAAACTATAAATTACATGTATTTTACTTCATTGGGGTATTTTTGTCATTGCCAATTAATTTCATTAAATTTATTCGTCTTTTCCCGCTTACCAAACAACAATGATCAATTCTTCATTCTAATATAGAGAAGTTGACAAACATGACAATGAAATGGTAATTTGTGAAACATACTCGGTTTCTTATCGGTCTATAAAATTATGTTTTAATCCATTACTATTTTTTTCATTAATTTATACAAAAGATAGATTTGTTGATTGATTATCAAATTGTTCAATTTTTTTTCTAACAACCTATGTGTTCCCGCAGCAATTTGTTCTTTTGTTTGCATGGACGTCCCTAAATCCCTACATGAATAATGAATATGCCAATTTCGGTCAAGCATTTCGTCGAACACTTGCGTTGCGAAAATAAAATCAAAAGATTACGATAATACTGCTTCACGCAGTAAACGTAGAATACTGCAATGAAAAACTAACAATGTAAACAGCGGGATTTAGACCATCAGTATCTTTTTATTCATCATTTAGGGTCAAATTCAACAACAAGCAATACCGATGGGATTTCTCTAAACATCACTCAGAGACAACGATTGATCAAGAGCTTGAGAAGAGTCATCAATGGTGGTAACAGGAGTTGCAGTGTTAACACACACAACTAGCGGACTCCTAACGGTATGAAACCCATCAGACCAAACAATCTCGCCATAATCATATCTCCCTTGCGACACCTTTTTAGGTCTAAAAGTCACATAGTATGAAATTTCATCAGTAAAATACGAGAAAAACAAAATCCTCGGCCAAACCGTAACCTCCACCCCATGAGGACTAACAATTCTCCCAAAATATATACTCGTTATCTTCCCACCAACATTTCGAACTGTCCTTTTGATAGTCACAGTGGATTCAAGACTCGAAACCGTAATAGACGGATAATTCAAATTCGTATTGCTCATGAATTCTTTTGGACAATGTACATCTGTCCCAGGTGCGAGATTGATGATTCTCTTGATTTGATCTTTGGTGTAGCCATTGTTACAGAGAAAGAGAATGTAATCATTAGCTTTTAGGTCGTAAATTAAACCTGGATCTATTGCTTTCAAGGGGTTAATATGGCCAGCTCCTATATCAAACGGAGTAGCTTCTTCATTTGTTCCTCCAGATAATATGGTGTCATGATTCAT
The DNA here is from genome assembly GCA_023525715.1 of Cichorium intybus. Lineage (NCBI taxonomy): Eukaryota > Viridiplantae > Streptophyta > Magnoliopsida > Asterales > Asteraceae > Cichorium > Cichorium intybus. The sequence goes on along the minus strand of CM042014.1, from coordinate 52,184,777 downwards.
GTCCCTGGTGTACGCTGTTGTCATTAGAGCAGATTTAATGGCTGATGGAGACCAATCAGGATGTAGTGATTTGATAAGAGCAACTACACCAGATACATGAGGACATGACATTGATGTTCCGGATTCGAAATTCCATTCTACGGATCTTTCATCAATACTTGCTGAAGTTGGAGGTATTCCAGGTGGCCATGCTGCTAATATGCTGACTCCAGGAGCAGTTATATCCGGCTGGTGAATCATATATTTTTTAATTAGTCTTCTTTTATTTATGGACCAAACATTTCAAGTGTATTTGATTTTTTTACCTTGAGAATATCGCGGGAGATTGAGTTTGGGCCTCTGGATGAAAAATCTGCAACAACTGGAGCTGGAGATTCTCTGATAACCGTCTTACTTGGAAATACGTGCACTTTCGGGGTGGACATATGTTGAGAGAGATAATGGTTAATTTTTGTGCCTTGGATCATGTTAACACGGATGGTGGGGATTATATCCACATCAACATACTGACGAGTAGGTGAGTCTACGAAGATTAAGCCTGTGGCATTGGCCACCCAAGCTGCGACTTCCGCCTCTTCAATTTGCACTGCTCCTGGGGTCGAGAAGCACAGGATAACTGCCCCGGCCGCATCGTTGTTTTGCCACCTACTCGGTCTACATATCCTGTATTTTCCTTGTTAGGCAATAACAGTTCAGGAGTTTGTTACATATGACAAACATACTTGTAACAGACTCTTAAACTGATATTGTTCCATACGTGTATGTATGTATGTATGTATGTATGTATGTATGTATGTATGTATGTATGTATGTGTCTGTATATATACAATAGAGAGAGAGGGGTACCCTCCACGGAAAAAAGTACGAGCTCCAACGAGAATTGCTTCTATATGTTCAGTATTTAAGCTTTCTCCCTGCATATAACAATTTCATGACCACGGGCTTTTCTGGAATAAATTATAAAACAATGTAAGCAAGTTAAATATATACCGTGAAAGACAGACTATTATCCAATAATATCCGTGTAGGGAAATTTCGATCGATAGACGAGGCCCCCACACATGTACTCCAAGGTGCAACATTTTGGACAAGAGACGGGTCGGGTCCATTATTTCCTGCCGAGAAAATGACACTAATACCCTTCTGCATAGCATGGAAAGACCCGATATCAGAACTCGAGTTGTAAAGTGGAACCAATGGTGGTGGTAGACCAAACGAGGCCGAAATCACATGAACCCCATCATGAATTGCATCATCAAATGCTGCTAAAATATCAGCTTCACTACAACTTCCATCTTCCCAACACACTTTATAAACTGCCAATCTTGCTCTAGGTGCACCCCCTCTAGCCGTCCCTTGTGCAAACCCAAAAAAACTTACTTTTTTAACTGTGGACCCCACTGCTGTCGAAGCTGTGTGGGTCCCGTGACCGTTAGCATCACGTGGTGATCGATATTCTAAGTTTTCAGTTGTATTTAGTGGGCCGTGTTCGAGCTCGTATCCTTTTAGGTAGTAACGGGCTCCTATGAGCTTTAGGTTACAATATTTTTTCGGATCGAAATCTTGTCCTTTGACACATTTTCCCCTCCAAGTTTTTGGAATTGGTTGCATGTTAGGCTCTTCATGGAAGCTCTTAGATTCTGGCCAGATTCCTGATTCATTTAAAACAATAACTATATATAACACAAATATGATATCTTATTAATATGTTGTATTAATTTCGTATGTGTGTGCGGTATACCGGTATCAAATAAGCCAACAATTGTGTTGTCTAGATGAGTTAATTGAAGTGGAGTTGCTTGATCATCAATGGGGTCTAAATTGAGACCCATGAAATCCCAGCTTCTAGTTGTGTGTAACTGTAGTATCCGGCTCTTGAACACTGATATCACTTGCTCCATTCCTGGAATATTATTTATCTTAAATTATATAATCATCAAAAAGGCTTGATTTGTCTAGATATTTTAATGAAATACTTGTTTTTCGTGTACCGGCTAAGGTGGCTGCTTGTGTTGTGTTAATTTTTGCAGAAAAACCTGAGAAACTATGTTTGTAGCTATAAAGCATGGATTGCCTTGCATCTTCTTGGCTACAAGGAAGAAATAATATAAATATGATCAGTAGTTGAACGGTTGGAAAATTGGTCTTAAAGATTCGCTACAACCCGTCTAATGAAAAACAATTGTACAAAATTGAACACAAGATTTTATGTGAAAAAAGCAGAAAGAAAAACCACAAGCCTCTAGAGAGAAAAACTCATCATATGACAAAAGCCTCTAAAAAGAAAATTCATAGTATGACAAATTACTACAATCGCATAAATAAATCCTTTAAGCTCGTTCCATCTTTTTTAGGCATGGAGGTCACTCTATCTTTCCACATCTTACCCATATGTGACAAATTCATGATCTTTATTTGAGCCAAATCTCAACAGGAATAGTGTAATGGGAACTAAAGAGGTTTTCAAGAGTCACCTTTGAAAGACATTGGAAAGGAGTTGAAGATGGTAATTTGAAGTGAGGATAGGATCTTGAATATTGTTAAGTCCTAAATAAACAATGTAAACCTGTGTACAACATATATAAAAAAAAATCCAAGATGACAGATGTGAGAAGAGGGAACAAAACACAAAAAGTTGAAAGCACTTTTGGTGGTAAAGTTACATTTGAAGTGGATGCCGAGTGAATAAAATAAAGTGATAAAAAGACCAGGCCCAAAAAGGAGTGGTTATTAGCTCTGGTCATCGTTCCAGATATGGAAAAACTACAACATGAATCAGGCTTAAATACTGAAGCAAAATGAAGAACGATTATTTTCCACAGAAGGTGGTATTTGCTCTTACACGACATAGGCTCATGATGGCATTTGTTCTTACACGACAGTGGAAAATAGTTCATCTTTTTCATTTTGATTATGTGTTGTTTGTGTTTTAGATTATCATAGCATCTAGTTAAAGGTATATCATAGACACTATATGTTACCAGAGAGTATCACATGTGTTCTTAATTATTCTGGGTTATTTAAATTAAAAGATCACTTTTCATCATTCTTATAGTTCATAGTTTTGATTAATATACTAATCTAATTGCACTTCATTAGTACGAGATTAGGGTTACTTTTACCCTTTATAGACTTGATAATATATTCAATACATTAAATAACAAGTATACATTATTAGATATAGCCATCAATAATGAAGTCCAAGTGACTTAAACAATACCACCTCAAAGCCCTAATGGCCAAGGTATATATATGTAGGTTTCTAGTAGATTTGGAGGACCATGCTACGGTAGAAATATACTTTTTCTTAACTTCAAATGATTATGCTATCAACAGAATCATTGCTCAAAAAAAGTTGCGTAACATACGGTCAACCGTCTTGCGTAGAATGGCAGGAATTACAGCTTGCGAAACACGAAAAAATTGGTAAAAGATAAAGAAGGAATGATGAACAGGCATGTTGGGTTAGTAGGTGTCTGATTTATGTCATAGCAAGTATAATTGCACCTCCATGCATCACAATATGTGTTGAAGTAAGGCATCTTGTTTGATTTGATGGACAGAAACTTTATGTATAAAGTTGATCAGTATATATCTTCTATGTTAAGTTGCATGTATATATTACAGAGAAATGATATATGTATTAATGTATATTTGCCGAAGATATTTAAGAAGATAGTTTAGTTACTATCATTTACCGAATCTTGATTCTATAGGAAAAAGGTGAGAAAATGATTTTCAATGAAAAGTGGACCAACACTTTCATATTGTTTACATGCAGTTGATTTGTTATTAGTCTCAACTCTCTCGTTTATTATGATTAGGTGATCAAATTATGATTGGTATTACTTTTATGATTCTGCATTTACATATGCATCTTGTTTTTCTGTAAGTATGTGGTCCAGAAATGATTAGGTGATATAATCGGTCTAATTTAGAATACAAATTATCGAAAGCTTCACAAGGTTAGGCCCATGGCCCAATGGAAAGATAATTTAGTTTTAAGAAACATTAAGTTGTGCCAGATATACTCCTTCCATGGCCCTTTAAGGAAATAGACCAAATGACCAAATCTTAAATCTATAAACCAAAATTCTGTCATTGAGCGTGAGCCTAATCCAGTATTATTAAGATAACCCACTAGTAGAACTTTTTATTCTCAGTCCTTTTGAAGAGAAGAAAGCATGTACACAACTGTTTGAATCTACAAAAACTGTACAATCCGTAGAACTTTGATGCATTTCCTAATTGAAAGCTACCAGAAAGGCCACTAAATTTTGTCTGCTACTTTATGTTTTCAACAAAAACCACTTAAGAGTAGATTGTCCATGGATAATCATGCTTATATGTATGGTATAATTGATTTGTTGAATAAAATTTTCATGTAAACGTGTCATACCTTATGTTCTTCTAACCAAGCATGAGAGCGATCATCACCATTTACTTAATCATTGCCATGGTAACACAATTTAAACACCATGTACAAATTTGCATTACCATGATATTTCATAATTTTTATGCGGGTCAACATTAACAAAAAATAAGATTAATTGGTATAAGAGATAAGAGAGTGATTGAAGCACTTTCATCATGTTCACGTTGTTTTTGATACTTCTCATATCAACACGGTTTATAAAGTTGCAGGTTCCTTAAGTTGCACTTCAGAATGACGAAATTTGATGATAGCAACTGGCTTTTCGATGTATATTATCATTGTTAATTTGGTAATGCAGAATGCTGATACTTTTAGATGTGCATGATGACTTTAAGGAGAAAATGATTTTTTTAATCTAACTTACGACGGCTTTTTAAAATATATTACTAGCTCGTCTACTAATAAAATAGCTTAATTAGAGTGTTGGAATTTATAATAGAAAATGCTATGAGACTAGCTTCTCAACAGTTTGATGTTGAATTACAGCCAACTCGAATATAGTTCATAACTAATATATTTGAACATTCTATTAAATACTAACGCTGTGTTCCCGAGTCTCATTTAACGAGAGAAAGGGAGAGAAATTGGTGGAACAGGGAGGAAAAGAAAAGTTTTTATGTTTCCGAGTTTTTTTTACGGAATGAAGTGGAAAGAAGAGAAAGGAATTGGAGGGTTAATATTTCCTCCTAACTTTCCTTCCGATTTGGAAAGATTTGGAAGGAAAGGAAATTACTGGTAAAAATAACACTTAATTATAACTTTCATTTCCCTTCCTTTCCACTCGGGAACACATAAAATGTTTCTTTCATTTAATTTTCTTTCGACTCGGGAACACGAAAATATAACTTTCATTTCCTTTCCCTTCCCTTCTTTTCTCTCATTCTTTTCTTTTCTCTCCATGCTAAAACTCGGGAACACAGCGTAAAGGTAACACTTTAATCATATATTTCTAAAATCAGGTACTCAAGAACCTAGATTTGTAGAATCAAGTAATAAGAAAAAGCTATTATATATAGAGGGACAAATTCAAACTAGAGAACCTAAAAAAATAAAAGAATCTAATAATTCATATTATAAATTTTTTTCTACACAATATTTTTCAAAAAAGAATACCCAATTTTTTATACAACTGTGATTTAGAGATTTAAAATAAGAGTAATTGTATTCATTCAAACCTTTTATTCATACATTTATTACTACCCATGTGAAATTATGACAAATGTCATATTTAATAAAATTAATAATATTTTAATACACATGTCATATTTTAACTTGGATAGGAAGATTAGTAGGAATAAAAGTTAGGAACAAAATCAATTTCTCTTAAAATAATATATCAAAAAAACCATTTTTTTTTACATATACAATAGCATCAATAGCGACGACACATGTCGTCGCTAAAAGTGGTATTTGTCGCCGGTTATAGTAATAGCAGCGACAAGTTGCCGGTAATGTGTCGCCGCTATTGTTTGATTGTCGCAGGTAATACCATTCGCCGGTAAAAAGTGTCGCCGGTCATATATATGCACAATGATACACACATATATATATATATATATATATATATATATATATATATATATATATATATACATATATGTATAGTCCTATGTATATGCAAAAAGTGATTTTTTTAAATCTCTAAATCACAATCATACTGATATCCAGAAATGTTTTGGTTTGAAAAAATATTTATATGCATACATGTTTAGGCATGTGAATATACATATGCACATGAATAAAATATAAAAAAGTTGATTTTTTTAATTTTTCTAAATTATAAATCGTTATATATACCTATTTTTTTTTAAATATTGTGTAGAAAAAAGTTTCTACGTTGTCTCACTTTTTTAGGTTCTATCTATAACTCGACTATACATACATACATACATACATACATATAAATAAATATGTATATATATATATATATATATATATATATATATATATATATATATATATATATATATATATATATATATATATATATATATATATATATATATATATATATATAGTTAGGATCTTTTGAGAACCACAAGTCCCCCGAGAACTCCCAAACCGATATTTTTTTCAAAAAACCGACCCCATAGGCCTCTAAAACGCACATATTTAAGCATTTTCGAAAAAAAAAATATCGAAAAAAACGACTTTTTTTTTGAAAAAAATTTGCACATGTACAAAATTTTTTTTTTTGCACATGTGCAAACTTTTTTATACGTACACTTTTTTTCAAATTTTTTTTATAGAACACCTTAAATATATGTTAGAAAGACATCCATAAAAAAACTTGAAAAAAAGTGTATGTATAAAAAAGTTTGCACATGTGCAAACTTTTTTTTTTGCACATGTACAAACTTTTTCAAAAAAAAAAATCGTTTTTTTCGGAAATTTTTTTCAGCGAACCGGCCCATTTTGAGCGTCTAAGAGGCCTATGGAGTCGGTTTTTTGAAAAAAATATCGGTTTGGGAGATATATGATTGATCCAAAAGGAGTTGGGAGTTCTCGGGTTCTCGGGGTGAAGTTGGTTGTCAAAAGATCCTAAGTCTATATATACATATATATATATATATATATATATATATATATATATATATATATATATATATATATATATATATATATATATATATATATATATATATATATATATATATATATATATATATATATATATATATATATATATATATATATATATATATATATATATATATATATATATATATATATATATATCAAGGTTGTAAAAATCGTTTGACGGTAGCTTGGCGGTCGAGTGGGGTTAAAAGATTAATCGGGAATTAGTCGAGGATTAATCGGAGACCCTAAATTATAAAGAAATTCATTTTAAAATATATAAATAAAAGAAAATAGCCAAATTTGATTCATTTTATTCCGAGATACACATCAACGATTATACATTTGTTATTTTTATTTTGTGATATTGATTTTTTTCAATTTTCTTGAATTATTAAAGAATGTTTGTGTCGTCATTTAAAAATTAAAAAATAAATAATAAATTAAAAATTAAAAAAAATTGAAAAATTGGCCGCCAATGCCGATATTTGACCGATTTTTGCAGCAAATCGTCAAGCTGACCGATTATGCCTAATCGTAATATATATATATATATATATATATATATATATATATATATATATATATATATATATATATATGTATATATATATATATATATGTATATATATATATATATATATATATATATATATATATATATATATATATATGTATATATGTATGTATATATATATATATATATGTATGTATATATATATATATATATATATATATATATATATATATATATATATATATATATATATATATATATATATATATATATATATATATATATATATATATATATATAGAGAGAGAGAGAGAGAGAGGGTCGAGTTATAGAGAGACCCTAAAAAAGTGAGAGAACCTAAAAACTTTTTTTCTACACAATATTTTTCAAAAAAATGCACCCAAATTTTTTATTTAGTGCGTTTAAGGGATTTAAAAAGATTTCAAAAAAAATCAAATTTTTTATATTTATATACATATACATATAAAATTCACGTGTATATGCATATATATAAGTTTTTTTTTTCAAAAGAAAACACTTCTAACTACCCTATATGCAGCGTCTAAGAGATTTAAACTTTTTTTTAGAAAAAAATCATTTTTTTCATATGAATATATATATATATATATATATATATATATATATATATATATATATATATATATATATATATATATATATATATATATATATATATATATATATATATATATATATATATATATATATATATAACACATCATTGTGGGTTCTAGCCTCACTCCATGCAAATGAAGGCTAAAGATATTAATGCCTAGTTTGCGGCCTCTGTGCTAGGCGGTATTGTGAGTACCCGGGGCTGCTGGTTTAACCAGTAGTCAGTTGCCTGCAGGGCGTCCTTACGGGGTGGGCGTGTGCTATGCGCCAGGGTTTGCCGATTGCGTGTGCGGGTCTAGTCTCTGTGCAGCATCTACTTGGAGAAAGGGAAGGTTCAACGGTATAACGACCGAGTAGTCCCATATGTACCTAGCTAGGCTGTAGTATATTACGTACCCGTGTAATAGGATTTATCCCTAACTTGCATATATATATATATATATATATATATATATATATATATATATATATATATATATATATATATATATATATATATATATATATATATATATATAGATGGTCTAGTTATAGAGAGAACCTAAAAAAGTGAGAGAACCTAAAAACTTTTTTTCTACACAATATTTTTCCAAAAAAATGCACCCAAATTTTTTATTTGGTGCGTCTAAGGGATTTAAAAAGATTTCAAAAAAAAAATCAAATTTTTTATATTTATATACATATACATATAAAATTCACGTGTATATGCATATATGCATATATATAAGTTTTTTTTTTCAAAAGAAAACACTTCTAACTACCCTATATGCAGCGTCTAAGAGATTTAAACTTTTTTTTTTTAGAAAAAATCATTTTTTTCATATGAATATGCATATGCATATACTATGTATATGCATATGAAAAAAATGACTTTTTGAAAATTTTTAAATCTCTTTGTCGCATACTATAAAAAAGTGCGTATATATATTTTTTGAAAAATATTATGTAGAAAAAAAGTTCATAAAATGGATGGCTGAGTGGTAGATGACTATGATTGATTTGTTGTTGAAATATTTGATAGTCAGTCATAGATGATTGTGACTGAGGATGTTTTTGGTTTAATTTATTGTTGTGTCTTAGTTGGTTTTAGTTGTTAATGTTGTTAATTGAGTCGTTGGTTGAGTCCTATATGGTTATGATGGAAAGCTGAGTTGAAGGGTCATAGTGGGGTATAACTGGAAGCCGAATACATAGACATATGACTAGTAAAACTGGAGAGCTATGGTTGGAGCTAAAATGCATTGATGAGATGTATTAAATTAGGGTTGCCCTTACTATTATGTCATTATTATATTGAAGTGATGAGCCATATGATTAATCACTAAGCTTATAAAGCTTAAGTTTTGTTGTGTGTTGCCTTTTAGGTTTTAGTAGCTGTGGTGAAGGTAAGCATGTAGCTGAAAAATAAAAGGCCTTCTAGAGCTTACCTACTTTGTGGTTTGAAGTGTATATAATTGTATTACCCGGCTCGATCCGTTGGGATAATTGTATGTTGTATTCCTTGATAACTTCTTATATGTCGTAGTTTAGTATTAAAGCACAAGCGTGTTGTTTAAAAATGAAAGAAAAATTGGGTGCACTTTGAATTAAATTGTCAGCCGTTATATTATAACGTGGCAGTTATACTCATGCAAGTCTAGTACTTTCATTAAGCACATGAGACCTTAGTGTACCACCAACAGTGGTCCTAATTCAACTTGTTTCTTTCTTATTCGTCTCACTGTTTAAGCCTAGGTGCGGAAAGTCCAAACCTAACTCGCTTAAACTGTGACTCTCATACCAACTTGCAATGCCCCGTATTTCATACCAATTAAAAAAATATTTATTTATGTCAGGTTTTTCTTAAAACATTTCATAAGGTGGAATTTGGTCCCAATTAAAAGGTTTTCCAAATGTTGAGAACGCAACCATATGAAAGCATTAAATGTTATTACAACCTTTACAATACAAAATATACTATTAAATGCTTTCCACTGCTCAGTCTCAAAAGTAGTCTGTCTTTTAATCGAAAGTCCATGTAATTGTTCTAAGCCACTTGTATTGGTATTCAACACCTGAGTACATGTCATCTTAAAAAATAATGTGTAAGACTTTCATCTCGTGAGATACATATGTTTTAAACACAAATTATTTGTCAAATATTTATTTAACTTTGGAGATTTAATCGCCTTTTTACAAATATAATTTTTACAACATATGTTGTGAAAATATACTCCCTTAATAATAAGAAAATGAAATGCAATACATTAATATAAGCACTCGAAACTTGACTATCTTGTTCCTAGTCGGAGGAACCTTATCTTTTTCTAAGTCAGGGGGACCTTTATCTCATCCCTAGTTAGATGGATCTTTATCCCATCCCTAGTCAAATGGATCTTTACTCTAGACCTTTTTACTTGACTCTATCACATCCCACGTATGTACAAACACATTACAATTTCAAATGCAATCATACTACATCTAAGAAATGGGAGTTCAAAAAGCCCAATCGTCAACAACAATAATCCACCAACAACCAACCTAAAGTAACTAGAAAGTGCCACATGAGTGGAGAGATAGGCTATTATGTACAAGATTGCCCTATATGAAAATATGCCCTACTCACGGCTTTGCAAGTACAGTTAAGAAGATTTCCCATTTGGTAGGCGTAGGTCTTGGAGAGGTTAACATGATCTGTTGTCTTACACAAGTGGTGATGCTCCAAGGTTGTTTCATCGATTCAAGATCTATTGCATACGTCTGCAGAAGCAAATCGAACTTCTGGATTTATGGTCTCATCCAATAAGAGACCGTGGTAGTATGCATTGATGGCTACAAAGTTAGGGTGTGCTGAATTGGCATGATGCAGTTAAACTTCAGGAATGACCACCTAGTCACCGTCTAAGACGTGTTGCATGTCCCTAAGATCTTGAAGGGACTCATGTCGGCATGCAATTTTGACCATAATAAGTACAAGCTAATGATTGAGAATGGTCGTATGGAGTTTACCAGAAACAAGTCTTCATTCGTTAGTCGATCAACATGCATGGAACGTATTGGCTCGACCGGAATGAATGAGCTTTAGGTCATGGAGGATCTAGATAAAGCATTTCGTACTTAATATTGGTTTTAGGGATAGTTATGGTTTTGGCAGTGCTAGTATTTCTTTTTCTGATAGCAGTGATGTAATTGTTTCTAAGTTAAATAAAATTATGTTTTCTGATTGTATCTCTTGTTTAGTTTCTTTATGGAACAGAACTTTAGCGTACAAAAATATCAACAATATTGAAAAAAACACTAAATATATGATAAAATTAAACAACAAAGAATTTGATAAATGCAAGACTTAAGTAAAATAAAATTTTACAAAGAAAATTGGTCCAAGTGTAAAGCGTGTTACTACATTGATAAATTTTATCCATTCAAATATCTATGAACTAATAACATACTTGCTCGAGGAGGTAAGAGGTATTTCATTACGTTCTATGATGACTCGGGCTGGAATCACATGTTTATTTGTTGCGATTAAAAGATGAAACGTTTGATGCATTAAACTATACATGGTCGAGGTAGAAAATCAACTTGAGAAACACATAAAGATTTTTCGCTCAAGCAGGGGTGGAGAATACTTCAACCGAGAGTTTGATACATCCTGTGAAGGAATTGTGACACCCAACATTTTTTTAAAATGATATGGTTTTACAATTCATTATCCAAAACTTGGTCCCATTAAAAACTGTTACATTATTGTAACCAAAATCGGGTATCACTAATCACTATCAATACAACCATAGCGAACCAAAAAGAGTTAATACAAGATCATTACAATGGAATATAGGCATGTTCCAGTCCCTTTATCTTTACATTACTTCAATCATATATTTAATCATTGTATAACCTAGGACACATGACACAAAAATATGTAAGATTATAAAGTATAGTGAGTTACATGAGTTTGGTCTCATAAGTCATAAGAATGATTCCATCATGTTAATAATCCATTTCATATTAGTCATAAAGATGACTCTTCATACATTAGTCATAAGAATGACTCTTTTCACCTAAGTAATAAGAATGACTCCTTTTACCTTAGTCATAAGAATCACTCTTAACATATTATATACATTCTCTACACGTTAGTTACATTAATGATTCTTAGCATAGTATTTGTATTAATGATTCTTACTCCATAAGTCTCAAAAATGACTCTTATCTAATTAGTCATAATAATTACTTTATACTTATTAACGCATATAAATGGTGTTGTAAATTCTAGATATTTAAACAATACTTTACTCATTAAGTCATAGAGATAGAGATGGCTCCTGACTATCATAGTCATGGAAATAACCATCAACACATTAATAACTCAAATGATTCATACAACATTAAACATACAATTATACCATAACATATTAATCATACAAATGATTCCTACAACATTAAACATACAGTTAATCCATAACACATTAATCATACAAATGATTCCTACAACATTAAAGATATAATTAACCCATAACACATTAATCATACAAATGATTCATAACACGCTATTCATATAATTGACCCGTAATACATTCATTACGTAATTAATGCATTACACGTTAATTATATAAATGACACTTTACACATTCTACCATATAATAGACACATAACATCTTAGTCATATAATTGTCATCATATATTGATTGGCTCTATTCTTTAAAATAAACTTAGCATTGATTGGTCTTATTCTTATATTCACATTTCCATTCTTGGGGCATAACTCACAACACGGTGGTACTCCCCCACGTCCATACCAGAAAGGAAAGAACTTGATCAATCCATCTTAGTATCATGATCTTAAGAACTCTATCTCACGATGGAAAAAATATACTATCCCGATAGATTCCATTAAGTCTCATTATTAAGACACATAGCCCATGAAAGCTTATTCATTCATTCATACATACATTCATTTCATTCATTCATACTTTTCATCATATGCTAATCATTTAAACATTCTATGGATAGAAGCCAAGACAATTGCTTTATATCTTTATTCATTCATTATGAAGAGTTATGTCCCCAATATCTTCGTTACATCATATAACATTTATGCTAAACATTTAAGGCTATATGCCAACAACCTTACTTTACACCTTTACTCATTCATTGTAAGGAGTTACCCCCACCCAATAGACTCATCACATTACATACCATTCATTCATTATATTATATACTACCTACTTCTAAACATTATAAGGCAATATGCTAAATACCTTTCCTTTACATCATCATTCACTCAAAGTATCATATACCATTTACTTATATATATATATATATATATATATATATATATATATATATATATATATATATATATATATATTAATAAGAATATTCAACTCGTAACCATTTTATAATACTTATAAACATAATATAAGTAATAGATCTTGCATATCAATTTATATGGGAAAACATATAAAGCTTTCATAAACATTTTACCATGTTCCCCAAAGTGGGAAAAAGCTATATGTACTCACCTTAACTAGTTAGAGAAGTCTAACTAGGATTCCACCCTTCTTCAATCCATTTATTCTTCTTGAACATTTACTCCTTTATTTCCTACGGAGTTCATTAACATTTTTATTAAAACATGTTAGGTCTTAATAACATGTAAATAACTTTTAACCTCATGGCTTAATAGACTCATATCACACTATGCATGTAATATCTATTACCTTGTCTCACAATAAGACTCTAATCATATAATGATGTTTAGAAGCATCAAACTTCATAATTATTCAATTAAGGACTTAACAGAAAATATTCATCATCTCTTTGATCTTTAACATATCATTAACACTATCATACTAGTTCATGATCGATCACTAGCAAAACATATTATAATTCATTATTCCACCTTATCCTTGCTAGCATAAAGCTTAAACATCATCTAAGAACAATATCTAACCATAAACTCATCATATTGTTCAAACCTTGAAATTAGGGTTCATTAGGTTCATACAAATACATGAAGTAATTTAATCTATAGCTAGTAGTTGAGTTATTACCTTGATATAGCATGCTGGCACTTAATTATTCCTTTAAATAATAACTAAATCATTAAGAACTGTCTTACACACACTAATCTTACCAAGAACACACATACACACACATATCTCGAGAGAATTGGGAGGAGAATAATCTGACTTCTACGGTGAAAACATCTTTCACCCCTCTTTATTCACTTATTTCATCAGGTCAAACGATAACCCAATGGGCCAACCCATTTAATCCTAGCTAGATAACTTAAATTTAAACATTTGGCACCTGCACAGTCGTCGTGTCACATAAACCATTATGGTCGCATCGCGTAACATACTCGCTACAAGAATCCTAAACTTGGCCACCTAACGTCGCATAAAGTAGCCCTACGCGGCACATGCATAACTGTAGGGAATTCATCCAACTCCCTGTTAAGCTCATTTCTTCCAATTTGACATCTTTTGATTCCTTGGTTAAAAGCTTAGTTCTAACATTCATAAATACATATAACAACATATAACAACACACCAAAACATAAAAATCTCCTAATGAGGTTAATTACATCAAAATGACTGAAATGTCCTTTTGGTCATGTTATCTTTTACATTAGTAATTATCATTTTATTTTGCATAATACATATTTATAAACACATTGTAATTTTAGTTATAACATTCATAGTGAAATGATAAGTCCTTGCATTTCATAATACTAACTGAAAATTACTAAAACACCATTTTTATCATTCTACTCATAATATGAATAATTGCATTATTAATTAGCCACTTACTTCTTAAATTACGATTAGCCCCTGTTTTTAGTTGTTATAGGAATGACATCAAGTATGAAAGAACTTTACATTTTACTCACCAACAGAATGGTTTGGCTGAAAGAAAGAACTGAAACATAGTTGAGATGGTCAAATGCATGTTTAACTTATTAGGTTTAACAAACAATATGTAGGATGAAGCACTATTGGGTGTTTGCTATGTGTACAATAGGATCACTAGTTTTGTGATTCATAAAAGTCCTTATGAGTTGTCGAAATGAAGAAAATCATACCTAGACTATTTGAGAGTGTATGGGTATATTCCTTACTATGTACGTCTAATCCTAAGCGATCCAATTTGGGTGCCTCAACTATGAAGAGGATATTCATTGAATATGTTCAAAATAGCAAGGCATATCTAGAAAAGAAACCAGTGCCTTTGTAGAAGCCAGAGACATGAAATTCTTTAAGTACAAGTTTTAAAAGAAGATGAAAACCCAAATCATATAACAACTCCAAGTGCTCCCTAATATAATCTCCAACCTTCTCGATTTATTAAAGAGCCAGCAAGAAGTACAAGGGCTATAAAAGAGGATAACCTACGAGATAAATTTCTTACTTATTTGTTTGAACAGACAAAAGAAAGTGATGAGAGATGTCATTTTCGTGATTAAATTGGATGATGATCCCAAGACCTTTAATGGAGCCGTGTTATATAGGGATGCTCGTTTGTGGAAGGAAGCTATTATTAATGAGATGGATTTGATCATCGGCAATGGAACTTGGAAGTTAACTGATTCATCCAGGGGGAAAGAAAATCATAGGATCCAAATCAATTTTAAGAGAGTGTATCATCCAAATGGATCCATATCTACCTATCAACCGAAATTAGTTGCTAAAAGATACAGGGAGAGTGAAGGAATTGACTACTTCGATACCTAGGGGTGAGCATGAGTCGGTTTTAACTCTAAAACAAACCCAAACTAACTAGATTTGGTTTTTAAACATTTAAAACCAAACAATTCGGTCTCAGTTTTTGATTTTTCCCTGGGTCGGCTTTGGGTTTATCGGTTTCAAACTAAAATCCTTAAACCAAGTTAAATCTAACATACTTGAAACTTTCTTATATAGAGGAAGAAGAGGTTGGAAGTTCTACTTTTAGATATCCATTTATAGATTATTCAAATACCTACAGTTCACATGTACTATGACGTTGAGGCCACACTATCTAAAGTGTATGATGCTATGTATTATGGAAAGTCATAGACATATTTGACTTCGATACAATTATGTGACAGTCAAGTGACATCATTTTTCGGAGTGAAAGAAAACTTGTCAAATTGGTAGGGAATTATTGGTTTAAAGGGTTAAATATTGCAAATTGGAAATTCCCTTTGTCTTACATAAGCGAACGTTCCTTTGTCCCCACATAAGGGGGGATATGTTTAAGTAGGTTTATAAGGGATCCTTAGCTCTTAACCTACAAAGGTTTTAGTGGGGGTAAAGAGATCGACCAAGCCTACACACACGTCTAGCTATGGGTCATGGGCACAAGACGCGAGTTTGGTGAAATTGTGCGATTTAGACTCAATTTGCACATCGTTCACCACATCGTCGTTAGGAGCTAAGGAGATCTTTTTAGTAGGGTTTGAGTCAAATCAAGTTGGACAGACCCGGTCAGCATTGGCCATTTGTTGACTTCGTGGATAAGGTCAAGCAATCTTTTAGAAGCCTCCAAAAAACGGCATCATCCCCATTTTTTACCTAGTTAAACCGTGTGACATGCGGCAAGCCTTGATAAGGTTGTTATCATCACAATTCCATGTTTTAGGAGCTTCCTAGGGTTTTTGCGACTAAAAATTCACTCCTCCTATAGCAATATTCCACATACCAAAAATCAATATTTTCTCTTCTATTCTCTGTATGTGTGTGTGTGTGCATATTCAACTTCAATGTTGTTCCAGATTCACAGCTTCTTCCCACATTTGAGTCTTGGCTTTGTGTTTATCAGTTATTCCATAGTTGTTAGAACGAACAATAATTTGGGTTATTAAGATGAAGCTTACAGCCTTACAAGCGCGCCAATACTTTAGAACATGAGTTTTTTCCGGTGCACTTATTATAAGTTAACAATCTGTGATCATCATCTTCTTTTTATTTTTCATGTTCAGTTTTCAGTTTTCAATTTGTCTGATAACGAGTTCCTTCTATCTTTCTGAATATCATATTTGATCGTGAAGTATCTATCTAATTTTTTGACGAAATATAATAATAATAATAATAATAATAATAATTATTATTATTATTATTATTATTATTATTATTATTATTATTATTATTATTATTATTAGAGTAAACTGTAAATTTGGTCCATATGATTTACAAAAAAATGTGGGTAAGGTCCAAAAAGTTTTCAACTTGCACCATTGGTCCAAAATCGAAAATCTTTTGTGGTCCTGGTCCCTGAAAAAGTTGAAAGGACTAAAATGCCATTTTATTTTCTTTTTTCATATTTTAATATCTATTTTGATACTTTTTTTAAATTAAAAAAAAAACTACCCACCCCCACCCCTCTCCCTCCCACCGTCTCTCTCTCTCTCTCTGTCTCTCTCTCTCTCTCTCTCTCTTATTTGATATGCAATAAAACCCAGTTATATGCAACAAAACCCAATTACTACAATCCGACTTCATCGAGCCATGGTCAAAGGTTTCTGGTCTCGTTAAACTCCATATTTCCGCCGGCGAGAAAAGTCGGAGAAGTAGCCGGAGACGACACCACACCATCGGCGATCAATCTTTCTACATGAACTCCAAAACCCTTATCATTATCACTTCCCTTTTAGCAGACGATTGTAGTAATCCCTGTAGAACCACAAGGACTGGTACAATTTGGGTCGAATTATAAGGTTAATTATGAATTATCACTCGAAAAATCAATTTATTTTTCTAGTTTTCGTAACGTATCTGTAAATCTAATCTATTGTTTTCGGTGTTTTCAGATTCTCGAGAGGATGGAATTTGTAAATCAAACAAAAAGAATCTTTCAAGAACTCGTCAATGGCGGAGGACGGAATTTGTTTATAATAAGTTTGAGAACGAGTTAGGGATTATAATTGTTGGATTAGGTGTCTAAGCCATGACTAATAATTAGTATTTATTTAATTAATAGTAGCATAGTCCATTTGGGTTGCCCTCATAGTTGGAGGATTGGCAGAAAGTCCGGTAGAGAGAAAGATTGATTTATTATGTGATTAATAAATCAATAGAAATTAAATAAATAGTTTATTAATATATTTAAGTGATAATATATTAATTAGAAACTATAATAATTAATTAGAAATTTTTCTGGAATTAATTGGAATTAATTTGGCAGTTAAATTGATTAATTAAGGTGCAGGGACTAAAACTGTAATTATTCAATAGTTGAGTAAGTGACAGTTGAGTGAGTGAGAGTGGTGAACGAAATTATATATGGAAACATATATATTTTCGATTTTGATAATGAGGATAAAAGGGTTTGAATTATTAAGATAAAGGCTTATCTTAATTTGAATTCAAAAATGTTTATCTTTAAGGTTTATCTGATCACCATTTGGAGCCTATAAATAGGGAGGCTCACCCTAACCCTAAAGCCACGATTTTGAAGCTCTCTCTAAAGGTATTTTCGGCCAACAACTCCAAGCTAGGGTGTGACTACATTTGAGGCAAGAGGTTTCTGTTGCTTTGCTTCCAAGATTCACTAAAGGTTGGTTTTTTTTTCTTGATCTTTCTTTTAGTTAATCTTTTTCTGGCCTTCTAGGAATTGTTATATGTTTAATTAGGAGAAAAACTTAGATCTAAATAGGTTGCATGTGAACTTCGGATTTTTAGTTCATAGTTGCAGAAAACCTTTCAGTGGTATCAGAGCATTTGGTTGTTTTTCTTGTTAAATTGCTATAACTGCTTTCCTTGTAATTAGGGTTTATAGTCTCTAAACCCTAATTTTGGGCAAATCGACAATTAGGGTTAGGGTTTTGAAAACCCTAGCCCCTCCCCTCTATTTTGGCGATTTTATGATTAGGGTTTAGAAGGTATTCTATTTTTGGTAACTTTAAATTGTTTAAAAGATAAACCTTAAAACCTTTATCCTAAAAAAATCGAAAATTAGGGGATAAGGATAGGTTTTAATTAATTTGATTAATTTGATAAACCTATCTACATTTGAATTAATTTAATTAATTGGTAATTAAAAGATAATTCAATGATTTAATTTAATTTAGAATTTAATTGTTTAAATTGGCGAAAATTAAAAGGATAAATCCTAAAATATTTTAAAAGATTTAAAATATCAAATTTAATTAATTTAATTAATTGGTTAATTAAAAGATAATTAAAATCAATTTTCAAGGTTTAATTTAATTTGAAATTTAATAGTTTAAATTGACAATAAATTAAAAGATAAACCAGAAACAATTTTTTAAAAGTTTTAAAAAAATTACATCTTATATATATTATAATCAGAAAGTTATTGTTATATGTATAAGATTAAAATGGTTATTCAAATCATTAGTAGGCCTCATTCACGAAGCTGGTCTATAAAGTGGGTATAAGGAGACTGCCTATAAAATGGCGGTCTAATGGGTGAACACTCTTGCCCACCGCTCGCCTGATCAGTGGAGGGTCGTTAGCCGAACAGGTTTGATAGGACCACCTAATAATCACTAAAAGTATAATGATTCAAAGTACTAGAACACTTAATAAAACCCAAATCTAGTTACTTTAGGAAAAATGTGAATTGGTGCTAATCCATGAAATTGCACATTGCACTTTATGAAACATTGGTGGAGCGTGTGTGGTTTACCGGCACGCCAATAGGGGTTCATAAAGAGTTGCAATGGGTTTCCCGGGTATTGTCATTGTTGGTGGAGCGTGTGTGGTTTACCGGCACATCAATTAGAGATGATAATTAACCTGAGAGTACCAAGCTAATTTGCATGGTTACTCACATCCAGTTTGTGATCCTCGGCATCCCAGTCACAAACAGTGGAGCACATCCGAGATTAAACATGCCATTGAAGAGTTTAATAAATCTCAACAGATCTAGGAATTTCATAAGATGAAATTGATAAGTGTTTATCTACCTTAATGACCATTATGTTGTGATTACGGCATCCCTCTTCACACCATAGTTGGGGTATTTTGGATCCTAGCCTTATTAAATAACATATTGGGTAATTATTTAAAAAGGACCAATTAAGCTAATAAATTCTATTTTCTTTTATAGATGTCAAGTGTCAATTCTACTCCTTCCCCTCCTTCACCCATTTCTGAAAGCATCAGAATGCACCTGCTTAATATGGAAAGGCTGACTGGCCTCAACTGTAAATAATGGCTTCGCAATTGGAGACTGGGTCTCGGCATTGCTGGCAAGCTACATCTCACCGAGTATCCGATCCCAGTTCCACCGGAACAAGTCATCATAAAAGGTTCTTATGATGAATCCGAAGAGATTCGTAACCTCATGCTATCAACCATTGACCCCGAGTTCCGCAAGGATTTTGAATCCTTGGGGCCATATGAGTTGATGCAACTGGTGGAGGAAAGGTTCCAAAAACCAGTTGAAGAGGAACGAGTTAGAATCCTCAGAAGACTTGCAGAGTGCAAGCTAAAGGGAGGAAGTAGCATCAATTCGCATGTTCTTCAGATTGAAGGGTACATAGGCGAGTTATATAAACTTGGTCATCCCATGAGTCAGGAGGAGAGTGTTAACATCCTGCTCACTTCACTGACAAATGAGTACGATCTGTTCATTCAGACGTATAGAAAGGAAGACCAGAAAAAGACCCTCATGGAAATGCGTCCGCTGTTGACTTTATACGAGTCACTCTTGGACAGGCATAGCTCCAATGGCTCAGCTACTTCTGGATTAAGTCCAGTGAAGAGACGTAACAAGAAACGGTCGAGATCGACTAGACATGTCTCAAACTGGGAATCCGCTAAATCGGATACAGTCACGGAAAGATTGGAAGACGCTCCAACTCTTTTGAAAGCTCAAGTATATCTAAAAACCTCAAAACTCCTGTTCCAAGATTTCTTGATACATAATGTGACAGTCGCATTTTGGTTTGTATGTAGGGAATCAAGAAGGCACGGGACTCTGGTGCATAGGAGCACATATGGATTGGATCTCCAGCTCGTGCAGTTTTGAAGTTTAGATAGATATTGGAATATTGTTATTAGTCTTTAGTTGCATTTCGACATTGTCTATTACATTGTTCAATGATTTTGTTTTAATAAAATTGTCATTTTTCTTTCAACACCTGTTGTCTAAAATTGTCCTTGAAATGTTATATGAATGTGTTGAATGTATGTTTAGTAATAACTTGAATGATGATCCGAAATGTTTTGAAATCAAGAATTGTGTCATTATGATTGTTAATACAAATGTTATAAGAATCAATTCAACCAAAGGTCCAGTTGGACAGGACCTTGGAATCATTTGACTTAGAGTCACTTGATGAATTGACTTCTTAATGTGTCAAGAAATGAATCAACCAAATGTCTAGTTGGACAGGACTTTGGAATCATCTGACTTAGAGTCAGATAATGATTAAGTTCTTGACAAAGCACATGTGGTAAGAAATGAATCACCCAAAGATCCAGAGGATAGGATTTTGGAATCAGTTGACTTAGAGTCAACTGAAGATTGCAAGTCTTGAACAAAGTTAACAAAGTCATTAGTCTACATAGATATGTAAAAGACATAGGACACAATTGTTTGTACTTCACAATATTCATCATTCGGTATGATGAATATGACATTGCTTATCGGGATAAGCAATTGAATTGAAACCTTGAAAAGTCCAAGGACTTCAAAGGAAGTACAAGTTTCATAGAACCTGAGCGATAACATAAACTGAGAAAAAGATTTCACAGTTCATTCTCTTCCAAGAAAATTAATGGTTATAATGTGTCTTAGGGAAGATAATGGAGCATTGGTCGAAACAGTTCAATCCTCGGTGTATGAGATACATTGCCAATTAGTTTCCAATAAGATGAACACTATACCAGTCAGTCCATATAAACCATACTCCGACCACATCCTAGACTAAGTAGGTCTTGCAGACACTGCCTGAAATGTAAAGCTGGGATTATCCCACTTGTACATAGAAAGTCCAGGGTCTTGTAGTGTTCATCTGAACCTCATGACCAACTGAACTTGATCAGCATTGTCGTTTCATTAGCTATCCCACTGTAACTAAAGAGCTCTTTTAGAAAGAACTCATGGTCTAAGGAAAAAGTGGGAGTTGGGACAGTCCTAAATGAGTTTAGGATTAGCAATGAAAGAACCTTTTAGTCATCACTAGGCTTAGAGCAGAAATCATATTTCTGCTTTACAACTGACATAATCTCCTCTTGACCAGTAGTATTGATCACCATCATAAGTAGTTGTGATCAGGGTGACATACCGATTGGTGGTAAAACACTGCAGTTGGTACGGATTTGCAATCCGACTACTTGGAAGCATTGGTGAGCCCGGCTGCTGCCAAATAAGAGGACCTTAGGGCGAGACAAGGTCTGTGTGAAAATTTGATTGATTTTACACATGGTCTAAAAACCAGTGGGAGTAACTGAATCATCAAAAGAAAGCAACATGGACATATACATACCTTCAGAGCATCTAGTTGAGTCGATACTCAGAGTCAAGCAATTGATTCCGAGTAAAGCACTCTCAATAGAAGATGAAGTCCGAGAGGATTCTGCATGGCATAGTGTGAGTCGTTAGTGGAGCATGTGTGGTTTACCGGCACACAAATGGGGACACACATAGAGCATGCCATTACAAAAGGTACATGGCCCCGGGTTTTGTCCCACGGGCATCTCGCAAGAAAGGATATTCAGATTCTCAAAAATATGCCAAAGGATTGGATTTTGAGAAAGGGCTGAAAGATTTCCATTAAAATGTCAGAAATGTTTGGATTCTCAAAATGTGCCATAAGTCCTGGATTTTGTGAATAGCCTATAACCGTGTCAAAGCCAGTGGGAGTCGCCGTTATCCACTATCCCCACATGTGGGATAAATAATGGTTCTAGGAAACGTCTCCTTTCATTACGAAGTGTAATGACTTGGTGTTAAGAGACGGATCGCTATGAAAGCCTTAATAGAAATACGACATAGTCAGGTGGTTGTAAACGTCTATGAGATAGATCCAGATTCTGCCAAGATGATCTTGATGAGATTCAAGATGCATAGACTTAGGAAAAGTTTTTCTTGTCATTGCAAAGTGTGATGACTTGGCATGAAAGAAATAAAGAAGGTGCAACATACTCATGTAATTCACAGTCATCTATTGGAAAGATGAAGTCGCCAGCATAGACCTAGCCATTGTAAGCATGATCTTGATAAGATTCAAGATGCACGAGAAAAGTCTCTGAAAGGAAAATAGTTTTTCGAAAATCATGACACAAAGGATTATAAATAATCCTTGGATTTTGAAAGGGTTTGGAATAGGATTAAATTGGGTTCTACAAGTTTTGGATCGATCATAAAGTCATGAACATGTCCTGATAACTTAATGCTTAGGGCATAGTAAGTTGGATTCAGGACATTGTCTGGCTGGGAATACTGGATGGATTGGTTGAACTCAAGTAAGAATTCATTAGGAAATGATTAGGGTGAAAGTGATAGTATTAGTTTGAAAGATTTTCAAAGTGGTAATTATTAACATCAGGACATGATGTTAAAGGACTTCATGGTTAAAGAGTCTCGTTGGTATTCTGATGGAGCGCGTGTGGTTCACCGGCACATCATAACACCTCGAAATAGTCTTAGGGTGCAGACCCAGAACCATAGGAAGTCACAGTACACAGAATGAAGTTAAAAGAGAAATTGACAGGATAACATATTGAGATGTTATCGGATGAGCATCCGATTGGATCATCTGCAATAAAATGTATAAGTATAAGATACTTTGGATACATAGAAAGAGTGTAAAGTTGATAAAGACATAGATGTAAAATTAGAATTGAAAGTTTAAAAGAAATCTTGAAACCGATAACAGTTTATGACAAGGTCCGACTTGGTGATTACCTTGTGGAGACTTGGTAATAAGCAGGAGTAGCTGTCAGTCAGATCTTTATGTTTCACTTTTGCATGTTTTACTTCCGAATAATTTAATTATTCAGATAGGTCCACAGTCGCTCATACTTTGGGAAGTAAGTATTGAATCAAGACTGTCATGAATTGGTTTGTAGACTGTCTAAGGAGTTAGACATAGCAATAGGATTGCTACAACATTCATGAGTACTTAGAAATAGAGATTTGAGTATTGGATAAACCCACGCTCAATAGATTGCTTCATGGATTATATCACAAGTAATGTTGAGACGGTAATATCTTATGATCTTGAAGTGGAGAAATATGAGTTATAATTTACAAGGCAGTTGTTCATTGATAATACGAAAACGCATCGGTAACTCGATGTTATAAAACGTGTTGTTGTGAATGATTTGACTGGTAAAAGATATAAGCATATGAGTCAAAGCTTATTCGTTCCTTGACCCTGATGGGAAACAGATATCTGTAGGCCTCTCGATGATTTTGAAGTTGACTAAAGTGCTGGCCAGCCTGGACTAAATTGATGAGTTCAATTAGAAGTTCTAAAGTCATAAGCAGAATCGGAAATCGAGGAACAGAGTATCGGACAAAGATTGATCTCAATCCATGTCTCGTGTCTGAAAATATCTTGTTGGACGAAGGATCATATGATCACTTATCATTGGACAGAACTGACTAGGTCAGAGTTCGACAGCGGTTTCTAGGAAGCTACAATTGCTAATTAATTAGAGGTTAAATTGGTAATTTTAGTCATAGACTTATCCAAGTGGGAGACTGTTGGATTAGGTGTCTAAGCCATGACTAATAATTAGTATTTATTTAATTAATAGTAGCATAGTCCATTTGGGTTGCCCTCATAGTTGGAGGATTGGCAGAAAGTCCGGTAGAGAGAAAGATTGATTTATTATGTGATTAATAAATCAATAGAAATTAAATAAATAGTTTATTAATATATTTAAGTGATAATATATTAATTAGAAACTATAATAATTAATTAGAAATTTTTCTGGAATTAATTTGGCAGTTAAATTGATTAATTAAGGTGCAGGGACTAAAACTGTAATTATTCAATAGTTGAGTAAGTGACAGTTGAGTGAGTGAGAGTGGTGAACGAAATTATATATGGAAACATATATATTTTCGATTTTGATAATGAGGATAAAAGGGTTTGAATTATTAAGATAAAGGCTTATCTTAATTTGAATTCAAAAAGGTTTATCTTTAACGTTTATCTGATCACCATTTGGAGCCTATAAATAGGGAGGCTCACCCTAACCCTAAAGCCACGATTTTGAAGCTCTCTCTAAAGGTATTTTCGGCCAACAACTCCAAGCTAGGGTGTGACTACATTTGAGGCAAGAGGTTTCTGTTGCTTTGCTTCCAAGATTCACTAAAGGTTGGTTTTTTTTTTCTTGATCTTTCTTTTAGTTAATCTTTTTCTGGCCGTCTAGGAATTGGTATATGTTTAATTAGGAGAAAAACTTAGATCTAAATAGGTTGCATGTGAACTTAGGATTTTTAGTTCATAGTTGCAGAAAACCTTTCAATAATCTCACCGGTTGCTTTGTTTGCCAAGAAGATGAGACCAGCGTATGTTCCCCAAACCAGTTTTCCCCATTTTTACGAACTCACGGAGTGCAGGAAACTACCAAAAGTAGTAGAAGTTAGATTCAGTGACAAAGGGCTTTTGTCGAAAGTAAATCGCGTGACAGATATTTGATGCATGTTTGCATTTGGGTTTTGTAGATTATAGAAACGGGAATCGAAGAGATAGATAGATAAAAGTTTACCAGATTGTGCAATTCGACAAACTTAGCCATAGTGGTGCTTTCGCCGCCGGGGATTATGAGCAAGCTCACATTCTCCAGCCGTTCCGTTTTCCTTACCTCCACTCCCTTCACTCCAATCCTCCTTAGCGCTACATATAAACACAATCACACGATTGTAAGCAAGAGATCGAGAAGGAAGAAAACAGGTTGTGTTTTAATCGATTGATCAAGAAGATGGATATCAGGAAATATGATTTGGGTTAGGAAGGGAACGACGAGAGAGAGAGAGAGAGAGAGAGAGAGAGAGAGAGAGAGAGAGAGAGAGAGAGAGACAGAGAGAGAGAGAGAGGAGCGGTGGTGGGGGTGGTTTCTTTTTATTTATTAATTATAAAAATAATGAAAATACATATTAAAAAATAAAAAACAAATTAAAATGGTATTTTAGTCCTTTTAACTTTTTCAGGGAACACAATGACTCGCTTAGGTCGTCGTGCGGTCAAAAATAAGAAAATACCTAACACACACTAGTATAGCGGTAGTCAGGGTCGATCCACAAGAGTTCGTGGTCGAGACAGGTGACAGATTACCAACTGTAGTGTCACTTCTATAGCCAGAGGATCTAGTTCCTAACTTTTGCCAAACAATCCCAAAGATCATAAACTAAAACAATTCCAAACAAACATCCACTAAACTAAAGTCCAAACCAACAACTAATCCTAATTGGTTACTGAAATCAGATATGAAATTCAGAACAATCAAGATTAAATCAACATCCAATCACAATCAAACATCCAAGAATTCATTCCAAAGCATAAAATACCTAAAAGAAGCAATTACTAAAAACCAAATGATTCATTAACCAAAAACTCAGATCCCAAAGGTTCAAAACAGTAAACAAACATCCAAAAATAGAAACCAATACTTAGTATCAATGGTTGTCACTCCCAATGACACTAGCCAAATGCTACTAACTATCAAACTAATTGAAAATTAAAGAGAAAAACATAAAATACCAATTTATGGTTGCTGAAAGCTGAATTTCGGAGTCAAAGAGGCCTTGGGAGTCGTTCCTATGCCAGATCTTTGCTGCATTTTTCGGCCTAAAACCCTCTATTTATAGTTGCAAAATTTAAGCGACCGCGCCGCGCACAGATGGATTCCGCGGCGCGCGTATGGGTTTATCCCTATTTTTTTGGTATTTGAATGTTCTCCACCGACTCATCACCACGCGGCGCGCGTATGGGTTTATTCCTACTTACTAAGAAATACAGTACCTACTTATGAAAGATGGGTTGCCTCCCAACAAGCGCTAAGTTTAACGTCATCAGCCAGACATGTTGCCTTTTATCCTTCCCAATCTTCACTGGACGTCACCTCCTTCATTTCTGGTGCGATTTTCTGGATTACTGTTGCGATCAATGAAGTGAATTGTGTCATTCTATCGCTGACCTGACTGATCCATTGTTGCTGAGCATCTAAAAGTTGGAAAACATTGGCTTCCCTGCATCTTGCGTCCTTTTCATACCGTTGATGCTTCATTTCCATTAACTCCATCATATCCAGCAGCTGCACCTTATCGATTGTTGACAATGGGTGTTGTCTAGCCTCACCTAAGATCACCTCCTTTGCAACTTCGCCCGCTCGTGTCCACTGTTTAACCTTGTCCTTAATTCCAGGTGGCATAAGAGGATTGCCATTCAAGTACTTATCATTCCTTCCAGATAGCATGGATATTGGGCATCCAAACATGTTGAGTGTGCGCTTTCTAGTTCCAAAGGAGATGTCAAAATCTCCAGTCTTGCAATCGATCACAGCCCCAGCTGTGGCAAGAAATGGTCGACCCAAAATTAATGCTGGCGCGTCTTCTAAGCTTTCGTATTCCATCACCAAAAAGTCGATAGGATAGAAAAAGTCCCCTACCTTCGCTATCACATTTGTTAATTTACCCCGGGATACTTTGGTAGATTGATCCGCCAGCTACAATACTGTCTTGGCAGGCTCCAACTCTTCGTTCTTGTACTTGTCATATAAATATCCCGGTAATACATTAACACTTGCTCCAAGATCCAGCAAGGTGTTCCTAATAGTCACATCCCCCACCGTGACAGTAATCAACGGTGAACCGGGGTCCCTCTCCTTTTTAGGAAATGTCCCCAATAATGCCTCGCTTGCCTTAACAGTTAACCTCACCACCTCGGGTGAAGGTATCTTACTCTCCTTATTATTCCTACACCCCTCTTCCCACAGAGGTCGGTTAATTGAGGGTCCAGTCTGCTCGACAGGCACCTCCTGCTTTTCCTTTCCTTTCTTGTCCTTCTTTCTTTGTTTGACTCCAGCCACCATTGGCTGGTCCCCTTTTTGGAATTCCTTGTCCTCCTGTGGTTGAGGTTCCTTCTCAACATGTACTTCTTCCTCTTCAATTTCCACCTTTTCCTTAACCTCTTCTTCCTTTTTACTTTCACCTTCAATCTTAACTTCCTCATTTTCATTCTTAGCCTCACTTCCAGATTCTAGCAAATCTTCCAAGGTGACTTTTCTCCACTCAGCTTCGACAGCGTTGACATGTTCTTTCCCGGCCCGCTGACCATGGGTCGGATTGACTTCTGTGGTACTAGGCAGCTTCGCATTATCTCTCTTTCGTTGGTCTTCGGCCATTTGGACGATTTGCCTCTCCATATTGGCAATAGCTTTAGCATTGGCTTGAGATTGTTGTTGCGTTGTGTTAAACATCTCATACATTTTTGCGACTAGATCCTCCTGAGTCCCTGGGGCATTGTTGATGGAATTGTTGGGCCGCCTATTATTGCTGTTACCTTTGGCATTACCATTATTATTCGTTGGTTGATATTGTCTGGGCGGATTGGATGATTGCCCTTGGTAGTTGTTTTGCCTCTGGTTATTAAAATTCTGCTGACCTTGGTTCTATGGTCTATAGGGTCGTCGATTGTTATATTGACCTTGACCCTGACCATAGACTTGATTCGCTTCCTGAGTCCTTGGTCCTCCTTGACTTCCTTGTGGCTGGCTCTGAGGTACATTCTACAGAGTAGACATGAGTCTATCGAATTTCTTATTAAGCTCACTTATCTACTTCTTTACATCCTTTCTCCAATCGGCATTAGCTCCTACTTATGCAGCTGTGCCTACTGTCTTCCTCGTGGAGAAATTCGCCTTAGATCCATTGCTTAGCTGTTCCAAAAACTGCCAAGCTTCCTTCGGGTCTTGCATCATAATAGTACCACTAGATGATGCGTTGATCATGGCTTGGTTCGTCTCACTTGCTCCCTCAAAGAATACCTTAACCAGTTGCCACTTTGGAATATCGTGATGAGGGCACGACCTCATCAACTCCTTTAGACGATCCCATGCTTCATGAAAAGCTTCTCCAGGCTTCTGCTGGAAATCCTGAATAGCCCTCCTGATTTCCATCGTCTTGCTCGCCGGATAAAACTCTTGTAAGAACTTAGCTTTGAGTTGGTCCCATGTAGTAATGCTTTTCGATGGCAGAGACGTGAACCAATATTTGGCTTTGTCTTTCAGAGTAAATGGGAACAATCTTAATCTAAAAATGTTCTTATTGGTATTCCTAGGGGTGTTAGCGTTGGCTATTGCTATAAACTCATACAAATGATTGTACGGGTCATCTTGTTTATATCCCCTAAATTCCGGTAATATTCCTAGTAACTGAGGCCTAATTTCTACTTGTGATTCTATATTTTCTGGAATGTAAATGGGCGACGAGTCATCGTACTCCCGTGGCTGGAAGTGCGATGCAACCGATTGCCCCTCGGTTGTGCAAAATACAAGGGTTGAGCAGGATTACCATAAAAATGATGATCATTGTATCCCTGCTGACCTTGTGGTGGTTGGTGTTGCTGTGCTCTTCTCGGAGGTCCCCGACCTCGGTTCCATGATTGCTGTGGTGCTGGTGGAACCCATCCTTCGTCTTCATCCTCATACTTTTCCTCAGTCTCTTGTGGTGGTTGGTGTTGCTGTGGTGGTATAGGTTGGAATGTGGTTTGTGGTTTAAAAAGTACTGGTGGTGGTTGTGATAAAGGTTGTGAAATTGGTTGAGAAATGTTTGTCTGCTGTCTAGATACTGGGGTGCCATCACGGGTCGGCGCTCCCCAAGACATGGTAGATGTAAACGGTTTTGTGGATTGTGGTTGGGATAAAGGTTGAAATGGCGGAATCAACGGCGGAGTGCATGATGGTATAGGTGCAGGGGCTGAAACTGCACCACGAGTAACACTCGTCCATCCAATGTGAAATTCTGAAACCGGGGGAATAAATGACATCCCCGTTGCCTCACCCGAGGGTTCCTGGGCAACATGCTCTAAGCTACTACTGATATTACTGAAACTCATTGTATTTAAACGCCTACGTGCACGGATATTACCCGCAGTTCGCTCAATCTCTAAGTCAAAAAGCAAAGGGGATAATTGCTCACCCCTACGGGTACGCATGCACTAGTGCGACACGCCCGAGAAATCAAAAAGCAAGATATTAACCAAATGAAAATCTTAATACTAACACAAAAATTCAGAAACTAAAAGTCCTACAAATCACCTATTCTCAAGCTCACAACTCCCCGGCAACGGCGCCAAAATTTGACTCGCCTAGGTCGTCGTGCGGTCAAAAATAAGAAAATACCTAACAGAAACTAGTATAGCGGTAGTCAGGGTCGATCCACAGGAGCTATGTGGTCGAGACAGGTGACAGATTACCAACTGTAGTGTCACTTCTACAGCCAGAGGATCTAGTTCCTAACTTTTGCCAAACAATCCCAAAGATCATAAACTAAAACAATTCCAAACAAACATCCACTAAACTAAAGTCCAAACCAACAACTAATCCTAATTGGTTACTGAAATCAGATATGAAATTCAGAACAATCAAGATTAAATCAACATCCAATCACAATCAAACATCCACGAATTCATTCCAAAGCATAAAATACCGAAAAAAAGCAATTACTAATAACCAAATGATTCATTAACCAAAACTCAGATCCCAAAGGTTTAAAACAGTAAACAAACATCCAAAAACAGAAACCAAGACTTAGTATCAATGGTTGTCACTCCCAATGACACTAGCCAAATGCTACTAACTATCAAACTAATTGAAAATTAAAGAGAAAAACATAAAATACCAATTTATGGCTGCTGAAAGCTGAATTTCGGAGTCAAAGAGGCATTGGGAGTCGTTCCTATGCCAGATCTTTGCTGTATTTTTCGGCCTAAAACCCTCTATTTATAGTTGCAAAATTTAAGCGACTGCGCCGCGCACAGATGGATTCCGCGGCGCGCGTATGGTTTTATCCACGTTTTTCGGCATTTGAATGTTCTCCACCGACTCATCACCACGCCGCGCCTTTGTTAATCCCGCGGCGCACGTGCTAATTCGCCAGATATTGCCTTGGTCTTCAAACTTCTTCCAAATTGTACGCTTTTGGTCCCTGTTTTCATTGTTTCTTTCCAAACAAGTGTTGGCACGAAAAGTGAGAATACCACGATATATATGATATAAATTCACTAAGAATAGGGCTCAACAACGACTAAAATATTTGATATTACTAGTCGTTGTCACAAGACCACAAAAGATTTTCGATTTTGAACCAACGGTGCAAGTTGAAAACTTTTTGGATCTTACCCACATTTTTTTGTAAATCACAGGGATCAAATTTGCAGTTTACTCTTATTATTATTTTCGATATGTCAACATTTAATTTTTAATATTAATTTGCCGGCTTGTTTTTGTTTGTTGTAACGATTGGATATTTAATCTATACAAAGTACCCACTAGTTTGTTTGATATTATGAACGATTTAATTGTCAAGTGTTTGATATTCAACATGGTGTACATATTGGAATAATTTTATAGTAAGTTGGTAGTTAAAAAAATACAAAAAGAAATGTCAATTTTCATTTCCACCTCTAGGCTGTTTTAGCCTCTATTTTACTTCATCACTGCTACTTTTTCTTGGGCATGAAATTAAATGCACGTGCTATGCTCCAGTAAATTAAGTAAATTGGTAGGAAGCCTCGTTGCAAAACTTTAAAAGAATAAGTAATTTATAAACGTCAGGTCCATTGATGCACTATTGAGGGGAATCTATATGAATAGATTGGAAAAAAGAACAATCGCAGGCTAAAAAAGAAGGTCTTTGAGGAGGATAGATAACGACTAATAACTATTCAAATTCTCCAGGTCTTAAAAGGGCGCACTAACACGCAAGTCCAAACAACAAAAAGAAACAGCACACACACCACAACATATTTCGAAATTAAAACAAAGCAACATGCGGATGGAAAACAGCCCCCACCACTTTGACACTCCACTTCATCATTACCATCAAGAAAGATGATTTGTTCCCACAAGAAATTTGCCCACAAACCACTTTAATTGACAATCTTTCTTTGTTTTTCTCTCTTAGGGATAAAAGATTCAACCTTTGGAGACTTCTCATTGATCTTTTCATCTTTTCTTATAATGGGTTGTTTTTCTTGTTTATGTCATTAGTAATCGTGTGTTTTTTTTCAAGGGGTGTCTGTTATTTTTAGTGTATAATGGGTAGCTGCTGGTGTAAATGGAAACCTTCGATATACAGAGTCTCATCAAACACAAAATCAGGTATATTTCTATAAAGTTTTTACTTTTCATCTTTTATTTTTTGTGGGTTAGATTCATGTATCGCAACTGGGTTTTTTGTAACATGCTATGTTTTTCCTACCATTTTGCTTTTATTATTATTCCTCTATGTTTTTGTTTTGGCTTCTTCTGTTCTATGTAAAGAAAGAGAAAAGTTGGCGTTTCTGAATATTCTTTAATCTAAGAGAAAAATATATGTTCTTGTCGATCACGTTGGTGTTCATTTTCAGAGTTGACCAAGGATGAAAGTTCATTGGCGAGAAGAAAGGAGGAAGAAAATAAGCTGCCATCAAACCCTGAAGAAGTGGAAGATTTTCGTCGCAGTTCTGCTACTAATCCATTAGTCGTTTTCACATTTGATGAACTTAGAAAAATCACTGGTAACTTTAGGCAAGATCACATGCTAGGTGGAGGTGGATTTGGTAGTGTTTACAAAGGCTTTCTTGAAGATGATATAAAAGTAGGGATTCAACCAATACCAGTGGCTGTTAAAGTTCATGATGGAGACAACAGTCATCAAGGCCATAGAGAATGGCTGGTGATTAAATCTCTCTCTCTATATATATATATATATATATATATATATATATATATATATATATATATGGCTAGGTTATAATAAGAATGACAATTATTGTGTTACCTTGTAACCAAATCCTGGCCATCGGATTTCATTCTCGTAACAATGAAAAAAACACATTCTTAACAGAATAAGTTTTTGACATACTAAATTTTGTATATTCTTAAAAGAATGTGTTTTAAATGAGTGGTCCAAATTGAGTTTCAAGGTTACACAATACTTGTATGGATATATTTGATCATAGCCCTATATATATATATATATATATATATATATATATATATATATATATATATATATATATATATATATATATATATATATATATATATATTTCAAAATCTTTAAGTTCCAATAGGAGTCCAATGAGATTTTAATGAAATAATTTGAATATAATACAGAAGAAAGATGGTAGAGCTCTCTAAAGATGATTTTAATGAAATTATATATGGAGTAAAAATCAACTTAAATTTTTTTTTTTCATTGTAACATGCACTTGAATTTTTTTAGAGTTCAATGCGGCTTGATATAAAAGCCGAATAGCGATATTGTAACTTTAATTTATGTATATATTTTTCAGTCAATTTCCAGTAAGTCATAGTTTTTGTTTGGTTTGTAGGCCGAGGTTATATTTTTGGGGCAGCTTTCTCATCCAAATTTAGTGAAACTGATTGGGTATTGCTGTGAAGATGAACATAGAGTTCTCATATATGAGTATATGGCACGTGGAAGCGTGGAGAATAATTTATTTTCGAGTAGGTGATTCCGTGAATTTGTATTAGAAATTTAATGACTATATTGAACTCTATAACTTATATTTAAGAAGGAAAATGTAATGGGTTTCAAGTAAAAGACCAATAATCACCTTTAGCATATAAGAAAAACCAAGTCTTGCTTCATTTACAACTCATAAAAAATAATAATATGACAATAACAGGTATTGACAGTTTCTGTTTTGTGGTTTAGTATCTTGAAGTATTATTAACTGATTTTGTTGTAGGGGTGTTACTTCCTCTTCCATGGTCAACTAGAATGAAGATTGCTTTTGGTGCTGCAAAAGGACTTGCCTTCCTTCATGATGCACAAAAACCTGTTATATATCGTGATTTTAAAACTTCAAATATTTTACTAGACCCGGTTAGTCCACAAACTTAAAATATATATCATTGTTGTGTCATTTTAGTTTTCTTGACTTGTTATTAATTATTATGTGGACAGGAATACAATGCAAAACTTTCCGATTTTGGCCTAGCGAAAGATGGTCCCGTTGGTGATAAATCTCATGTTTCTACTCGCATAATGGGAACATATGGGTATGCAGCACCAGAGTATATTATGACAGGTTTGTTAATATTCCCAATTTACACCCTCTTTCTTTTTTCCCCTGATAAAGTGTTATGAACATAAATGGTGTTTTAGGCGAACCGAAAGGAGAGAAAATTTGTAAAAAAGTTAGGCCTTAATAGGAAGAGCCTTATTTAACAGTTTTCTCTATCAAGCAGTTCTTTAATATGCATTAAAAAATAAGAACACATTTATATATAGGTAACATGAGTAAGTGTTTGTTCCTGTTTTTTCCCCACTGATTAGTGTTGGATGGATATAATGTTGAATGAACAAATTTTGTCTCTCTTGAGTACTGAATGTTGTATGAATAAAGATGATTATGCTTTTTAGATTAAATAAATGAGAGGTTCTATATCCTCTTAATAAATCTTCCTAACTTTCTTCCTAATCATTAGATCATTACAAGTGTCAAAAACAAGAGATGAGATTAAGAGAGAGGATTAGTGGAGTCCACATGTCCTTATATAGATGGTTAGGAAGATGAATTAGGAGGATTTAGTAGGAATAAATAGAATTTTCCTAAATAAATAGTTTGAATGACTAAATGACCACTTTATTTTTTTTGTCTACGAAGTGAAGTTGAATAAAAATGATATTCATTAAGCCTTTCTTTATATATTAAGTAAAATAAACACCCTAAGCTAGCTATTCGGATTAAGTTTTGTCAGGATTATCCATTCAGCCAAAAAGAAACCTATACTAAGGTAGTAAGGTGGTGTTTCTTTTTTACTTAAGGAATTTCAAATGTACAATCATTTGTTATTTAACATCACATTTATAGAAAAAAGGTAAAATGGTCATTTACTCACATCCAGACACTTCATTTAATCAAAAGAAACAATCTTAATTATACAACGAGAAATTGTATTTGTTCCTACTTTTTATTCCTACTTATGTTCTTATTCATGTGGAATGGTGACAAGTGTCACATTTAATAAAATAAATAATATTTTAATACACATGTCATAATTCTACATGGGTAGGAACATAAGTAGGAATTAAAAGTAGGAACAAATACAATTTCTCTTATACAACACTTACCCCATAGACATCATCTACCCATTCATTAGAATTAAGTCTACTTTTGTCTCTTGCTAATAAGATATTCCTCTAATTTTAGGCCATTTGACTCCAAGAAGTGATGTTTATAGCTACGGTATCGTTCTCCTTGAACTTCTAACCGGAAGAAAATCATTGGACAAATCAAGACCACCTCGAGAACAAAACCTTGCAGATTGGGCACTCCCATTACTTAAAGAAAAGAAGAAGTTACTAGAAATTGCAGATCCTAGGCTAGGAGATTACCCTATCAAAGGGTTCCAAAAGGCAGCCATGCTAGCTTACCATTGCTTGAACCGTAATCCTAAAGCTAGACCTCTTATGCGCGATATTGTAGATTCTTTGGAGCCGCTGCAAATTGCACCCGAGGTTTTGACCCAGGAAACCACCTTGACTTTGATCGCTGATAACTAAAGATGCAAACCATGTTTCAAACTACTATTTTTTTCAATTCTTTTGTTTTCAATGTTAACATGCAGCCTTTATGGTTAGTTTTGCAACTTATAAGTTGTAGTGTATATGGAAAATGAAAATGTGTTTGAAATGGCCAATGGCACGTGCCTAAAATATGCTACTGGTCCTTAAAAGGTCCATCAATAACCCTCCAGGGTATATATTATAGCATTGTTCTAGTGCGCATACAGATATTTGAGTTTTAGATTCTACATTGTGAGCTTTTTAATTCCATCGGTTGTTATATAGTTGATTTCCATTTTGTCACCCTTTTTCAAAAAATTTCACAGATATTATGTTTCTTTTTTCTCTTTTTGTATGTGTCATTTAAACTAGGGTCGTAAGCCTAATGAGCTAAGTTAAGCTTGAACTTAATTTGATAAGTCAATGAGCTTTTTCTGTGATACGTTTGGGCTTGACTATAGGAAGATTTTAGATTAGAGCTTGAATTATATTTATATGAAATATGCTAGATAAACTAATTAACTAAACTTAACACGAGTATACACATTTGTTATACTTTCATATTAGTCATGCACCATGTATGTACACATAAGATTCAGATAGCTCAATAAAAATGCCATTCGGGTGTGTATAATCTCGAACTTTGACTCGTTATATGGTTCGAGATCATATTTTTGCTAGACTTAAAAACGTGACTTAATCGAGCTTGAATTATTTGGAAAAAAAAAATGCTTGACTTGTTCATTTGGTTGGTGATTAGAACTTTCAATTTTTAGCGAACTTTCATGTGTTTCAGGATTCATGTTTCACAACTAGACGATTTATTTATTATTATGAATTATGATTATCTGAATGTAAAGTAAACAGATAAAGTAAATACTTGATTAATTTTATTCTTTTTTTAACAACAAATGCATTAAACCGACGTACTCTAGCTAGCAAGAAGAAACATAAAAAGTGGAATTGCAAGGAGACGACAACAAGTTTTGGGCCCGTCACCCAATCATACCAACTGAATTTACAAACTCTATTCCTATTCTTAAGCCACAAGAAAGAGTCGGAAACAACAGAGTCAAAGAGGGGGCACCTTTAAGCTTAATATCATAAAAAACCTTGGGAGTTTCTAAAGGACCAAAGTGACAAACAACAGCCAATAACCGAATCTAGCGCCTTGGGCGATCCTCCTAGAATTTTGTGTTCATGCCATCGCCAATCTTTCTAATAATAATAGAGTCAAAATTAACCCCAAACTGATTGAGATCATAATATGCTTTTGTAAATAATTGTCTTTTTAAAAGCAAGAAAAAAGGCAGTCAAAAGAATAATTCAAGTGGGCCCCGCTGAATAGTAATTAAAAATCAATTCAAGTTTGCATCTGCACGTGTGAATTTCATTTGAACGACGATATTATTCGCTTCAACAATTTCAGGCGCCTGCAATGCGTTTTTCAACCTTTACTGCAAAGTTTTCGGTTGTTCA
The DNA here is from genome assembly GCA_023525715.1 of Cichorium intybus. Classification (NCBI taxonomy): domain Eukaryota; kingdom Viridiplantae; phylum Streptophyta; class Magnoliopsida; order Asterales; family Asteraceae; genus Cichorium; species Cichorium intybus. The sequence continues at coordinate 52,147,434 of CM042014.1, read as the reverse complement.
TCCCTATATATAGGGATGCTCATATTGCAAACATTTATCATCCAAAAAAAAACATTCATTTAATCCATGAGTGTTATATATACATAGATATATATTGTGAGGCTCTATGTATTAAAAGAAAAAGATATATATATATATATATATATATATATATATATATATATATATATATATATATATATATATATATATATATATATATATATATATATATATATATATATATATTTTCAGTTCCAGATCTTGTAACCTCCTCATTTTCTTCATATAGTGATTATCATCGGTTGTGTCCGTGGTTTTTTCCCGTAAGGGTTTTTCCACGTTAAATCCTTGTGTCCACATTTATTTTCTTTATCGTATAATTTTTTATTTTATTGTCGATATAATTATTCATAACAAGTGGTATCAGAGCCACGTTGTTTTCTATACTCATTCTCAATTTATTTAGTATTATATCGACATGGCTACTTTGAAATACGATATTTCTTTACTGGATCGAGACACAAGATTTTCATTATGGCAAGTGAAAATGCGAGCTGTATTAGCCCAGTTGGATCTCGATGATGCTTTGTTGGGCCGAGACAAAATGCCTACGGCTTGGTCAGATGAAGAAAAGGATCGTAAAGATCGTAAGGCTCTCTCTCATATCCATATTCATTTATCTAACAATATTTTGCAGGAAGTTATGAAAGAAAGTACTGCCGCCGCTTTATGGCTAAAATTGGAACAAATTTGTATGACCAAAGATCTCACAAGTAAGATGCACCTTAAACAAAAATTATTTTCGCTTAAGATGCAAGAAGGTGGATCGTTGCTGGATCATCTTTCGACATTTAAAGAGATCATCACTGATCTTGAAGCTATGGAGGTAAAATATGATGAAGAGGATTTGGGTTTAATTCTTTTATGTTCTTTGCCTAGTTCTTATTCAAACTTTAGAGATACCATATTATATAGTCGTGATACTTTAACACTTCACGAAGTTTATGAAGCTTTGCATGCAAAAGAAAAGATGAAAGATATGGTATCCACTGAACGTTCAAGTTCTAAAGGAGAAAGTCTGGCAGTTCGTGGCAGACCAACAGATAAGAATGATTCCAAAGGCAAGAACAAAAGAAATTCCAGAAGCAAATCTAGATCCAGACGTTCCAAGTCATGCAACTATTGCAAAAAGGAAGGACATGATATCTCTGAATGTTACAAGTTGAAGAACAAGGAGAAAAGAGCTGCTAATCAAAACCCTAAACCAAATCAAGATGATGAAGGAAAAGCTACTTATGCTGCTGAAAATAATTTTAATGGAGATGTTCTTGTAGCTTTTGCAGGGATCCTAAAAACCAATTATGAATGGATTCTTGACTCAGCTTGTACTTTTCACATGAGTCCTAACAGAAGCTGGTTTACAAATTATCAACCTATAGAAGGTGGCTCCGTATTGATGGGTGATAATGCACCATATAAAGTCACTGGAATGGTTCCATTCAAATCAAGATGTTTGATGGTGTTGTCAGAACTTTATCTGATGTTCGACACGTTCCAGGTTTGAAAAGAAACCTTATTTCTTTAAGTACTCTTGATCTTAAAGGGTACAAATATTCCGGTGAAGGTGGAGTTTTAAAGGTTTCAAAAGGCGCTATGATTGTCATGAAAGCCGATATCAAATCAGCAAACATGTATCATCTTCGGGGTACAACAGTAACAGGTAATTCAAATGTTACTTCAAATTCATCTTCTATTTCTGATACTACTAACCTATGGCATATGCGTCTTGGGCATATGAGTGAACTTGGTTTGACAGCATTAAGCAAAAGAGGATTACTTGATGGCCAATGCGTTGGCAAACTGGCATTCTATGAACATTGTATTTTTGGCAAGCACAAGAGGGTAAAATTTAACACCTCAGTACATACTACAAAGGGCATTTTGGAGTATGTACATGCTGATTTATGGAGACCATCTCAAGAAGCATCACTATGAGGTGCTCGTTATATGTTGACAATTATTGATGATTATTCAAGAAGAGTTTGGCCATATTTCTTGAAGCTTAAATCTGAAGCATTCTCTGCATTCAAAGAATGGAAAGTCATGGTGGAAAACCAGACTGGTAAGAAGGTCAAAAAGCTTCGCACAGATAATGGTATGGAGTTTTGTTCAAATGAATTTAATTTATATTGTAAACTAGAAGGAATTGTTAGACACTACACCGTTTCTTACACACCTCAACAAAATGGTGTAGCTGAACGTATGAACAGAACCATTATTTCAAAAGCCCGTTGTATGTTATCTAACGCAGGATTATCTAAGCATTTTTAGGCAGAAGCTGCTTCTACTGCATGTTATTTAATTAACATGTCACCTTCTATTCCACTTGATAAGAAGACTCCTATTGAGGTATGGTCTGGCTCCCCAGCAAAGTATTCAGATTTAAGAATTTTTGGTTGCCCTGCTTATGCTCATGTTGATAATGGAAAATTAGAGCCCAGGGCAATTAAATGTATCTTTCTTGGTTACAAGTCTGGTGTGAAAGGATATAAGTTATGGTGTCCTGAAACTAAAAAGGTCGTGATTAGTAGAAATGTAGTATTTAATGAATCAGCTATGCTACATAAAGATTCTCCTACTAATATTCCTGTTGAGAGTCAACAAAAGACAAGTGTGCAGGTGGAGCAATCTGTTGACTTAGAACATACACCAGAAAAAGAAAACTCTATTGATCAAAATCAATCAGTTGAGCAAGAGTCTTCTACTCCTACTCCTACTCACCAACCACAACGTTCTATAGCAACTGATAGACCTAGGAGGGTCATTCATCCTCCCAAGAGACTGATAGAAGAAGCAAATATTGTTGCTTATGCTTTAAACGTTGCTGAAGAAATTGAAGGTATCAAAGAACCTTCAACTTACACGGAAGCCATTACTTCAGAACATTGCAACAAATGGATAACTGCCATGCATGATGAAATGGAATCTCTTGAAAAGAATGGCACTTGGGAGTTGGTGAAATTACCAAAAGAAAAGAAGCCTATCCGCTGCAAATGGATTTTCAAAAGAAAAGAAGGTATTACTCCTAATGAGGAAGCAAGATTTAAAGCAAGGTTAGTTGCTAAAGGCTATAGCCAAATTCCAGGCATTGATTTTACTGATGTATTCTCTCCTGTTGTTAAGCATAGCTCAATTCGTACTTTACTTAGTATTGTTGCCATGCATAACTATGAGCTTGAGCAGTTAGATGTCAAAACTGCATTTTTACATGGTGAATTGGAGGAAGATATTTATATGGAGCAACCTGAAGGCTTCATTATCCCTGGAAAAGAGAACTTAGTATGTAGATTGAAGAAATCTCTTTATGGGTTAAAGCAATCCCCAAGGCAATGGTATAAGAGGTTTGACTCTTTTATGCTATCTCAGAATTTTAAAATATCAGATTATGATAGTTGTGTTTATTTTAAGTCAGTCAATGGTTCATCAATATATCTGCTTCTTTATGTTGATGATATGTTGATTGCTGCAAAAGATAAACTAAAGATAGCAAAACTGAAAGCACAACTAATCAAAGAGTTTGAAATGACGGACTTAGGTCCAGCCAAGAAAATTCTTGGTATGGAAATTACTCGTAACAGACAGCATGGAAAACTATACCTAAGTCAAAAGAGGGATATTGATCAGAAAGTTCTTCAAAGATTCAACATGCATAAAGCCAAGCCAGTGAGTACTCCGTTATCTGCACATTTCAAACTGTCTTTAGCATATTGTCCAAAGACAGATGATGAAATTAACCACATGGCGAAAGTTCCGTATTCTAGTACAGTTGGTTCTCTAATGTATGCCATGGTATGTTCTCTCCCTGATTTATCTCACGCTTTAAGTGTTGTTAGCAGATATATGGCTAACCCAGGAAAAGAGCATTGGAAAGCTGTTCAATGGATTCTTAGATATTTATGCGGTACTTCCAATGCATGTTTACAATTTGGAAATTCTGGTGAAGGACTGGTTGGTTATGTAGATTCTGATTATGCTGGAGATTTAGATAAAAGAAGATCTTTGACAGGTTACGTTTTTACCATTGGTGGATATGCTGTGAGTTGGAAGGCAAGTCTACAGACCAATGTTGCCTTAACCACAACTGAAGTAGAATATATGGCAATTTTTGAAGCTTGTAAGGAAGCTATTTGGTTAAGAAATTTATTCGGTGAACTTTGTGGAGACACATCTCCTACAAAGATTTTTTGTGACAGTCAAAGTGCTATTTATCTCAAAAAAAGATCAAATGTTTCATGAGAGAACGAAACATATTGATGTACGTTATCACTTTATTCGAGATGTTATTTCCAAAGGTGATATTCAAGTTCAAAAGATTAGCACTCATGACAACCCGACGAATATGATGACGAAGTCGGTTCCAGCAACTAAGTTTGAGCTTTGCTCAAGCTTGGTTGGTATGACAATTTAATTCCAAGGATTGTCGGCACACGATGATTTTATAATGAGGAGTTCTACAAGCGGAAATTCGTCTCAAGGTGGAGTTGTTTGATTACTTATTGCTTTTTTAAAGTCAAGGTGGAGATTGTAAATAATTGCCTTTTCAAAAGCAAGAAAAAGGCAGTCAAAGGAATAATTCAAGTGGGCCCCGCTGAATAGTAATTAAAAATCAAATTCAAGTTTGCATCTGCACGTGGGAATTTCATTTGAACGACGATATTATTCGCTTCAACAATTTCAGGCGCCTGCAATGCGTTTTTCAACCTTTACTGCAAAGTTTTCGGCTGTTCATCCCTATATATAGGGATGCTCATATTGCAAACATTTATCATCCAAAAAAAAACATTCATTTAATCCATGAGTGTTATATATACATAGATATATATTGTGAGGCTCTATGTATTAAAAGAAAAAGAGATATATATATATATATATATATATATATATATATATATATATATATATATATATATATATATATATATATATATATATATTTTCAGTTCCAGATCTTGTAACCTCCTCATTTTCTTCATATAGTGATTATCATCGGTTGTGCCCGTGGTTTTTTCCCATAAGGGTTTTTCCACGTTAAATCCTTGTGTCCACATTTATTTTGTTTATCATATTATTTTTATTTATTGTCGATATTATTATACATAACAGCTTTAATGCTGCACTTCCAATGTTAGCTAAACTGGATAGACATGTAAAAGTCCCATGAGAAGATAGATGGCTTTGATGATGCACCCATTTGAAGGGCCGTTTCAAATATATTTTGGGACCGAAAGTAAAAGTGAGCATCTCAAAATCACAAATACAATTTAAAAATAGTCACAATATTTATAAAAATAATTAATAATATTAATAAAAATACAATTATACACACAACGTTTCCAAAAACAACTACTTTAAAGAAAAATACATTTTCTAGCTTTTTTGATACAAAATCATTGATAATTATATCAAGATCAATTTTTGTTTAGCATATCTTTCTCTATACATAATATTGTCAAGTCAATCAACATTTCTTGTGACATTGTTGACTTTAGGTAATTCTTCAATAACTTAACTTTGAAAAAATTCTTTCTGCAATACAATAGTAACATGAATGGTTAATAATATTCTATATGCAATAAAAATATTTGTGTAACAATTAGCTCTTTAAGAGTTGATATGGAAACTAAAGCTCTATAAAAATAGTGGTTTATTTTCTTTCTATATGACGGTAAGATACTGAGATATATTCAAAACTTGAGAGATATTAGATATAATGAAATTGGGGTAATAGGGCTAAGGGCAAGGGTTAGACATGTGTGATGTGTACTTGGCTCTTGCTATAGTGAAATTGAATCGAAACTTGAGAAAGTTGCAACCTTTCTTGCTACAACCCATTTTGTCAATGTATTATCAATATATATATATATATATATATATATATATATATATATATATATATATATATATATATATATATATATATATATATATATATATGTTTACCTTTTATTTCTATTAATTAGATAATTTTTAATTGTCGTTGGATTATAATTATAATTGTTGTAAAAAAGTTTAAGTAAACTAAAATATTAATTGTTTGTCAAATACAAATGTTAACTACTATTTCATTTTATTGTTGTTAATTATTAGTTCATTGTGTTATGTTCTGTAGATTAACATGAAAAAACAATCAACTATTCATGACTCTTTTAAACGAAAACACACAAGTTCTTCCAAAGATCCCAAAGAACCACCAATGACTAGTTTGGATGAAAATACCCCTATCAATGGTGTTCCGGTTATTGAAACCCGATCCCAAAAAAGTTCGCCTTGAATTAAATGAAGTTCATCTTAATATACTATCATGAGATCTTGTTGTGCGTATTCAGATTTATGATTATCCTATTAATCCGCAAGACATTATTCGACGATATTATATGAAGCTTGGTCTCTTTTGGGTTAATACTTCCTGTATATCCAAAATCACGAATGAAATCTCATAAACTTAGTTTTCAAATTTCCTGGTTTAAGTTATTCGGCTTGAATATTAAGAGAGTTCAGATGTTGTGTTTTTTTTCCATGCTATCTCTTTAATAAACCTTCTAGAATGGGATACTATGGACAATAGGCATTTACCAAAGATGAATTTTAAAAATGGAAGAAAGTTGGTGGAAAAAAGTGTGTTTTTTTGCATCATATGGGGACCGAATGTACATCTTTTCACAATGTTGCACAAAAAACATATGATAATTTGTTGCATGAGACGTAATATATGCAGAATGTATTTGAGAAATTTACGGATGAAGATAATAAGAAGAATAAGTTGAGATTGATGGCTACTATTTTTACAGTCCGTTTGTGTGCCTTTCAAGCGGTTACATTTACAATCCATTTGCTTGACACTGTTCCTAAATATGCATCATATACATCACCGACAATTCAAAAAAAGATTTTAAAGCTTATCTCAAATAAGGTGAGACAAATGATCTGTGTGGAGATTAATGGTGGAAAATTTTGTTTGTTTGTTGATGAAGCACGTGATGAGTCTAATAAAGAACAAATGTCTATTGATATAAGATTTATAAATAAAGAAGGCTTTATTATGGAGCGTTTCTTTGGGCTTGTTCATGTTTATAACACTACATCACAAACTCTTAAGAATGGTATCTATACAATATTGACACATAACAATCTTGATTTTAAGTCAATTCGTGGCCAAGGGTATAATGATGCAAGCAATATGCGAGATTTTAAGGGGTTGCAAGCATTAATATCAAAGGATTGTCCATATGCATATTATTTTCATTGTTTGCCCATCGATTGCAATTAGTATTAATGGCCGCTTCACAAGGAGTTGTTGCATTACACAAGTTCTTTGATAAATTATCTTTTGTTATCAATGTTGTTGGTGCTTCATCCAAATGCATTAACCAACTAAGAGACGTACAAGTCGATCAAATGACATATTTTAATTCTATTGGGAGTTAAAGACTAGTAGAGTCCTTAATCAAATTGGTACATTACAACGAGCTCGGGATACAAGATGGAGATCTCACCTTAAATCTCTTTCAAGCTTAATCAAGATGTTTAAGCCAACTTGTGATGTTTTACTTAAAATTATTGAGGAAGGCACGAGTTCAATAAAAGGAGATACATATTCGGCATATGACATGATTACTACATTTAGATTCATTTTTGTTCTAAATCTCGTGAAAGAAATAATGGAAATCATGGATTTACTTTTCCAAGCTTTACAAAGACAATCTCAAGATATATTAAATGCATTGAGGCTTGTTACATCCACCAAATTGCTAATGCAAAAATTGAAATTTGAAAGGTGGGATGATTTTGCTTTCTCATGTTAAGTCGTTTTGTCAGGACGCAACATTGATATACCCGATTTGTCTTCTTCATACTTTAGTAGAGGGGCTCGAGCTCGTAATGAAAATGGCGATCATGCACTTGAACATCACTACCGGGTGGATATTTTTCATGAAGCAATTAATTGTCAATTGATGGAACTAAATCACCGGTTCAATCGATTTGATTCATCTTTCAACAACTTTAGACCCTAAAAATGCTAATGAGTCTTTTAGATGTGGTGATGTATGTCAATTAGTAAAGATGGTTTATCCATAAAATTTCAAAGACAACAATAAAGTACTTTTGAATATGCAACTCCAATATTACGAGGCTGATGTTGTTCAACATGCAGAATATAAAAAATTGACATCTATTTCAGATTTGTGTCAATGGTTGATAAAGTCTAGAAGAACAACATATTTTTATATTATTTATCGAGTAGTTAGTATTATACCCACTCCTCCAGTTTTCAGTGTTACAACAGAGAGATCATTTTCAGCAATGAGTATTGTTAAGACCAAATTACCAAATAAAATGGAAGATGAGTTTTTGAATGATGCATTAGTTTTGTACTTCAAAAGGGAGCATGCAGAAAAGATTAGTTTAGAGACAGTTGTGGAAGACTTTAAACATGCAAAAGATCGACGAGTTCCACTTGGATGAGCGATACTAGAATATTTCACATTAAATTTTTTGTTAGATTTTTTATATGTAATAACTTTAATCCAAATTAAACTCATTTATAATTATTTTTGGAAGTTTTGGTCTCGGCCGCCTAATTTTAATACTTGTGTTCCACTCTTGAGGTTGAGTTTGCATGAAGGAAGAGACACTTTTCAATAATTTACTCTATTACCAAGTATAGTCACCAATATGGTAATAGCCCAATTGGTAGAGGTTTTGTTTTTTAGATTGGAGGTCTCATGTTCTATCCCTAGATAGGCGTATTTGACTAACTTGAAGTTACTAATTTCTAACCACTAACTTGTTGTTTGGAGTCTTTAACATTTTGTAATTTAGAGTTTTTTCCTTTCTCGCATCTTTTGTTTAGTCCTACTTTTATAGTTAAATTTACCGTTTAGAATTAAATAAACGAGCTTCTTAACGGTTCAAAACATGGAAACAAACTTGGTCTTTGATAGCAAACCGAACAAAGTTTAAGCTTGTTTAAACTTGACATACAAACGAGTCAAACTCAAACCAAATCCGAGCCAATCACAAGTTTTATACATAAACACGAAAAAAAAAAAACTAGGCTCTAGCTTCGTTAGAATTTCAAAACATGGAAACAAACTTGGTCTTTGATAGCAAGAACAAAGTTTAAGCTTGTTTAAACTTGACATACAAACGAGTCAAACTCAAACCAAATCCGAGCCAATCACAAGTTTTATACATAAACACGAAAAAAAACAAACTGGGCTCTAGCTTCGTTAGACTCTACACACACTAAAAAAAATGCAATTTTTAAACATAAAAAATTAGAAATGTAGAAAAAACAGAGGATACGGTATAATGCTTTTCTAGAGGATTCTGGTGCAATGACAAATCCATCCTGAGATCATCAATCCAACGGTCCCAATTAATTAGAACCTTCAAGACCAAAACGGGCCGTTATCTTACTATATAAACTATACACTTACTCCTTTTGCATTAACCTAACTCGATAAACCCCATCGTCACTTCGCAGGCACTCCTCCATTTCTGTGCTTACATTACAGCTCCAATCTCCTTTGAAATCCGCCAGTAACATACACTCTTTATTCGGTAAGCTAAATTCATATACAACTTAATCTTCGTTTATTGTTTGGTTGTCAGATTATTGTCTGCACGATTCACTGCCTCCATCTCGCTTTTGTACAAGCAAATTCAACATTATTTCGAATCTTTTGATAAAAAATTTTACGACATTAAATTATCTATCACTGCAAACAAATAGCACAAATTGGTTTTAGCTTCAGGTTTTGCGTCGGAATTGAAAGTGTAGGTTTTGATTTGAGATATTGGGAGTAAATTTGTTCATTTCTGCTTTATGTAAATCGCAGTTTTTTTATTTGACAATGTCTTTCGGGTTTGGGGTTTTTCTTCTCTATTTAGTGGCCATTACCAAGTTTTGCGGGTTGATATAGATATGCCATTGAGAAACACATGCGGATGAATGTGCGTATATCGATAAACCTGACGAATTTCTACTTCAAGCTCCATTGATTTCGTCTTTTTAGATATTATATTTTCTACGTAGCTTTGTTAGTTTATTAAGCCCATTCGATAGGCACACATACAGTATCCGATTAAAAGTGATAATTACGATGGTTTTTTGACGCAGATGGCTTCAACTTTTGCTGGTGTCTCATCAATCGGATCATTAGCATCCTCCAGTAACAGGGTGATGGATAAGAATCTCTCAACTCCAACAAACAAGCTATCATCTTTCGCTTCAATCTCTTCTACCTCATTAATCAGGAGACAAAATCTCGCACTCAGAAAAACCCCACGAGCTTCCCAAATCAAAGCCGCAGCAAAAGAATTGTACTTCAATAAAGACGGATCAGCCATCAAAAAGCTTCAAGTAAGTCAACAATAACCATTAAACATTACTACTTCACATAATTATAAAACTCGTTCTTACTCTTCTTACTCCATTTCTTTTCCGACCGTTCAATCTGTTTCTTTTTTACTTTTTACAACAGATTGGTGTAAACAAACTTGCTGATCTAGTTGGTGTTACTCTCGGCCCAAAAGGCAGAAATGTAGTTCTTGAAAGCAAATATGGTGCCCCTAAAATTGTCAATGATGGTGTTACTGTTGCCAAAGAGGTACATTTCATAACTAAACTCTTTAGTACAAACATAAGAAAAGTTCATTTTCTATTCTTAATTGTTTCTTTGTGGTTTTTATAGGTAGAATTGGAAGATCCAGTAGAAAATATTGGTGCAAAATTAGTTAGACAAGCTGCTGCAAAAACCAATGACTTAGCTGGAGATGGAACAACAACATCTGTAGTCCTTGCACAAGGTCTTATTACAGAAGGTGTCAAGGTACATATATTTGATACCATTTTCTTCATAACTTCATATATTATTGTTTCAATATTTGTAAATAACAAAAAAATTTGTTGTTATTAGGTTGTTGCAGCAGGTGCAAATCCTGTTTTAATTACTAGGGGCATTGAAAAGACAACAAAAGCCTTGGTGGCTGAGTTGAAGTTGATTTCAAAAGAGGTAATTACTAATTATCTAACCGTCATTATAATCATTTTTGTGGTACCCTTAATGCTGATTTCTGATTATCTTTTTTACAGGTGGAAGATAGTGAATTAGCTGACGTGGCAGCAGTAAGTGCTGGAAACAACTATGAAGTAGGAAACATGATAGCTGAAGCCATGAGTAAAGTAGGAAGAAAAGGTGTAGTAACTCTTGAAGAAGGAAAAAGTGCTGAAAATAGTCTTTATGTTGTTGAAGGCATGCAATTTGACCGCGGTTACATCTCACCTTACTTTGTAACCGATAGCGAAAAAATGGTAGCCGAATATGAAAACTGCAAGGTAAGAAAAAGAAAAACCAAACCCATGTTACAAAATTATTGGCTTACTAGTTTTCATGTAAAAAAGACGTAAATACCCTTTTTTCGTGCAGTTACTGTTAGTAGACAAGAAAGTAACAAATGCAAGAGATCTTATCAGTGTGTTAGAAGATGCTATCAAAAATGGCTACCCGATTGTGATAATAGCTGAAGATATTGAACAAGAAGCTTTAGCAACTCTTGTTGTGAACAGACTTAGAGGGGCATTAAAGATTGCTGCTTTAAAAGCTCCTGGTTTTGGTGAACGAAAAAGCCAGTATCTTGATGACATCGCCATCTTGACCGGAGGTTTTTTTCTTCCGATTTTACCCTTCTTTGTGATGGATGATACTAAATTACTAATGTTATTTTTTTTTATATAAGGCTATGTTTGGCAGACTAACTGAAAAACTAGCTGCTAGCTGAAAATCTCAGCTAGCGGGTAGCTAGAAAACTAGCGACTAACTGAAAAACTAGCTGAGCAGAAAAACTAGCCGATAATAAATGACGTTTGGTAAAAACTAATTGATAAAACTAAGAAATCGTAAAATGACATAAAAGGACATGCGCAAAATTAATCCAATATTATAACAGAAAATATAATACATTAAATTAAATTAAAGTAAATACTAAATAAAAGTTTTCTGATTTTAATTTAAATTTTTTGCATCCCATATCATATTTGCAGTATTATCACGAAGTTCTGGCATCTCGTGACGTGACTCTCGAAAATGAAAATCAAATTTATAAATAAATGCTTTATCCGTACGTGTAGTACGTAGTATTGAAGGGTAAATTTGGAATATTTGAAAAAGTTACATTGAACGTTACTCATAGTAGCATTTTAAAACGCTAGTTTATATGCTAGTTTATAAGATAGTTTTTGGTCTGCCAAACATGTAAAGTGAAAAAAACTAAAAAAAAGCTAGCTTGACCGGAGGTTTTTTTTTTTCTTCCGATTTTACCCTTCTTTGTGATGGATGATACTAAATTACTAATGTTACTATATTTTTTTTTTTGTATAAATATAGGGACTGTTATTAGAGATGAAGTTGGACTTACTTTAGATAAAGCTGATAGTTCTGTTTTGGGGCATGCTGCTAAAGTTGTTCTTGGTAAAGTTTATACAACAATTGTTGGTGATGGAAGTGCACAAGTGGCGGTTGAAAAACGTGTGGCTCAAATTAGGAATCTTATTGAGGTGGCCGAACAGGATTATGAAAAGGAAAAGCTTAATGAAAGAATCGCAAAACTTTCTGGTGGTGTTGCCGTTATTCAGGTTCGTTTTCGAAGGGTAGTTTAGGGATTTCTTGCGAAATTGTTGAAAAGTGTATTTATTGTTGTAACCTTGTTTTTATAGGTTGGAGCACAAACCGAAACGGAACTTAAGGAGAAGAAACTTCGAGTAGAAGATGCTCTTAATGCAACAAAGGTGAGTTGTTTTTGTATCCAAAACCCTAAACTTTAAACTCTAAACCCTAAACCCTAAATCCTGAGCCCTAAATCCTGTTACAGGCTGCAGTGGAAGAAAGTATTGTAGTTGGTGGTGGTTGTACTTTATTGAGGCTTGCATCTAAAGTTGATGCTATCAAGGAGACTCTCGATAATGATGAGGAAAAGGTATGTTTCTTGTGGGCCCCACTTGTTACACAGAACAAGACAGACTGTGTTTGGTGTGTATTGGACTGAGACTGATGTGAATATGACAAAAATCGCAACTTTTTGTCTTATCCAGAAAGGTGGAACAATATGAGACGGGTCTTGCTCGCTCGATATGTCTTGTGTACAAAAGACGTAAATACCCTTGACAAAATGGTTATTTTTTAATTTTTTAATCGTAATGCTTGTAGGTTGGAGCGGATATTGTGAAGAGAGCTTTGAGTTACCCTTTGAAGTTGATTGCAAAGAATGCTGGTGTTAATGGAAGTGTTGTTAGTGAAAAGGTATACGAGTTTAAATACAGTACATACATACATACCCATTATGGTTATTTTTGTAATACCATTTATTTATTTCATTAATTTTTTTTAAAATGTTTTTCAGGTTTTGGCTACTGACAATGCAAGATACGGATACAATGCTGCGACGGATAAATACGAAGATTTAATGTCGGCGGGAATCATCGATCCAACAAAGGTGAGTGACATACTGCAAACCCTAAACCCTAAACCTTAAACTGTAAAACCCTAACTTTGAGGGGTAAAATGTAAATTCAGGTGGTGAGGTGTTGTTTGGAGCATGCTTCATCAGTAGCAAAGACATTCTTGATGTCAGATTGTGTAGTGGTTGAGATCAAGGAACCTGAACCTGTAGTTGCTGGAAACCCCATGGACAATTCTGGTAATTAAAATTTATCTAAGTTTACTGTGATTTTTATTTTTGTAGATTAAGTTTTTGATGTTGTATTGGTGTTTTTTTTTTTAATTTATTATCAGGGTATGGATATTAAAGAAGGCGGGTGTAGTGGGGTCGGGTAATAAGCCAGATTAGGTATGAATTGGAAATTACATGTAACGTAGGTAATCCTGTGTTGGATTAGTTATCCAGGATGCGGCAAGACATGTATGATGGTGATGAATTCTTTTGAGTATAAATGAAAAAAAGGTTTCTGTCAATCTTGTAGTATAAATGGACACATTATCCTTGTGACTTTAAAGGAAAGTCAGACTATGTTTGTCAAACTAACTGATCACATTGTCAAACTAACTGATAAATGTGATGTTTGCAGAAGTTTAAAACGACATAAATAGGTATGTATATAGTATACTTTATTAAATTAAAATAAGTATTAATTAGCAATGTTTCGGTTGTTTATTTTTAAGGGGAGGGGTGGTGCCACGAATATAAGTATGTTGCTGTTTTTGGTTAATAATAAGTATATTTTGGTTTAGGTTTATAAATACCTATACTTTGTTGTTTTCAACTGAAATTAAAGTACGTTGTTGTTTTGTTCTGCTATTCTAGCAAGATTTTTAAAGTACCTAGTGTTTTTTTTTTTTTTTTGGAAGCATGAATGTTTGTCAAATATTATTCTTTTAAAATAGGGTTAATAACATAAAAATCAATGTAGTTTGCCAAAAATTCGGTTTAAGCGTTGTATATTTTTTGTTCTAAAAAAACCACTCACACTTTCAAAAAAAAAAAAAATCGTAAAAACCACTTATATTTTTAAATAGATATATTGCGACCACTATAACAAATAAAAGTCAAGATTTTATGTTGTCAATTCAGAACACTTATTACTCTCATCACATTCAAAATTTAGTTGATTTACTTGGATATCATACGCATTCACAACGTGGCAGAAAAATTGCATTTACGAAGACTAAAATCATATGTAGACAATTTTATGTATCATTTTCATTGCAATGAAGTTTCAATATTTGTTTCAAATGTTGATATGAAACGTTTCATATAATATTTGGATGGAAATAATCCTTAAAAGTTATAAAATAAAATGAACAATGATCAATGTGTAATTTTTTGAAAGTATAGGTGGTTATTATGAAACAAAAAAATATAGTGGTTAAACCGGATTTTTGGGCAGAATACAGTGATTTTTATGTTATTAACCCATTCAAATATTAGTTTGAAAATATTAAACATGAATATGACAATTATAAATGTTGGAAGATTTTTTTTTTAAATATCGAAAACAATTCATGTTTTTAGTAAATGTATAAACGTTATATTCTTTACTATAGCTCAGCGATTTTCATTTCTTTTGTGCTATTATTTTAAGCCACCTGAACATTTTCGGTTAACGTATTCAGTTTAACATTTTTTTCCAGTTTACCAAGTTTTTAAATTGGAAATCTTTTTGGGTTATTATTTTAAGCCACCTGAACATTTTCGGTTAACGTATTCAGTTTAACTTTTTTTTCCAGTTTACCAAGTTTTTAAATTGGAAATCTCCAATAAAGTCCAATTTTTTAGGGGCTGTTTATGAAAATATCATATTATTTTGTGTAAAAAATTCAACTTTGAGATTTTTTCATAAACTGACAAAACATAGTAGATTTTTACTTAAATTTTCAATCTAGGAAACCTAATAAACCGGATAAAATGACTAAACTGAATACGTTAGCCGGTATGTTGTCTTTTTCTGTAAATAAAATTAATTTTGTAAATTTTTTATAAACTAACCCAAAATAATAGGACTTTATTAGAGATTTTCCAATAATAAATAACAAAATAGTCGAAAACTTCTTTTAAATATGTAATATCATCAAGGCACAACAAAGAACCGTCATATCCTTAATTCGTAGTTCAAGTTGTCTCGCCATTTCAAAATAATAAAAACCTTGTGTTAGTAATCGGACAGGGTACACGCAGCGGAAACACTATATCACACACACACAAACTCACGAAAATAAAGCAAGAAGATAACACAAGGATTTTTACGTGGTTCGGATTCGGTGTCAATCCTACATCCACGGGCCACAACTAAATTTTATTTGAATGAGGAGATTACAAGAGATACACTCAATTCTTATAGGTATTGAGTTGTGGTGCATTTTGTTCTCAAACCAAAGCCTCCTATATATACACATTGAGAATGTATATAATATAATAAATCTACACCCCATATTTGAAAAAACAAAATCTTCACCAAACTTTGAATTCAAAATTTACCTAACAATCTCCCACTTGAAGATTTTGAACATCTCTCATTAATCTCCTAATATAACAAGTCTTCCAAGCTTCCAGTTCCCAAGAACAAGCTAAGACCCAGTCAAATTCCCTTAGTTGTAGCCGCCCCTCATCTTCAAGTACTAGAAGGGCCAGTTGAAGCTCCTACAAGCTCCAACTCAGTCGTGGTCAATACCGCCACCGACTCATCCTCTGTCTCAACCGGTTTGGACACTCCACCAGCTCCAGAGATACACCGAGGACCACTAACACTCTCCAAACTTTGCAAACTTCCAACAGGAGAGAATTTTTCAGTCTTAGTCTTCAAAACCCAACGGCTCTTTGTAACTGTACCCGGAACACACCCCGTGCTCCCACTGTCACAAAATCCCCTGAATGGTTTAGACTTTCCGACTCGTTCAGCTAACATCCCCTTGGCTCCAGAATTCATGTTTGCAAAATGAACTCTCTTAGCACTAGATTTAGCGAACCAGATTTTGTCATGATTAACGGGGACGGTCATACTTCCCTCAGCAGGTACCTCAACCATATACAATGACCCACGCTTCATACCTTGAGCAATCACCGAATTACCATTGACCACCCTCCATTTACCACCACCAAACCTTACTTCCAGTCCTTGTTTATCCAGCTGACCAACAGAATTCAATTTCTTTTTCAGCTCCGGAATCACCCTGACATTCTTCAGGTTCCATGTAGTTTCCAATGAAGTAACCAGATCAACATCTCCCATGCCTGTTACTTGAAGCATCTCGTCATTTGCTAATCGTACCTTCCCAAAATCTCCTTCTTTTAGATTCATCATCGTTTCTCCGTTGTCCATGGCGTGAAACGAAGCCCCTGAATCCATGACCCAAGAGTCTACATAACTTTCCATACTTAGTATCAGTGCATCATCCTCAGACACACTCTCAGCACCAGCAATGTTCAATTCTTTCTTTGGACATTGACTCTTAAGATGTCCCACCTCTTGACAGTTCCAGCACTTCACATTCTTCCAAGTTCTAGACGAACTTCTTCCCCGACTCCCACTGCTCCCACTATTCCTGCTATTCCCTCTACCTCTTCCGATATTTAATAATTCAGAAGAAGAAGATCCACCTTGATTCTTGCGTCTGACATCCTCGCCAAGAACCAAATCTCTAACCCCTTCAAAAGTCATACCACTGGTCCCCACTGAACTTGTAACAGCGGTTACTGTTCCAGACCAGCTATCAGGTAGTGAAGCTAGTAGCAGTGAAGCTTGAGTCTCGTTATCAAATTTAATTCCCACAGATGACAATCTGGACAGAATTGAATTTAGATTGTTAATGTGAACCGTAACTGAACCTTCCTCATTCATCCTTGTAGTGAACAGCTCCCTCATCAAGAACACCTTGTTAGCCGCCGACGGTTTCTCATACATGTTCGTCAGAGCATCCATCATACCACGCGCCGTGGTTTCCTTCATGATGTTGAAAGCAACGCTCATTTCCAACGACAACGTAATAACCGCCTTAGCTTTCTTGTCCTTTGAGTTCCATGCATCTTCAGCAGCTTTTTCCATTTTCTCCGGTTTGTCTCCAAGTACCACGTCCAAGTCTTTCTGACATAGCAATGCTTCTATTTGCATTTTCCACCAGCTAAAGTCAGAACCGTTGAACTTCTCGATTACAACCTTGTCTTCAGCCATTACGACAAACAAGAGACAAATATTTTATAGTATTTTTGTGTGACAGAACAGTACCCTTTAAAGTACCAAGACACCTTTAATACGATTAATAGAAATTAGTTTCTGATGTGGAAGATCAGACAAAACTGCAACCACAGAGCATACTCTAATTTCTAAAACCGATACCTCCTCCGAAACCCAAAGCTCTGATACCGGTTGTTGGGAATCGGACAGGGTACACGCAGCGGAAACACTATATCACACACACACAAACTCACGAAAATAAAGCAAGAAGATAACACAAGGATTTTTACGTGGTTCGGATTCGGTGTCAATCCTACATCCACGGGCCACAACTAAATTTTATTTGAATGAGGAGATTACAAGAGATACACTCAATTCTTATAGGTATTGAGTTGTGGTGCATTTTGTTCTCAAACCAAAGCCTCCTATATATACACATTGAGAATGTATATAATATAATAAATCTACACCCCATATTTGAAAAAACAAAATTTTCACCAAACTTTGAATTCAAAATTTACCTAACACCTTGTTTGCAAAATTCTCATCTTCTGAGAAATGACGGAACTTCACCAAACATTGACGTCATTTTGAAAAAAAACATTCGCTGTAAGTCTTTTTGCAAAATGTATGCTAAATTTGGAACATTTATTCAATAAATGTCTGAATAAATGTCCGTTTGTGATAGGACCTAATGCATTTAAGACGATTTATTGATCAGCCCTTATAAAATCATAATAGGCAATATAATGGTTACAATATGGTTAAAGTATGTTTTCTTTTTGGTATTTTTTAGTTTTTCAAAATCGAGTATCAGGTGAGTAGACGGTCAACGTACTTTTGTAGTTTAATCAAAATGGACAATAATTTAGTGTTTAAATTGACAAACAAATGTATAAGCAAAACAGTAAGCGGTGCTTGAGGACATTCTTTCATATCTTGATGTCGGTGCTTCATCAAAAACAACAAAGATTACTTGAACGAATTCGAACCTAAGTCTGATGAAGGCATCTTCCTAAGGTATATGTCACAGTTGGTTGCTTAGCAGGTTCTTAATAGGCATACAAGAATTGTTGAAGAGACTTTTGATGTGGACTTTGATGATGGACTCCCACAAACCTATATTATCAAGGAAATTCACTTTTTGGGGCCCTATATCTCCTCATTGGGAGTAGTCGCTAATCCATAAAAGTTGTCAACAATCCAAGCATGGCCCACACCAAATTCTCTCACAATATTGCATGTATTTTCTTGGTCTAATAGGGTGTTAATGGCGTTTGTTCATGACTATGCACACATCTTATCACCTTTAACAAACCTCCTTAAGAATACGACATTCAAATGGAGCTCCACCGCAGGTACCTCATTCAGAAAATTAAAAAAAGACATGAAATCACTAACTACATTCGCCCTTCCAGATTTAGATTCCCCTTCTATGTCACCACTGAAGTTTGGTCTTAGTGATCGGCTTCTTCTTGTCATAAAAAGATCGACCGCTTTCTTTTTCAGCAAAAGGTATGTCCACAAATGCAAAACAACTCAACATATGTCTAAGAACTATATGTCATTAGCAAATCCATAAGAAAATTGAGACAATAGCTTGAAACACTTACACCCTAACAACACAAATTGGCTACCAAGATCTTGGGGTATGACTTTAAACTCCACTATAAATTAGGAAAATAAAATCGGGTAACCAACGCCCTTAGTTGAATCGAACCATCGACCATCTTAACACTATCGGGTTCGACAACCACCTCGTTAAAGAACTCTCATAATACTTTTCCAATAGTGACCAAGGAAAACAACTTTGAAGCTTTATCCCCAAGAATCGATAGTGTTGAGTAAGTGTGGAGCCTAATCCGAACCGGAGCCATCTATGACAACCGAAGAGGACATGATGTCTGAAGCAACCAGAAACAGAGGCATGAATAGCCCGTACTATTGAGGTGTGCATCTCAGACAAGTCCATTCTTTATGTCAAGTAGGAGCTTTTTGCTCTGGTCAGATCAATCGTGGTGGATCAGAATAAGAAGGAGGTGATCCTTCATATCAGAAGGTTGAAATCGAAGGCATGAAGATCAGCAGGACCAAGGCAGCATTGCCTTGTCTGGATCGGAGCCATGTCCGGTGCCTGAACCAAAGGTATCTAATCATTCGGACCGAGGAGGTCAAACCTCGTCCGGATTAGAAGATACGTCCTCATCATGGACATGCAGGAAGACATCCAAGATTGACATCAGTGTCAGTGATGACCGAGGAGGTTACAGGCCGAAGGCATGTGACAAAGTAAGAAGTAAGTCCGAACCAAGGAGTTGTGTCTGAGGAAGGCTTCATCAGTATCTCATGCAGACAGATGTTCCCAGTGACATCAATAGCTTGAGCTAAGTCACAGTGGTGGACATGTCATCAGTAGAAGAAGATGAGATAGCAGTGTCCTCCGGCCAAAGAGAAGTTCAAAAGGAAGAGTTCTTGAAGGAAGATTTGGACCTTGTATGAAGTAAAGTTCGACAGAAGTTGCAGAAGCACAAGTTGGACAGTTACAGTTTCTTTCAAAGGAAGATCTTGACCGAAGACCAATGAGGAGTTCTTCAACCGAAGGCGAGGCTTTGGTTGGACTCAGTATTGGTATTGTCACATCTCCAGTCAAAAGAATCTTGGAAACACACGAAGAACAGTATCTTATATCAGGGGCAACATGGGGAGCATGGTGTAGTCACATTTTCAACCTATAATGTGACAAGGTGCAGTGCTAGTTTGTCCTTTTCCTCCTTCCCGCCCAAGACTTGGGTGTTCAGCATTCTATATCCTACTATTTATACATCTCCTTGGCTACTCAATGTAATATGTCAAAATATCAAATACCCAATGTTAGTTTGTGAACATTGAGTAAATAGTCATACATTCTCTCTTGTAAGTCATTGAAGTTTATCAATGAAGTTTCTCTCGGTTCTCACAGTGGACATAGCTGACACTTTGTTTTTATTTCTCTTTTTATAATTTATTTAGCACGTTTTATTTCATTTTTAGTATAATTCGCATACATATTCTGTATTTTTATATTTTTATCATTTGGGGATACATTCTAGTCTTTTTATGTTTAAATGTAGATTTTATTGAAGACTAGCGGGAGCGAGATGAGCCAATCGGGAGATTATAGCGGACGAAACGGGACGATATTTTGGAGCATGGGATTTTCGGAGACTCGGATTTTCTAGCGGGTTTGGACTTGAAGTAAGCATTTGGACCAAGAAAGAAGACATGGGCTCCATTGGGTTTACCTAGCCTAATTGGGGGTCAAATTGGGTCAAAAACCGGGTTTAGACCAAAGAAGAAGGAGACAAAGGGGCCTTTTTGTGAGCTGGACCGGATCAGGCATAAATAGGGCTTCTTGTACTTTTGCACGACCCGCGCAAAACGTGCAGAGGGACAGTTTTATCATTTCACGTGTGTTTCAGCTATATGGGGCATATGGGGAGGGTTTTTTCTAGATCTTGAACATCATTTTTCATTAGAATTTCGTGGAGAACACTTTGGAGAGCCTTGGAGAAGATTTCTTGAAGCATTTTCTACATCTTTCTTCCCTTGGTTTGTAATTGTTGCTACACTTATGATTGGTACATTTCTTTACATTTTTATGATTGTCGTTCTAGCCATGCTTGGCTAGAACTCTTTATTATCAATATTGGGTGTAATCCATGAACAACTAGTTAGGGTTTGAAAGATTTATGAGTATTTGGTTCTTAATCTATGAATGCAACTTGCTTAAAATTCTAAGTTGTTCTTGTGTTCTTATTCATGAGTTTGGATACTTGAATGATTATTGTCATAATTTTTCTAATTACGTAATCGATTTCTAAAACAAACTAGTGACAAATGATTTTTGTGGATGCTTATATTCATTTTTAAAATCATGGAGTTGTGTTCTTCAAGGAGAAATGTAAGCATTTTGATTTCCTTTGAGTTTGGTGATTCTTAAATCTATATTGCTACTAATTTTACTTTAGTTGGATGCTTATTTGACTTTGATTAAGACGGTTATTAAGAACTTTTCTAATTTCCATACAATTAAGAAGAATCTAGGTGTTTCATGCTTTTGAGATGCTATAGCCAAACTAGATTAAATTAAATACATTGCACTATAAATCTTGATGATAAACCAACTAGTTGGAATTGTGATGAAATCCCAATATTGATAGTTTCTCCATATTCGATTCACTTCACAAAAATTTTGTTTACTTACTCTTGTTTTCATTTTCAACTCAAACAATCAAAAACCCCCTCCCCCTTTTATTTTATTTTGTTTAAAAATATATCTCGTTTTGAATTGGTCGCATTCTTTTACAAATTGAACCAATCTCCGTGGATACGATCCTTTACCGCTATACGCAAATTTGTGTACTAGAAGTAAGGTTTATTTTTGTTGGCCTCGACAACCACCAAAATTTGGCGCCGTTGCCGGGGATTGGTACTTTTAATCAGTTTGTTTTTCTATGCCTAGATCCTTTCGAACATGCATATTGGAATTCAATCCGGAAATCGAAAAAGAAGCAAGACGTTTGAGGAAGGAAACGAGGCTTCAAAGAGGTCAAAGTTCCGGTACCACCCTGGCGTTGGGAAACCAATCCGATTCTTCGAGTGGGACGGATATTGAGACAGAGTCAAGCCTTGATACCTGACAAGAAATTCCGGAAACACCCGAAATTATCCCAAACACACCGATACACATCCCATCAACCTTGAACAACCCAATCCTATAAACCCACCTCAAATGGAAGAAAAACGGAATCCCGAGAGAACCTTAAGACATATGATGGAAACGGATGTCACTCAAACTCCCATTGGCATCCAATATCCCAATCTTAAACCCGAAATGGAATTAAAGTCCGGTTTAGTCCATCATCTTCCTACCTATCACGGGTTGGAAAATGAAAATCCTCACAAGCACTTGAAGATGTTCCATATAATTTGCTCGAGCATGAAACTAGGGGTGAGCAAAAACCGAACCGTAACAAAAAAATAGCCGAAAAACCTGCAAAAACCGAAACCGAAAAACCGAAACCGAAGCGAAAACCGATGGTGTGGTTTATACTTTTACAAAAACCGCAAAATTGCGGTGCGGTGCGGTTTTTACTTTTGGAAAAACCGCAAATAACCGAACTGCACCGATTACCATGTATTAAATCATTATAATATATATATATATATATATATATATATATATATATATATATATATATATATATATATATATATATATATATATATATATATTATTTACTTATTATTAAGTTTTAATATGACATTCCAGATTAAATAAAAGAGTGAGTTTGAACGACAATTTCATTTTGTATTTTGATAGTGGCAATTCCATTTGTCATTTTCATCAATTGTAAGTTATAAACTTTAGTTACTTCATGATTTACTATACTAAGTACAAGGAAACAAATGAGTTCTATTTTGTATTTTGATAGCGGCAATGTACTAAATATATAGTTAAAATACTAAAAATTTTATAAAAAATGTGTCAATTTTGAACTTCTGCGGTTTTACAACCGCACCATAGGAAAAAAACACACACCACTATATTATGTGGTTAATAACCGAAACCGCACCAAATAAAACCGCACCGCATGAAAAAACCGCAGAACCGCACCGCATTAGAAACCGCAAATTATGGTTTTAGGTTTTCAAAAACCGCATAATGCGGTTTGCGGTTCGGTTTTGACCAAAAACCGCACCAAACCGCACCATGCTCACCCCTACATGAAACCGCAAGGTGCTACCGATGATCAAATCAAGTTAAGGGCATTCCCCTTTTCGTTGGCGGATCGAGCAAAAGATTGGTTGTTTTGCCTTCCACCGGGATCGGTAAACACATGGCCTCAAATGGCAAGAGCATTCTTAGACAAGTTTTATCCCGCTACAAGAGCTTCCGCACTTAGAAACAACATTTGCAGAATTCGCCAAGGCCAAAATGAAACACTTCACGACTATTGGGAACGATTCAATAGTCTTTGTGCAAATTGTCCACAACATCAAATTCCCAAACAACTTCTCATCAAACACTTCTATGAAGGTTTGCTTCCCATTGAAAGAAGGTTGGTTGATGCTTCTAGTAGCGGTGAGATCTTTAGCAAAAACTGCAACAAAGTAGAGAACTCATATCAACCATGGCCGCAAATTCACAACATTTTGGGCCCCGACAAGACATGCGTAGAGACCCACAACCATAAACGAAGGAAGTGAACGCATCGAACCTTGAAGCAAAGCTTGTTGAGTTGACTATAATTGTCCAACAATTCGTGAAAGGAAATAGTCAACAAGTGTTGATGTGTGGTATTTGTGCCAATGTGGGACATCATATGTATATGTGTCCTACTTTACATGAAGATGATGCATAAGTGAACGCGATGATGGGAGGACACCAAAGACAACACCAAAGGCACTCGGACTATCATGCATCTTATAATTCAAGTTGGAAGCCGAATCCCAACTTAAGTTATGCGCCTCAATCACAACAACATTACCAACAAAGGCCACAATATCAACAACAACCCCAACCCCAACGACATCCAAGTAGTTCCGAAATGTCGCTCGAAGACATTGTGAAATCATTGGCTACGAGTACTTATAAGTTCCAACAAGAAACTAAAAATATCATTGCAAACCTAGAAGCTCAAATTGGCGATCTAACATCATCCGTGAGCAAGTTGGAAGCTTGTGGTAGACTCCCCTCCCAAACCGAAAAGAATCTTAGAGAAACCATTAATGCAATTTCTTTAAGGAATGGAAGACAAGTTGGAGGAAATGAAACCAACGGAACTACTCAACAAGAAGAAGAGAAAATTGGAGTTGTCCCTAGAAAAGAACCTATTGTTGATAGAAAAATGGAGACACCAAAATCACCAATACCCATAGTCATACCACCACGTTTTCCTTCCAGATTTGCTACTTCAAAGAAAAAAGAAGAGGAAAAGGAGATCATGAACATGTTGCAAAAAGTGGAGATAAATA
This sequence comes from Cichorium intybus, assembly GCA_023525715.1. Taxonomy (NCBI): domain Eukaryota; kingdom Viridiplantae; phylum Streptophyta; class Magnoliopsida; order Asterales; family Asteraceae; genus Cichorium; species Cichorium intybus. Next base: position 52,122,689 of record CM042014.1, on the reverse strand, counting down.
TTCCTTTGTTAGACGCAATCCAACAAATTCCAAGATACACTAAAATTTTGAAAGATCTTTGCACTAACAAGAAGAAGTTGAAAGGGAATGAGAAGATCTCTATGAGCGAAAATGTGTCCGCCGTCCTTCAAAGAAAATTACCGCCCAAGTGCAAAGATCCGGGTATGTTTACCGTCCCATGCAAAACAGGAGACGTCATGATAAGTAGTGCCATGCTTGATTTGGGTGCTTCTATCAATGTCATGCCCTATTCGGTCTATAAATCGCTTAATGTCGGTCATTTGAGCAAGACGGGTGTTGTAATTGAATTGGCAGATAAATCAAACATTTTTCCTAGAGGTGTGTTGGAGGATGTTCTAGTGCAAGTAAACCAATTGGTTTTTCCCGTGGATTTCTACGTTATTGATTTGGATGAGAAATACCCATCCAAATCCGCTTTGGTATTGTTGGGAAGACCATTTTTGAAGACGACTAAAACCATCATAGATGTCTGACGTGCATGCAGAGGTCGTCATGCGGTCAAAAATAAGAGATAACCTAACATTCACTAGTATAGTGGAGTCAGGGTCGATCCACAGGAGCTACGTGGTCAGCCTAGATGAGAGATTACCAACTGATAGTGTCACGACTATAGTCGGAGGAACTAATTTCTATCTTTCTACCTTGAACAATATTCAAACACCCAAGCCAAGCTTAGCTATGTCCAAATGACCTAGTTACTTTCTGAATTCAGAAGTACATCTCTGAATCAGGAGCAATTGAAGGCATTCAAACTAGCAAAACCAAGCACAGCATAAACTAGCTAATAACTAACAGTTCTAAGAGACAGTTAATAGCCAAGATTTAATGCTCAATATAACCAAGTTAGCTACTGTTTTCAGCAAAGGAAAACCGTCCTAACCAAGCCACAAATGAAATCCAATCACAATCAAATAATCAAAACTCCAACAAGCATCCGAAATACCGAAAAATCAATATTTAAGATAACCGAATGATTTTATTCACTCAAACCAATATCCAAACATCAAATCAGTAACCAAAACTACTAAAAACAGAACCCTAAGCTAGAATTCAATGGTTGTCACACCCAAAGATTCAACTCAAAGCTTACAAATGTTTAACTAAAATGAAATAAAATCAAAAACATGAAAATACCAAATTATAGCTTCTGAAATGGAATCCTCGAGTCAAAGAGCTTCTAGGTCGATGTTTACACCAGGTCTTTGCTAGGGTTTTCGGCTGGAAATGCCTCTATTTATAGTTGCAAATTTCCCGTGACCGCGCCGCGCAAATGTGAAATCCGCGGCGCGCGTACTTATCCGTTCCCCGTTTTTTCGTCATTTAAATGTGTTCCACCGCCTTACATCCGCGTCGCGCAGGAGATAAATCCGCGGCGCGCGTACGTCTTCTCTTGATTTTGCATTCTTTCCATACTTTTTCCTTTTTGTACACTTTTAGTCCCTGTATCTGTTCTTTTTCTCCAGACAAGTCCTGACACGAAAAGTGAGAATACCCATGCATATTTGATATAATTTTACCAAGAACAGGGCTCAACAACGCCTAAAATACTTGATATCACTAGGCGTTGTCAAACACTCCACACTTGTGCCTTGCTTGTCCCCAAGCAAGAGAGTTTTTTAATAAATTATAATAGAGAATCGAACAGTTTTTGAATGTGTTTAGTTTCAAAGCTTATTGCTCTTCGAGTTAGAATGGAATAGTTTGTGAAAACATAATTGAGTTGTTCTTTGGAATTCATGGCTTTCTAAAGAACCCTTGATTACAAACTTTCTGTCCACAATATAGTGTACTTACTCGTTCAGATTCTAAAGGCCATTAAGGAATTGTCCATGACTTTCGATGTTGTCCGTGTAGCGAGCTTTCAGAAATACCATCCCAGACCAGACGATCTTAGGTGGTAAGGTGCATAAGGCCCACCCATTTTAGACTTACCGGCTCGAACAACAAAGGCCACAGATTGACTTTTCCTTCCTAAATTCCAATCCTAAAACGGCTCAATCTTCTAAACTCGTAAAACTCAACTTATTTGACTAACTAATAGCATGATCACAACTAAACAGTATTTCTTGAAAAATACTGATGCTATCACAATCACAAACCATTCATTTCAAAATTGCAATTCATTAAAAATTTTGAAAAATATTGCTAAAAATTGAAAAATTGATCAGTTCTGCAAAAAATTTCAAAAATATCTCTTTCGACCATCCACACCCCACACTTAAAACCGTACAACGTCCCCGTTGTACAAAAATTATTTCAAGGCAAGGGAGAAAGAGTTACCCCTTTTTGGACGGTAGACTGCTTGGTGCTCAATATCACAGGTATAATGCGTACAAAAGGATCCCTGATTCATATGTTGGAGTTGTAGCGCTACAGTAGGACACGCCGGTGGTCAAGACAAGTGGAGGGGGCACGGTGACCCCACACTTGTCTGAGACAACTCCCTCTCGATTTGGTATATCATGCACAACTTAACAAATAAATTAAAACACACATGACAGAAAAAGAAAATAATATACAAATAGATGTGTCATAAGTTTATACATGTAAAAAGAAAATAAAAGAAAGAAAGAAAAAGAAAACATCAATCACTACCCGGCGGCCTGGAGGGTCCAGCCTCGTGATCGTGGGACCTGGCTGGGAATGGTCGGGGGTGTCTGCCCTGGGCTGATGCGATCTGTATAAGTACCTCCCCGATCCACTCGAGCTGGTCCTGGGTCCTCGTGACTCTGGCCTCCAGCCGGCTAAGGGCTGGTGAGTCATCCTGCTGTGGCTGTGGCTGTGCAGACTCTGGTCTCCGGCGTCTCCTGCCGGGCTGGGCGTATGCAGGCTGGGGTGCCTAAGGAGGCTCGATCGGAGCCCGGATGTACTGCCCTGGTCGCTGCTGCTCAATGAGCAACATCCTCTCCAAAGTGCGTGCTGGAGTGCGCGATGGAGGCAGAGCAGTCAAAGAGGCAGCTACTGGGGCAGTAAGGATGCCATACGAACGGGCCAGGCGGGTAATGAAGTACCCCTGGCTAATGGGCTGCTGGCGGAGGCGCCGGTCGCGTGGGTGGAGAGAGCGATCGCGAGGGCAAGGGGTAGATGGAGGAATCGGGACGGGTCGAGGAGAACCCACAAAAATGTCATGTCATCGCCTGACACCTTCTCGCCCCCCTCCCGATGCATGATGGAAGTGGAAACGATGCGGTGCATGAGGCGATGAAGAGGATCACGTAAGTGGCTCTCCCTCGAGGCCCCTGCCTCATACCTGACGTTGGACAGCGGTGCCCAAACCTCCATGTTGGGAGGGCGCTCCGGCTCCTCCTGAGTGCATGACCCGAAGAACCGGGTGAAGAAACGGTGCTGGAGGTCCGCTGGCGTGTAAATGCCCGTGCGCCTCCCGAACTCCCGGAGGTTGCACTCCCGGTGCACACCTCCCAAGCGAAAACGTACCATCCTGGAGCGTGGGTCTCCCGCCCTGGGAGCGAAATGGACAGTGGAGATGAACTCCAATAGCAGCTCCGTGTAGACCACGTCCTCGTCCGTGGCCATGATCCTGTCCCAGCCACGACATGTGAATGATGCCTCCTCGTGGGTCCAGGTGCGATGTAGGAATGGCTCAATCGCACCCCAGAGCCCAGCGTCCCTCAGGATGTCTCGGTCTATGACCGTCGCCTCAAGGACCCGGCGATGAATCAAAGCGTCCCTCCGCGAGGTATACTCCACCGAAGTGTCAAGCTCTGCGGGAAACTGAAGGAAGGCATGGTCCAATCTGAACATCATCTGCAAAAGAAAATATAGCCACAAAACAAAATTTTTTGCAAAATCAGTCCTTTTCCTTCCCCACCGTACCGCGGCGCGGCCCAAGAGCAAGGGCGCGGCGCGGCGTACGCCTGTTTGAAAACCCGGGATCAAATCCCCATTTTAACCTGCTAAATCTCAATTTAATGATACCACAAGGTAGCCTAGGTTCCGATTAGCTCATCTAGGGTGTCCATTTGGCAAAACAAACACCCTATGGGCTAGCATTAGTGATTCTAAGTTTTTGAACTTTTTGGAATAAAACCCTAAAATTAACTACCTAATAACTAGTTTAAACAGCTAATAGATAGTTAAAAGAGTGTACCTCGGTAGTAGAAACACAATAAGCAAGAAAGAATGCGAGAAATTTTTGATCACCAGAGCTCCGAGTCGTGTGATTTGAGTTGTGAGCCGCGGCTCACCGGATAAAGGCAAAAACCGTCTGATCGTTTCCCGCGGCGCGAATTTCTCGTTTCCGCGGCGCGCGTGTCGCTAATTCAACCCCTACGCATCGGGTTGAGTTTCGAACCCGCGTCGCGCAATTCCGAAACCCGCGGCGCGGTCTTGAAGGTTTCAAAACCTTTTCACACGACCCCACACTTGCTTCAAACCACTAATACCTGCAAACGATTCATGTATTTTCTAAATTAATCCTAAGAAATATAAAACCTACTTATGACATGATGGGTTGCCTCCCAACAAGCGCTAAGTTTAACGTCTTCAGCCAGACGTGGTGCTCCTAAGCTGACCCTTCTTCTTCTTCTTGACCTCTTGATGACATTTGCTGATATTCTGGCATGAAATTATTAGCCATCATCGTCATAAGGGATGTGAGTTGGGTCATCCGATCACTCACACCACTGATCCATTGTTGTTGAGATTTCAATAGCTCGAAAACATTCGCCTCTCGTTTTCTGGATTCTCTTTCATATTGCTGATGCCTTGCTTCCATCATCTCTATCATTTCCAGCAGTTGTTCCTTGTCGATGGCGGACAGCGGGTGGTTTTTGGTCTCCTTTAGAACTTCTTCCTTTCCACCCTCCCCCGTACGTGTCCATATCTTTTCTTTGCTTCTGGTTCCTGGCTCCATTAATGTTTTTCTGTCTGCTGGTTTGCCATTTTCCTCTGAGGGTAATGATATCGGGTTCCCAAACATATTCAATCTCCTTTTCCTGGTCCCGAAGAAAATATCCATGTCTCCAGTCTTGCAGTCGATCACTGAACCAGCAGTAGCTAGGAATGGCTGTCCTAAGATAAGCGCAGGCGCATCGTCCGGACTTTCATATTCCATCACCAGAAAATCCACGGGGTAGAAAAAGTCGCCAACTTTGACTATGACATTGGTTAACTTTCCCCTAGATACCTTAGTTGATTGGTCAGCCAACTGCAGTACAACTTCAGCTGGCTCGATTTCTTCATTCTTGTATTTGTCATACAGATATCCCGGCAAGATGTTAACACTTGCTCCCAAATCTAGTAAGGTGTTTCGAATAACCACGTCCCCTACGGTTGTAGTGATCAATGGTGATCCGGGGTCCTTCTCCTTCTTGGGTAGTGTTCCCAATAATGCTTCGCTAGCCCTCATAGTCAATCTCACCGTTTTCGGTGTAGGTACCTTGTTCTTCCCATTTTGTTCGCACATTTCTTGTAAAATCCTGGTGTCCTCGGGGGCGTCCTTAAGCTCATCCCATAGGGGCTGATTCATTAAGGGTCCCGTTGATCTAGTTGCTTCCTGCTTATTCTTTTCTTTCTTATTCTTCTTCTTTTGCTTGATCCCTGCAATCGTTGGTTGCTCTTCCTTTTGGACCTTTTCATCTATTTCGGGTTGATTGCCATTCTCAACCGGAACTCCTCCTTCTTTACCTTCCTCGCTCTTTAAAGCCTTTCCTTCTTCCCCTGGTTCCACTTCATTCCCTACCTCGAACAAGTCCTCCAGAGTAACCTTTCGCCATCCTGATTCAACAGTATTGACTTGCTCCTTCCCTGGACGTTGATTATGAGTAGGATTGACTTCAGTAGCACTAGGCAATTTGCCATTATCTCTCTTTTGTTGGTCTGCAGCCATTTGACCTATTTGTCTTTCCATATTTGCGATGGCCTTTGCGTTCGCCTGAGATTGTTGTTGTGTTGCTGTGACCATATCATACATCTTTGATATCATCTCTTCTTGGGTCCCTGGAGCATTGTTGGTAGCGTTGGTAGGTCCCCTGTTGTTGTTGTTGTTGTTTCCATTGTTTGCAGGCTGCTGGTTTCTAGGCTGACTATTCGATTGATTCTGATAATTGTTCTGCCTGAAATTTTGTTGTTGTCCTTGGTTGTATGGCCTGTAGGGTCGTCCATTATTGTGTTGACCTTGACCCTGGCCATAAACTTGATTAGCTTCCTGCATCCTAGATCCTCCTTGACCTTCTTGTGACGAATTTGGCGGTCCATTTTGTAATGTTGCCATAAGCCTATCAAACTTTTTGTTCAATTCACTGATTTCTTTTTTCACTTCCTTTTTCCAATCAGCATCAACTCCTACTGCTGCCACCGTACTTGTAGTCTTCCTGGTGGAGAAGTTTGCTTTGGAGCCATTACTCAACTGCTCCAAAAACTGCCAGGCTTCTTCTGGATCTTGCCACATAAATGTCCCACTGGAGGAGGCATTTATCATGGCTTGGTGTGTCTCGCTAACTCCCTCGAAGAATAATTTGACCAATTGCCATCTGGGAATCTCGTGATGTGGACAAGATCGCAGTAACTCCTTCAATCTGTCAAAAGCTTCATGAAAAGCCTCTCCAGGCTTTTGCTGAAAATCCTGGATAACTCTTCTGATTTCAGTTGTTTTGCTCGCTGGGTAAAATTCCTGAAGGAACTTCGCCTTGAGCTGATCCCACGTAGTGATACTGTTTGATGGTAACGACGTGAACCAATACTTTTCTTTGTCCTTAAGAGTAAACGGGAACAGTCTAAGCCTAAAAATATTTCTATTTGTGTTTCTGGGATTATTAGCATTAGCGATCGCTAAGAATTCATATAAATGATTATAGGGATCATCCTGCTTATATCCTCTGAATTCTGGTAATATTCCTAATAACTGGGGTCTAATCTCTACCTGCGAATCTACGTTATCAGGAATATAGATCGGCGACGAATCATCATATTCCCTCGGTTGGAAATGTGATGCAACCGATTGCCGTCTCGGTTGTGCAAAATGTAAGGGTTGAGCGGGGTTACCGTAAAGATGATCATTGTACTCCCGCTGACCTGGTGGTTGGTATGGTGGTGCTCACCTGGGAGGTCCCCGACCTCGGTTCTATTGTGGTTGCGGTGCCGGTGGCACCCATCCTTCATCTTCCTCGTCGTACACTTCCTCCGTCTCTGGGTATTGGTATTGCGGTTGAGGCGGTGGTTGAAAGTGTGTAGGCTGTGTTGGTTGGTATGTAGGTTGAGGTTTAAAGAGGGCTGGTTGTGATTGTGATGTTGGTGTATGCTGTCTAGGAGTTGGGGTGCCATCTCGGGTCGGCTCTCCCCAAGTCATAGCAGATGTAAAGGGGTTGGTGGATTGTGGTTGAGAAGTGGGTAAAAATGGTGGAATAGATGGCGGAGTGCATGATGGTATGGGTGTAGGGGCTGAAACTACACCACCAGACGCACTCGAACTTCCAAATTGGAATTCTGATAATGGGGGAATAGAAAACCTCCCCGTTGCCTCTCCTGACGGATCCTGGGCAACACTAACCGGACTACTGCTAACTTGACTATAATTCATGATGCTTAAACGCCTACGGGCACGGAGTTTGCGCGCAGTACGTTCAATTTCAGAATCAAACTGTAATGGGGATGATTGCTCTCCCCTGCGGGTACGCATGCACTAATGCAACACGCCCACAAAAAAAAATCAAAACCAAAATGAAATTAACCCAAAATGAAATTTCAAAAAGCAAGAAACAAATTCCTACTACTCACCTATTCTAAGCTCACAGCTCCCCGGCAACGGCGCCAAAATTTGACGTGCACGCAGAGGTCATCATGCGGTCAAAAATAAGAGATAACCTAACATTCACTAGTATAGTGGAGTCAGGGTCGATCCACAGGAGCTACGTGGTCAGCCTAGATGAGAGATTACCAACTGATAGTGTCACGGCTATAGTCGGAGGAACTAATTTCTATCTTTCTACCTTGAACAATATTCAAACACCCAAGCCAAGCTTAGCTATGTCCAAATGACCTAGTTACTTTCTGAATTCAGAAGTACATCTCTGAATCAGGAGCAATTGAAGGCATTCAAACTAGCAAAACCAAGCACAGCATAAACTAGCTAATAACTAACAGTTCTAAGAGACAGTTAATAGCCAAGATTTAATGCTCAATATAACCAAGTTAGCTACTGTTTTCAGCAAAGGAAAACCGTCCTAACCAAGCCACAAATGAAATCCAATCACAATCAAATAATCAAAACTCCAACAAGCATCCGAAATACCGAAAAATCAATATTTAAGATAACCGAATGATTTTATTCACTCAAACCAATATCCAAACATCAAATCAGTAACCAAAACTACTAAAAACAGAACCCTAAGCTAGAATTCAATGGTTGTCACACCCAAAGATTCAACTCAAAGCTTACAAATGTTTAACTAAAATGAAATAAAATCAAAAACATGAAAATACCAAATTATAGCTTCTGAAATGGAATCCTCGAGTCAAAGAGCTTCTAGGTCGATGTTTACACCAGGTCTTTGCTAGGGTTTTCGGCTGGAAATGCCTCTATTTATAGTTGCAAATTTCCCGTGACCGCGCCGCGCAAATGTGAAATCCGCGGCGCGCGTACTTATCCGTTCCCCGTTTTTTCGTCATTTAAATGTGTTCCACCGCCTTACATCCGCGTCGCGCAGGAGATAAATCCGCGGCGCGCGTACGTCTTCTCTTGATTTTGCATTCTTTCCATACTTTTTCCTTTTTGTACACTTTTAGTCCCTGTATCTGTTCTTTTTCTCCAGACAAGTCCTGACACGAAAAGTGAGAATACCCATGCATATTTGATATAATTTTACCAAGAACAGGGCTCAACAACGCCTAAAATACTTGATATCACTAGGCGTTGTCAATGTCCATGCGGGTTCCTTGACTATAAAGTTTGATGGCGAGAAGATTGAGTTCAATATCAATAATGTCATGCGGTGCTCATGTGATGTGTCACACTTGTACTTCATTGATAAGATTGATCCCTTGGATCGACACCGAATTGATTCAAGCGTGGATAAATTGTCGAGAACGAGGGTGCGAAAAATGTTTCACAAAAGGAATTTGAAGCGGAAAAGGAATTACTCATCTTGGAAGCCGAAAAATGAAGGAACGACAATTGTTGGAAGGAAATTGACGAAACATGGTGTGGCATTTGTAGATCCTCTCGACGCCGATGCACATTTCTTGGATAACACGGTCATGGATGCATCCGACAATGGTGAAGCATAAGTTGGTACTACGTCTTGCCAAAGATGTTAAAGAAGTGCATTTTTTGGAAGAAAATTTGTCTTTCGATTTTTCCCGATCATAAATAAATTTTTGCAACATTTCGATAATTTCAAGTCGCTTTTGAATTGAATATATAATCGAGATCTTTATTTAAAGTTATAATTTTCATTTTTATTTTTAAAAATACCGACTTTAAACTTGGATCTTGATAAAAAATTTTAAAAAATGGTTAAATTTTTTTTTTTTTAAAAATACCGAATAAATTAATTTTTGGGCTAACGGAATTTTTGTGTGAAGCTTTTAATCATTTACCAGGTGAGTTTTGATGAGAATGTGGCTTTTGGTTGAAACGGGGTCGAAAAACGAGTTCGGAATGTATTTTTGAGCGAAAAATGGATGCTGAAAATTTTTGCAAAAATGGTCCCTGGGGTGATTTGCGCGACCCGCACGAATTTCGTAAAGGGTTTGCGCGACCCGCGTGAAAGGTTTGCATGACCCATTTGGATTTTAATAGGGACTTTATTTTCAAAGAACAAACATTTGTCAAAACGGTGGCATATGCGCGACCCAAAACCTTACCCGCGTGGATACCCATTTACCTATATTTTTCTAACCTTTTGACCCATTTCCCCTCTGAGTTAACCCACTTACCCAAATCCAATCTAATCCTACCCGATTCATCTCTCTTTCCTCCTTTCTCCCTTACGTGAACACAGAAACTCCTCCCCCGATCATCTTCTTCTTCTCCGACCATGTCTCCGGCCACCTGCTCAGCAGCCTCCGCCGGTCGCTGCTGCCACCGCATCTCCTCTGCCACCGTCTTCACGCCATCGTCGTTCCCACCGCTGCACTCACCTACATCCTTCTCCTTCGTCTCTCTCGCGAACACACTCCACCAAACCACTGGAGACCATAGACAATCCGCCACCGTCTCTCTGCCTCACCTTCGTCCTCCCTCTCCTCACTCTGATCTACTACCGATTTGTCTCGAACCTCTGCACCACCACCACCATTCACCTGTTGCCATCCATCTCTGCTGCAAAACCCACCTGCCATTTGCCTGACCTCCGATCGAACTCTAGCCACACCCACACGCACCACTTCCCCGATCCGCCGCCACCTTCGAAACCTACATCACCCTCCTTCTTCTCCACGTCGTCGACCACCTGCGACCACTACCACCGGTACCGGACTCCATCCACTCACCTCCCTCCTCCCTTTCTTGCTCGGCAACCCAACCTACCCTCTCCTCTCTCGATTTCATTCCACCTACCCTCTCCCTTTCTCGATTTCATTCAACCCGCATGAGCACACCAAACCACCGTCGACCTTCAACCACCGGTTCCTAGCGCTGGTGGCAATCCGCAGCAAACCCCTGCCCTCCCTCTTCCCAATCTGCAACCTGGTGAGTCGAGTCAGTGTTGACTCAGTGAGTCAGGTCCGAGTCAGTCAGCTTGGGTCATTTCAGTGGGTCCATCACACGGTACAATTCGGGTATCCACAGAAGTGCGAGTCCGAGCCCCGGGTTCAATAACGAACAGAAAACCAACCCTGGTAGTTTTGTCACGCGTCCTCGCCCAAATCCGAACAGAAAAAATATTGTGTGGGTCAACATTCAGCTCGGGACACGTACGAGGGTACATTTGTTCTTTTTCTTTGATTTAATATGTGCTTTTGATTTGTATTGAATTGTTGTATTGCTTGCTTAATTGTATTGGGTTGCAAAATGTCGTCACGAAACTTTAAATGGGGTGCTAAGTCAAGCATATCCCGAGGCTACAAAAATGTTCTAAGGGACCCATGCCCAAATTCCGGGATCCGTTGGCAATGCCCGATGGGGCATTTCCCATTTTTCGTCCCGATCCCCCGATGTGATTTTTATTTTGCCCTTTCACCCAAGCATTGAGGACAATGCTTATTTCTAAGCTTGGGGTGGGGTATTTTATATTTTTGCAGTAGCCCAACTCGCTGTTGGGTGAACCACTTTATATCATTGTGTTTCTTATTCTCAATTTATTTGTATTACCCATTAGCCTTGATACTCGAGGAACGTTTGTCGAAGTACTTGGCCATGTTCGTTGGTGCTTCCGCTGCCCAACAGATAGTCCTCCCAAACCATTCCATTCGTGGTGGTTTAATCTATATTAACAGTCGATTACTCATTCATAACCTCTCATTCTTTAGCTCGCTCTTTTATAGGAATTTCATGCCTCAATACTTGGCAATCATGCTAGGATTAACAAGACATATCATGTTTTAAAACATAATTTTCTAAAACAAACCAAAATATGCTTATTATTTTAATTTTCAACAGAATTCTAAAATGGTAAATATGTGTTAGCCTTGTCTTGTATCATGTTTTAAGAAACTTGTATTAGCAACATTATTTCATGAAGAAACCTAAGAAAATGATAAATTGAAACCGAAAAACCTACTATTTTGTATTTCTAAAGTCAAACACCAAAATTTTTGGTTTGATTTTTAATTTTAGTCAAAAAACCAAACCATTTTCATCTCCCATGGTTAAAAAACTATGTTTCATGGTTACAAATTACATTTTATTTAGAAAATAACATTTTTTTATTTTGAGATAGAATGTTTTTGAAATATTTTTTAGTATGAATGATTTTTATGAAATCTTTAGTTTAGAAACATAAGTAGTTTTATGAAAAAAAGACAATGATTTTTCAAATAAAAACTAAAACTCAACATCTTTTTTTAGAAATTTGTCATGCTAATATGCAGTTTTGTATTAAAATAATGAAACTCATATTAACTCATCTTGCTTATATTATATATTCAAGAGTTACAATAGTAGTTTTATAGAAAAAAAGTGACTACTAAACATGACAGTATGGATATAGTATGCCAATCATCCAAATTGGTTTACCTAATTATGGACGATAATATTATCATCAAATGGTAGTGAAACTGGTCTCGACAGGTTTTGGGGGATACCCAACAGGTAGACATGTCAAAATCTGCCACGACACGATAACTCGACACGAACATGACACGAAATTAGCGGGTTTGGGTTAGAGGTTTTAAGCTGTTTAAGTAAACGGGTAGACACGACACGATACAAAAGTTAAACGGGTTGGGTTAGGGTTGATACTTTCAACCCGAAGATGACACGAATGACCCGTTTAATTATATATATATATATATATATATATATATATATATATATATATATATATATATATATATATATATATATATATATATATATATATATATATATATATATATATCTGTATATATATATATATATATATAATTAAACGGGTCATTCGTGTCATTGGGTTATTTGAATGTTTTTGGTAAACTTTGGTTTGGGGTGAGAATGGGGTAACGAGAGTTCCCCCATAAATGATGCACTGGGATCATTTTGGATAGGTAGATTGGGATTGTTTAAAGAGGAATTTGGTTTTGGTGGTTCTCCCATAAATGATGCATTGGGATCATTTGGACAGATGGATTGGGGTGTTTTAGGAGGGTTCTGGTTTTGGTGGTTCCCCCTCGACTGGATCCGCATCATTTTGGTTTGATTGTGAAGTTTCTGCATCGGAGGTAGTGTGGGTTTGAAGTCTTGTAGAAGGCTATGGTTTGTTGTCATATGCTTGGAACGGCCACTATCGATATACCATGTATCATCCTTGGGCTCTCCAGCACAAAGTTCCTGCAATTAGACAGAAAGTTTAGGTACCCAAACCATGGTGGGTCCTGATTTGTTAATGGTTTTCGGTGATTTGAAATTATTATGGTTTCTGTTAATTGGACGAAGTGGTTGAGGCTTGATTTGACTTATTAGATTTTCCCAATTTAAGATTTGTTTTTGAAAACATGTCATTTGGAAAGATTTCTGATTGTGTGAAAGGTATCCTTTACGTAATGACTTGTTTGAAAATCTTTCTTTGTTTTTGGGATGAGGATGGTTTTGAAAGACATTATGATGATGGAATGGATTTTGGTGAAATGATGGTTTCTGAAAGTTCCCTGAGAGATTGAAGTTTATCTCTTGAAAGCGATTTTGAATTGGTTTTTGAAAAGGTTTTTGTTTTGGATTAAAGGTTTGTTTTTGTGGCACAGAAGCTAGTTTTAAAGGTTTCTTTTGGGTTTGTTTGAAAACTTTGGGTTTGCCTTGTTCCTTTTGAAAAGCAATTGGTTTAGAGGTACTGCCTTTCTCGTAAAAGGAGTTTGCTCTATTCAAAAAGTTTTTAAGTTTGGAGTTTTGGTTGTTAATTTGGATTTGGTGGGTTGAAGACCTATTAGTGAAAGATCTTTTGGAAACAGTGAAATCAGTATCATCTGGGTTACAGTTGATAACTGTTTCGTCGTCTGAATTTTCCTCATTAACAGATGTGGATAGATCTGTTAGAGTTGATTCAGAGTTTTCACTGTTAGTCCTGGTTTCTTGTTTGGCTTGTTCGATTTCGAAGGATTCTCTTCCTAATCCAGGTCTGTAATTCGTATCGATTTTGCCAGATCCTAAGGATGTTGCTTTGATGAAAATATCATCACTTAGTTTTCTAGCAAGATTGATAGAATCCAGTTTTCCTTGAAATCTTTGATTCTCGGATTCAAGAAGTTTGATTTGTTTTGAAGAATCATTTAGTTTTAGAATCAAACTAGTGTTTTTGTCAGTTAAATCTTGAATTTTTAGTTTTAACTGAAGGACTTCTATTTCTAAGGCATCTTTTATTTCAGATGGAAAAACAGATTGATTTTTTATTTCTAAGTCCCTTTTTTGTTTTAGAGCTTCATTTAATTGATCTAAGACGTGATTATACTCTTCTGATTTTCGTTTGACGTCTCTTTCAAGTTTGTCTCTAGTCATTGTTGATTCTCCAAATCTGAGTTGCAAGGTTTGTAATTCAGATTTGCAGATATCAGATTTGACTATTGTGTCATGATATAGTTTGGGATCAGCTTTCAAACTGTTCTCAATCTTAGTCATGTGGGACTCAAATGGTGTTTTTGAAAGACCGATTTCTGAGATCATAGACCATACCTGATCGATGACATATGGAGCTCTTGAGTAGGTTGTGGAAGACATTTTTGGGTTGTTTTTTTATTTTTTATTTTTATTTTTTTTAAATTTTTTTTAATTAATTTTTTTTGTTTTTGAAAGGAATTTGAACAAGTGATATTAAAATGAAATTTTTAAGGAAAACTTATTGGTTGGTTATAAAAACGCTACACAAATAAAGTTTTCGACAAAAATTTCAGACTAAATCACACGAGCTCTGATACCAATTGTTGAAAAATATACGATGACCGATCTCCACGAGTAAGGTTTTTTAAGCCGATTACTGTGTGACAGATATGTATTTTAACTATAATATGCGGAAATAAAATAAGAGTTGCGGAATAAAATAAAGCGGTAAATCTAAACTAGACAGTATTTAAATAGACAGAAAGCGGTAAATAAAGTAAATGTTAGAAGTTAGAGGTTAGATGTAATAAACGCCATTATCAACGATAAAGTGTTTTTACAATAAATAAAAAGGTTAGAAGTTAGAAGTTAGAAGTTAGATGTCTCGGTTAAATACAGTCCACATATGTTTTCGTTGTCAAGGTTCAATTCGGATGTATTGGATATTTGGTACAGTTGATTTATAACAGTTTAAATAAATCAATAACGACACAAATAATTTCAAAAGAACTTATCGATAGCAAATGAAGATGGCGTTTTCTTTGAAGCGTCGATTCTTGTTCTTTACGGTAGGATGAGGTTTGGTAGTTTGGTATTCGGGTTGAGGTTGTTTAGCGGTTCGGAGTTTGGTGTCGGGTAAAGGTTTTGTTTGGTGTCGGGTAGAGGTTTTGTATGGTGTTGGGTAGAGGTTTTGTTTGGTGTCGGGTAGAGTATGGGTGTAGCGGTTTTGTTTGGACGTGGATTTTCTTTGTTTGAAAAGAGTTTTCTTGAGAGTTTTGGCAGGTTTTTTGCTCTTTGGACGTAGGGTAATATTGGTGCTTGTATGAGTATGGTGTGGTGTATGATTTTCTGCACAAGAATGGCAAGAGGTTTGCATCTAATTTATAGTCACTGAACACAGGCATCGCGTCGCGACCGGAGGGCCCGTCGCGTCGCGAAGGTGCGTTGTCGAGTTGCTTTTGGTCGGCCACTGGTTAGTGCGTTGGGTTGGTAGTCTCGCGATTAGAAAGTTGGTGGAGTCGTGTTTGGGTCTTCGCGTTGGAGGTCTTCGCGTCGCGACCTCCATCTCCGTTGCGTCGCGATCGCTGTGGAGTTTTGGTCTTCTGCTTTGCTTCTTCTTCACGTCGCGACCACTGTGTCTGTCGCGTCGTGATTGCTGTAGCAGTGTGATATTTTGTATTTTAAGAATATTTTCTTTTTATCTCGTTCAATCTTGAATCCATGCAACCTGAAATACTGATAATATTTGTTAAGAAACATTTCGACTTATTTCAGTGATGGTCACATAAAAACATAAAAACATTATTCAACAAGGTTGACACGACACGATTATTAAACGAGTTGGGTTAGGGTCGAACACTTTCAACTTGTTTAATGTTTTGACACGACACGAAATCGACACGTTTGCCAGGTCTACCAACAGGTAACAATTCCAAAAATATGAGAATCGGAACCGGAATTGGTCTTGACTGCTTCCAAACTTAGGAAACAATCAAATTGTTTCTAATTTCGAAACAAATGGTTCTAGATTGGTTTTCGATCCCAATGCTCACCCATAAACCATAGGAACCATTTTCGTATCGTACTATATTAATTCCTAATGGATTTATCTTCTAATTATCGAATATTAAATGTTTTGGTTATTAAAACCGACCAATATTCTCATCTACTTCATCTATTGTACTCTTATTTATAATTTACAAATCATAAAATAGGAAAATAATCAAAAGTCAATTGCCTCGATAATAGTATCAAACAATCATATGATCGGACTGATTTTTTTGAACGGCGACAATTTTATTAAAGGGCAAGCAAGAGGCTAAAGCCTAAAACAAAACGACAAACCAAGAACAAAACAAAACATCAAACAGACAAAACAACAGATTGTGAATTACATTAGGTTAACGATCTAAACATTTCAGTCACCGGATCATTACTCCAACTGTCCCATTTCAATTCTCTACCTTTTTTCTTCCTCACATTGATCCATAAATGTGCTAAGATCTGAATTTCAGCCGCCAGTTCAAGTTCTGTTCTTGTAACCTTTTGAAATGTTCCTTTGTTTCGAAAGGACCACATCACCCAGACAAAAATCAAGCATATCGCCTCGCTCACTTCAGCAAGCCAATTTGGGCCTACAAATTCGATTTTAGACCTGATAAGCTCCGTGCAGGACTTTGGAACAGCCCAGGCAATACCACCAATTTCGAGTTTCATTCCACACTTGAGTAGCAAGTTTACATTGGGTAAAAATGTGATCTTCCGTTTCTCATCCATGATTACATATCCTGCAGTTTAATTGAACATCAACTCCAATTCTTTTGAGGTTTGATAATGTTGGCAATTTTTCATTTAAAACTCTCCAGGCTAACATGTTGACTTTGCAGGGGTCTAACTTATTCCATTCCCACCTAGGTCCACCCTCTAGCAGCCACCAATCATCAAAGTATCTTGCATAGGAGTTGTCTGTGTAGCCCCTCGTTTTATCGAGCTCCCAACAAACAGTTGTATGTCCGAAGTCGGCTTGTTGTACAGAAAACAACTCATTGAATTGTAAGTTCAGTTTTGCTAGCTTAGTTGGAAGAGACACTATGGCACCCTAACATCCAGTTTTGCACCTGTTCGGATTCTCCAGTGAGCCGTTAACCTCGTATAGAGACTTGATTATCTCTTTCCAAAAATAAGGTTTGTTTTCCATGAACTTCCACCTCCACTTACTCAATAGAGCCATATTCTGCGCCTTTAAACTCCCGATACCGAGACCGCCTTTTTCTTTTGAACATAAGATTTTTTTTTCCATGCAATCCACGCAATCTTTCTTTTTTCTGCGTTCCTTCCCCAGAAAAATTTCATTCTCAGCCGCTCCGGTTCATCTAACACTTTTTCCGGGGCTTTGTATAATGAGAAAAAATATGATCCGAGTGCACCAAGAACCGACTTACATAGAGTTAAACGCCCTCCAAAAGATAATGAATTCGCCTTCCATCAGGAGAGTTTGCTCCTAAATTTCTCAATGAGCGGGGCCCAGTGGGTTGTACGACCCATTTGCACGCCGATTGGGAGACCTAGGTATGTCAATGGGAACGAGCCAACTTGACAGTTGAGTAACCGAGCTACGACTTCCTCCTCCTGTCTTGAACAGGAAATTCCATAAATTTTACTTTTGCTGAGATTCACCTTGAGTCCCGATGCTAACTCAAAACATTTCACAATACGAATCAAGTTTTTAGCGTTCGCAATGGACCATTCTCCAAAAAAATGGCGTCGTCCGCGTATTGGAGATGTGATATGACGGGACCACCCGAGGGAAGATTGAGCCCAGCAAAAACATTATTTTCCTTGGCAGCCTCCAATGCACGGTGTAAACCCTCGACAGCAATGATGAAAAGAAACGGTGCTAGAGGGTCCCCCTGCCTACCCCCCTCTCTACCCGGAATTGTTCAGTGGGAGACCCATTTAACAATGCTGAAACATATGCTGAAGTGAGGCAGCCACGGATCCAAGTTCTCCATAATTGACCGAAGTTCATCTGTTCTAAAATGCTGTCCAGATATTCCCAACTTATACAGTCAAAAGGCTTCTCGAAATCGAATTTTAACATTAAGGCTTTACGCTTACTCTTCCTCAACCAGGATAAAATTTCATTCACTATCATTGGGCCATCTAGGATCGATCGCCTTTTAATGAACGCGGTTTGCTCCATACTAACAACCGAGGAAATGACAGCTCTAAGTCTTTCAGCTAGTACTTTTGAAATAATTTTATAAATGATCCCTATAAGACTTATCGACCGGTAGTCGGTCAGTGGGAGACCCATTTAACAATACTTAAACATATGCTGAAGTGAGGCAGCCACGGATCCAAGTTCTCCATAATTGACCGAAGTTCATCTGTTCTAAAATGCTGTCCAGATATTCCCAACTTATACAATCAAAAGCCTTCTCGAAATCGACTTTTAACATTAAGGCTTTACGCTTACTCTTCCTCAACTAGGATAAAATTTCATTCACTATCATTGGGCCGTCTAGGATCGATCGCCTTTTATTGAACGCGGTTTGCTCCATACTAACAACCGAGGAAACGACAGCTCTAAGTCTTTCAGCTAGTACTTTTGAAATAATTTTATAAATGATCCCTATAGGACTTATCGGCCGGTAGTCAGTTAAGCAAAGGGGATCCACCACCTTTGGAATGAGGGTAATGAATGAAGCGTTACAGCCCCAATCCAACGAGCCAACCCTTTCAAAATTCTTGACAGCCATGTACACATCTGATTTCACCACATCCCAAAACTTTCGAATGAATTCAATGGAAAATCCATCCGGACCTGGGGCTTTATTCAAGCCACAATTCCAAACTGCTACTTTTATTTCATCTAGCATAATTGGGGTTTCCAGGAGGTTTCTTTGTGCATCATTTAGTTTGCGAAACCCAGGGTGCACGAATCTCGGTCTTTGCGGCTCTGGCTCAGCGAATTTGTTCAGAAAGAATCTTACCACCTCATTTTTTATTTGTACCGGGTCTGTTATCCAGTGACCTCCAATGTTGAGACCGTTAAGTCTTTGCGTATGATTGTTTCTGTTTATGATCCCGTGAAAAAGTGTGAGTTTTTATCCCCTTCTAATGCCCATTTAACACGAGACTTTTGGCGTAAATCAAGTATCTTCTCCGCCTCCAATTCTTTAAGACGTTGAACCGCATCCGATCTACTTTTAATCATTTCTTTTGATCGGACTGATGATGTACAATTGGTGTATTGTATTTAAATGAATTAGTTTTGATATTTGTATTTGATATTAGTTTTGTTTTATAAATAATAATTATAGGCAGGAACTAATCAACACTAATAAAGTAAAATAACACTTGTTGTAATTAATTGAAAACTCTTACTTTATATAACTTTACCATCCTCGTACTAAACGTTTAACAAAATGGAACAAAACTAAGAATTTGTCACCATCAAAAAATAGAAAAAATAAATAAATTTGAATGCTTGAAGTGAATGAACACGAATACAACAAATATGAAACTTGATTATTATTTATTGGTTTTATATTAAAGTTAACAAATCAACACAAGTGGTTTCGGATAAAAAATATTCCACTACTAATTATTAAACCAAAACTATATAGCTTTAAAATCATATTCATCATTTGTATACACAACTTTTGAAAGCATGGAAAAATACTACGACATTCCTTCATCGATTCATATTTGTATTTATCAAACTTGATGAGGATAAAGACGAATTGGAAGCCCTTTTACAGGCGTAGGCATGGGATCGTATTCGATTTTCTCATTCGGTATTAACAAGTCCCATTTGAAATTGATGACAATATTGTGAAGGAAGATGAGCACTTGCAATTTTGAAAATTCTTTCCCTAAACACATTCGTGGACCTCCTCCAAACGGAGTATATGTGAATGGACTTGGGCCTGTACCTTCAAACCTCGATGGATCAAACCGTTTTGGGTCTTCAAAGTTAGCCTCGTTTTTATGTGTCGATGCAGCACTCCAGTATAACTGAATATGTGACATGAGTACATATATAAGATTAATATGTTGGCCATTCAGGAGAACTTATTAATATTTGTTTCTATACCACATTGGTCAAGTTATAACTGAGTTTAGAGTTTAGGGTTTAGAATCGATGTTCGGACTGTTTTTTCCTCTTGTACATTTTTATTTTGTATGTACCGAAGTACTCGGTTGGTAATTTCTAATAACTTACAACAAACGGTGCACTCTTTGTAATTTCATAAAATTCAATTAATTTGTTCCATTTTTGTTTATATTTTAAAGTTTTAAATATTCAAGACCTAATAATCTTCATATTCTTTTGTGACTTCTTGTTCTATTTAAGTATTGAGAGGAATTTTGTATATGTCATTCTTAAACATCAAAGTATCATATTTGTCCAACCTAATTTTTAAATTTCATATTTACCATTCGTAACTTTCGAAATATCATATTTGTCCGGCTTAATTTGTAAATATCATATTACCCTTCATAAACATTCAAAATATCATATTTTTCCGAATATTTATTTTTAACATTATATAACCATTTTTAATCTTTATTTTATAATTTCATTATTATACCTCTTTTATAAGTCTTTGTTTAAAAATAATTAAAATCGATTTATTAAACCCTCATTGATGGTATCCTCTAATCTATATCGTCTTTTCTCCGCCACCTGGGTTCATCGTGTCATCCCCGACAAAGTGTTCATCGATTTCGTATTTGTCTGCATCATATCCTTCTACATTGCTCTCCTAAAATGATGGTTGGAGACGATAGTGAACAAGATGCTAAAGACAATGAGGTGAACCCAAGTGTTGCAGAAGAGACGATAGGAAATAGGTGAGACTAGCAACTAGGGTTTAGGAAATCAATTTTAAATATAAACTTAGATTTATAAAATGGTATGTCAATCAATAAAAATACGAATTCAAAATGATTATAAAATGTTTAAAAATGCTAAAAGTGGGTATTTTGGAAAATATGATATTTTGAAAGTTTATAAAGCGTAAACATGATATTTTGAAATTTGGCTGGACACATATGATTTTTTGAATGTTTATGAAGGATTAATATGATATTTAGAAATTAGGCCGGTTAAATATGATATTTTGATATTTAAAAATGACATATATAAAATTCACTTTTAAATATTGATAACATGTTTTCTAATTTCTAGTAATTAACATAAACAAAGCATTTTTTAAAACAAATAAAAAAATATAGATTTGGAGTGCCCCAGTATTTATATGTTTTATAAGTTATAAATAAATTAATAATGCTAATTAAAAAAATCTAACTAGACCAAACTAAGTTGTAGGAATAGATAAAAACGAGTATAAAGCTCAAGAATAGTTAGTTGTGCTGCTGTACACGGCTACATTTATATTTGTACTAGAGTGCGCAAAATAGAATAATGTAATAAAATATTGATAAATATACTTTATTAAAAATAATTTTCTTTATCATTAACTTTAACATACTAATTGTTAGACTAAGTTGTGGTAAAATATATTAACTATTTAAATATATGATAATATATTTAGATATTCAAATCACATCATTTCAATAGCATCTACGTGTATGTTGCATATGAAAAAAAATAAATATATATATTGATTTATAGTTATTTCTACCTATTATAATGGCTAATCAATTCACATAACATATTTTAATATTAAATCATCTCAATGATACCAATATTTAAGTTGACGTTATATGAAATTACATATCATTTTTGATTTTATATTATTTTTAACTATTTTAATGATTAGTAAATTTAAAAATAAAATATTTAGAATTTGATCATTGAGTATCATTTCAAATAGTAATAATTTCTTCAAGTTAACATAATGTAATTTTTAATTTTATGTTATGTATACCTATTATCATTATTATTTATAAATAAAAATCTACTTGTTTGAAAAACTATTATTGTAAAGAAACAGTTTTTGGTCAAGGTTTTGTTAATTTGCATTTTGATTTATGTTTTGCGTTTAACATTATTATTGTTAATCAACTTAGATAAACTTCATAAAATCGTATAATCTCAATAGCATATATTCGTTAGTTGTACGTAAGTAAAATCAAATATATTTTCAGTATTATATTTAATATTTGTTATAGTTAGTTAATTTAAAAAATTAAATTGTTTAACTATTTTTAATTTCAATCATGATTATTTTTTTAAAAATTAGTTATTATTTACATGGTAATGTAATGTACTTTTTTAGTTTTATGTTATTTATAACTATTTTTATAATTATTTAAAACCCCATATTTTTTTTTTAAATTTAGTTATTAATAAAAATAGTTTAGGTTTAAATTTTTTTATTAACTTGACTCTTCGATCTCAGTTCTATAGTTAATAAAATACTTAAACTTCTTTTTAACTATTTCAATAGTAGTGGTTGAATAAATTTTCTAGTGTTCATTTGATCATTTGATTTATGTTTTGAATATAATGCCATATTTAAATTAACAAATTATGCATAATAGTAATATTTAGAGAATGGTAGCATTAAAAATATAGTTTTTGTATCCAATTTAAATAATAAATAATTTTTTAGGTTAAAAAGTGAATATTTAATATTAAAAATAGAGTAATTATGGATTTTAATTTATTAATCGAAAGAGACATTAAACAGTTTGAGAGTTTCAAATAAATATGATTGAAATATTTTTGCAAAATAATATATTGTTGTAAATAGATAGTTTTTGGTTATGTTTTTGTTAATTTGACATTTTGATCTAAGTTTTTAGTTTAAAGTTATTATGGTTAATCAAGTAAGATAGACATTATAATACAATCAAATATTTTTTCAATATAAATTTGAACATTTTTTATGGTTAGTTAATTTAAAAATAACCTGTTTAACCATTTTTAATTTCAATCATATTTATTATTTTAGATATCAGTTATTATTTTCAAGGTGCTATAATATATTTTTATTAGTTATATGTTACTTATAATTTTTTTTATAACTACTTAAACTCCTATATTTTTTTTTAAATTAATAAAAATAGTTTTTGATCAATTTCTTGTATTACTTTGATGTTTCGATTTATTTTTTCTATTTAATTGAATACTTAAAGTTATTTTTTTAATTTATTTTAATAGCAATCTTTGAACAAATTTGTTAAAGTTTATTTGATCATTTGATTTATATTTTGAATTTACATTTAAATTAACAAATTATGTATATTAATAATCAGAAAAAAGGTATCACTAAAAGTACAATATTTATATCCAAATTAAATAATAGATTAAGCATTTACGTTAAAAAATAAAGATTTAACATTAAAATTAGAATAATGATGACGTGTAAATTATTAATTGAAAGAGAGGTTAAAAAGTTTGGAGGTTTCAAATAAATAAAATTGATACATTTTTTTTCATCTATTAAAATACTATAGACGAATCCTCACATGTTACTCGAGAATAAAATTATTCAGTTAAAATTAAAGGTGCACACAAAAATCGGAATGCCTACTCAAAACCTATCTAATTTGAATTCGAAACCGGTCAAAACCGGTTCGTTGACCAAACTGGTTTGGTCGATCCGATCAACTGATTCCTATCCAGTTTATGCTCCAAACACTAACTTGGTTCATAAACTGAATTATCGGCAATCCGATCAAAAACTAGCTATTAAAATATGATTATTTTAAAAAAAAAATATGGCCATTGTAAACCCACAAAAAACAGCTAGTTTGACTTTTATTAACCATTTGGACCCTCTAAACACATATAAATAGATGTTGCATGTTATATTTCAAGACACACACAAAACATTTCGCTCTAGTTCATATTACTTTAAAAAAATGAGTTCCAGAAATTCTACAACTTAAGACTTGGAGATATTTGTGGTGAAAGTCTTATCAACAAATCAAATAAGGATGTTTGAGAGCATTTTGATTGTTGTAAAATATCCATTGGCAAAGGAGAAAGCTCGATGAAGAAAGTGTGGTTTGATTATTGGCAACAAAGGCAATAGTGTGTTGAAAACCCATGCAAATAATAGTTGTTCAGTTAATTTTCAAAGGCCAATTGGATTCAAATCAATCGAATGTTATTCCCGACAATGCAATCTTTAGTTGCAACAAGACAAAGCCTAACTACATAGACATCTTTTAGGATCAGATCATCCGAATTGTATCAATATTTAAGTTGAGATTAAATGAAATTAAATATAGTTTTTGATTTATTTTTTATCATGAATATCATTTCAAATACTGAAATTTTTTTTCAAGTTAACATAATACGTTTTTTAATTTTGATGTTATATATAACTATTATTATTTTTTATTAATTAAAATCTACTTGTTTGAAGAATATTATTATTGTAAACAAATAGTTTTCGGTCAAGTTTTCGTTAGTTTGACATCTTGATTTAATTTTTACATTTATCATTGTTATGATTAATCAACTTCGGTTGTACAAAGTCGGTAGTAGATGGCACTGGGTTCGTGGAGGGGGCCGACGGTATCACGAGTCCAGCCACGACGGTTCGCGATAAGTAGCATTCATGAGGGTTGATGAAGCCATTGATGGAGTTGCTTTTCAATAAATAAATAAAAATTATCAAAAATATTTTACTCCACCCTATATACCCCATTGACCATTTTTAAAATAGACGTATCTTTTTCACTCTACCTCTCGTATTCTTTACAAATTTTTTCCTACCTTTCTATAAAACGGGGAATTGGCTCAATTTCATGGGTGTCGGATGTAGATTTTTGTTTTGGGGATTTTATTTTTCGTTTGCGTATTTTGATTCTCGTTTTAGGATTAAGCATCCTTTTGTAATGTTGTGTATTTTATAATCTAATATTATTTTTAAATTTACTCTCAAATTCTATTTTTTATTTAATTTTAACATTAAAAAGTTGATGTGATATTGTGGGTTAGAAAAGTTGGGAAAATGAGTTTCCAACGTTTTGGAGTGGGAAATATATGGAAGTAAGATAAGAGATAAAAACTAATTTTACATTGTAGGTTAGGATGATCGAGAGAAATGGAATCCCCCACCTTTAGATAAAC
This sequence comes from Cichorium intybus, assembly GCA_023525715.1. NCBI lineage: Eukaryota > Viridiplantae > Streptophyta > Magnoliopsida > Asterales > Asteraceae > Cichorium > Cichorium intybus. The sequence goes on along the minus strand of CM042014.1, from coordinate 52,097,703 downwards.
TTTATAAAATTATATTTTCTCAATAACATATATTTACGTGAATAAAATCAAATATTTTTTCAGTATTAATTTTAACATTTGATATAGTTAGTTAATTTAATAAATAACTTGTTTAACCATTCTTAATTTTAATAATGATTATTATTTCAAATATCAGTTGATATTTTCAATGTAATGTAATATATTTCAAATATTAGTTATTATTTTGATCAAATTTTTAATTAATTTGATGCTTCGATCTAGGTTTTATGTATAATAATATACTTAAATTGTTTTTTAATATATTTTAATAGTAGTCTTGAAAAAGTTTTCTAGACTTCATTTGATCATTTGATTTATGTTTTGAATTTAACGTCATATGAAAATTGTCAAATTATTTAATTTATATCCAGTTTAAAGGATAAATTAAATACTTAGGTTGAAAAGTGAAATTTAATATTAAAATTAGAACATGTATGATGTTTAATTATTAATTGGAGGAGAAATTAAATAGTTTAGAAGTTTTGAATAAATATAATTAAAATATTTTTTTTTGATATATATATATATATATATATATATATATATATATATATATATATATATATATATATATATATATATATATATATATATATATATATATATATATATATATATATATATATATATATATATATATATAGAGTAAAGATCTAATGAGAACCAATATTTTCCGGAAAACCAGAGAACCAAATCTGGGCCTTTAGATCAAAATTTTGGATGGCTGTGATGATCCATGGCGTATCTGTAATTATAAGTAAATTCAATGGTATATTAGGTTTTTTTTAATGATTCAGAGGGTAAATATGTCATCAAAATTAACCATCCTAATATTCAGCTAAATTAAATGTCATAAAAAGGAAATAATCTCTCCTTTCTCTCTCCACTCTTTCCATCGTGAATCTGTTTCCTTCTTTTTCTCTCGTTTGTGTTGTACAGAAGAAAACTCGGTGCCCTAATTCTTCTTCTCCACCTCCGACCCAGATCCTACTCTCACGATCTCACCGTCTCGTTGATTCTCGTTCTCGCTCCCGTCCAGTCGACCTAAGCAAATGTAGATTCAACGTATCCAATTCCTTCGACGTATCCGATTCATTCGATTCCTGTGAAGTGGATGATGGTCTCGCCAATCGATTGAGTGTGAGGTAGGAAGCCGGAGTGAACAATGGTGGTCAGTAGCGGGGAACAACAAGGACCGGCTGTTGTTCCGATTGGGAAATTTTACAACTGATTGATTCGACTACTTGTGCCCTAGTCGTCTCCTCCCGATTGTCCAATTTTACAATAATAGTAATCGCTATTCTCAAGCGGCAAAAATTTCCCTACTCAACGAAGAAGACGATGAGACCGTGAGAGTTACGAGGTTTGTTGGTTTTGCAATCTAAATTTTATCGTTTTCAAATGTTTATTGTTTATGGCTTTAATCTTCTTACTTTCAATCCCTCAGATTATCATGTTTTCTACTTTTTAGTAGTTTGTTTAAAAATTTATTTATTGTTTGATTTCAATCCCATAACCTTCAGCCACATGATATTCTAATTGTTTGTTTTCTCGTAGTTGTTTTATAGCTTTTGACAACAATCCAATTTTTAAATAATTTTAATCAGTTTTATATATTCACGCTAATATTTTATTAAGGTTGATAAAGTAGTTTTAAATGCTATTGGTCTATTGCTCAAATGCTCTTGAATATAAGAGGATAATATATACTGTTGATTCAATAAATGTAGAGAAGTTTTAGGTGAAGTGTGTTACCCTTAGCTTGCATAAAATATGTGTTATTTACGTTGTAAATGACCACAGCAGAAGATGGAGCAAATTTTTTTTTTTATCAATTTCATGAGTCTCTTAGATTGAACAGTTCCAATGGAACCGATGTGTAACATCGATTGGTTTTAACTTACTAACGAGATTTTTCTGTTACATCGATTGCTTTTATCTGAATGTACTGATTGCTGATTTTGGGCATGGATGTACACATGCAAATTTGTGCACATATACACATGCACGTATATGCATATGTACATAAGTGATCCCGTTTCCATATGTGCACATATACACATTTACTAGTTTTTTACCGTTTCTGATGTATAACTTTGTGCATATATGTTATTAAATACGTATGTACATATGTATAAATGCACATATGTATACATATGCATATGTGCACATGTGTATGTGCATGTAAGTGCATATGTGCATATGTGTATGTGCATATGTACATAAGTGATCCCGTTTCCATATGTGCACATATACATATTTACTAGTTTTTTAACATTTCTGATGTACAACTTTATGCATATATGTTATTAAATACGTATGTACATATGTATAAATGCACATATGTATACATATGCATATGTGCACATGAGTATGTGCATGTAAGTGCATATGTGCATATATGTATATGCATATGTACATAAGTGATCCCGTTTCCATATGTGCACATATACACATTTACTAGTTTTATACCGTTTCTGATGTACAACTTTGTGCATATATGTTATTAAATACGTATGTACATATGTATAAATGCACATATGTATACATATGCATATGTGCACATGTGTATGTGCATGTAAGTGCATATGTGCATATATGTATGTGTATATGTGCATATATGCATATATGTACATGCATTTATGCAAATGCGTATGTAAAAATGTGCATATCTGCATATATGTATGAATATAAGCATTTTTATACATATGCCAATGTATGTATGTATATATGTGCATTTTATGTGTCTGTGTATGCTAACATGTGCATATGTACGTATGTGGGCATATATATGTATTTTTTATGAAACTTTTTCAACATAAATTTTTATCCATTTTTATTAAAGTTTTTGTAGATTTTGAAGATTTTGCTGAGTAATTCGAAAAAGTGAAGATCAACCGAAGACTACATGACAATTAAGGATGAACAAATGAAGATATTTCGATATTTTGTTGTATTGCTTTGCTTGTTAGTTTATGGTTATATCTGATAAAATGAACGTATGTTATTTTATAAAAATGGTTTTGCTTTTACTTCTTGTTCGAATATTTTTGTGAATTTTATTTATTTATATATTTTATGGTTGTATGACATCCGAACATTATGAAAAATGGATATTTTGTGTGTTTTATATGAAAAAATCTCGAATGTGCACATATGCATTTTTGAATATATAATGCAAAAACGTAAATATGTATATATGCATTCTGTTAAAAAAATTGTCATATCATAAATCTGATTATAAAAATCAATTCGAAAATCCAGTTTTTTTAAAATTAAAATTCTAATTTTTTTAATATTTCGAAAATCTATTTATATATATTTCGAAAATTTTCTTCTTTTTAAATTCAAAATTTTGAATTTCAGTAGCCTTAATTTTAGGAGATGGTTATTATAGTTGCCAAAAATAAAAAAATTCTGAATTAAATGAGATTTGTTAAATGACTATCATGCCCTTTTATGATTCAACCAATCAGAAAGAGTTCTCTAGTTCTCATGAAAAAAAGGGTTCTCATTTGATCTTGACCCTATATATATATATATATATATATATATATATATATATATATATATATATATATATATATATATATATATATATATATATATATATATATATATATATATATATATAAATATATATATATATATATATATATATATATATATATATATATATATATATATATATATATATATATATATAGAGGTAGGATAAAATGAGGAGGGTAAAAAGGTTGAGAAAGTGAGAATAAATCTGGGCTCTCCAAATATCAAGATCAAAGGCTAATATAAACGGGCCATTTATGTAAATTCTATAAATTAAATGATCGAATTGTAACTTATAAATGAAGAGAAGGGTATTGTGGGGATTTCATTTATTTTTATTTCCACGAAATCAGCAAAATTTTGAATCCATTCCTAAAATATCTCTATTTTCCCGTCTCTCTCTCTCTCTCTCTACAACATTTAAACCCTAACCGGATCTATAGACAGCCGTATCACAGCGTCCACCTTCATCACTTTCTTGCTTTATTCTCTCTGTCGATTTTCAAAAGGTTCTGGATGAATGTTCTCTCTTCTCCACTCCAATGCCAGCAGAAACCACCCCACACCATCGACTCTTCAACCAGCTAAACCATCACCGTAAAAACTACAAATCCAACTTCTAAATGCAGTGAACACCACCGCCTGCAACCACCATACGCCATCGTTACTGCTGCACAAAGGAAATACGCACAAAGATTGAGAAAGGACTGCAACTTGAAGAGAGGGAAAGAAAAGGAGAGAGAGATGCCACTGTTCATCATCCATGCTTGACTGCGCTTATGTCGGCGACTCGAGCCCCGGCCGACGACACCGTCGATCGCCTTGCCAACGACCATATTGGCAGCGCCTTGCCACCTTCGTCAAAGATAATCGGCGCCTCCATCAGACATTCTTCCAACCTTTGAAATCGACGGTAACACCCCTGATTGTTTGCTGATTTTTTGCTGAAATCGACTATAACATTAGAATGAACGAAGGGTAGCCATGGCTGAGGTGGAGGTCCGATGAATCTGTGAGATTGTGCCTCCGTCGTGACTGTTTCGTTTTTTTTTCGGCCATTCTCAAGAATGTATCATCTGCTAGCTCGACTGCTGCACAAAGGAAATACGCACAGAGATTGAGAGAGGACTGCAACTTGAAGAAAGGGAAAGAAAAGGAGAGAGAGAGATGCCACTGTTCATCATCAAGGGTGACGACGGAGGTGGAGCAAGCCGTGAATAAGGAGTGAAAAATGTTGAATGATACACGAGATGTTGGATAGGTATTAATCTTTTCGTCAATCATCATTCAAATATTATATTAACAAATTAATATTTTCCTCCACCATCATTTAAATATTATATTAACAAATGCAGTGTGATATTTGTACATCTTCATGATAAAATTTAAGTAATATATATTAACAAATGCAGTAAACTTTAAGATATTAACAAATGCAGTGAGTTTTTTTAAATATTATATTAAGTGAGTTTTTTTAAATATCCAAGAACTCATAACATAATATTATACCAAGTGAGTTTTTTTAAATATCCAAAAACTCGATTTCGTAGGTATAATTATTTATAACTTAGTTCTAATCATAAATGATTATATAAAGTCCTAATCATAGATGATTATATAAAGTTCTAATCATAAACTCGATTTTGTATGTATAATCATTTATAACTTAGTTCTAATCGATGATGAGAGGTGTTAATCATAGATGATTATAGCTGTAATCATTGATGATTATAGTTATAATAGTCTAAATGATTAGAGTCAGTAATAACTTAGGATATGTTTAATATAGTCATAATCATGTAAGATTATAATTGCATTAATGATTAAAATATCAAATAAGTTATAATAATTTTTTATTATAACTATAGATTGCTTTATCATTGGCATACTCATTTTTTATATCTTTGAACTTTATTTTGCAGGCGTGAATGCAAAAACAACAAGGATCATATTCATAGGTGTCCAATCTTTGTTTTTTATGTGTGATGGTAGCAACAAGAATAACGATCAAGAACAAGGATCATATTCATAGGTGTCCAATCTTTGTTTTTTATATGTGATGGTAGCAACAAGAATAACGATCAAGACTACAACATCGGTGTATTCATTTTATGGTTAAATGTGTATTTATTTAAGAACAATGGTGTATTCACGAATGATTAAATATTTATTCGTTATATGATTAGATGTGTATTCACTTACGATTATATGTATATTTACATATCATTGCATGCTTATTCATTGATGATTACAACAGAATTTTGTTCATTTTTATGTATATTTTATTCATTGATGATTACAACAGAATTTTGTATAATATCTATAAAAATACTATTAAAAATTAAATCACTAAAATTATAAAAATATTTTTTCTATTCATTCATGATTGAAACCGTGAAAAAGAAAATCAAACTATTAAAATTTCGAATTTTGACAAAAGAATTGATAAAAATATTTTTTTTAATCTTCTATTAATAAAATAACAAAAAAAATCAAATAATTCTTTTGTTTTAGGTAACAGCAATCGTAATCTCTATAATCATGGAAACTGAATAAATTAATCCCATGATTATAGGAAAACATAATTATTCAGGATTTTTAATTAATTAGACATATTGTTAAATTACTATAATACCCCTATAAAATGATTGGTCCAGAATCATTCTCGCATTCTCAACATTTTAATCCTTCTCATTTTAACCTCTCCCTATATATATATATATATATATATATATATATATATATATATATATATATATATATATATATATATATATATATATATATATATATATATATATATATATATATATATATATATATATATATATATAATCTCGTATTTGTATTATATAGTGTGCCCATATGTTGTTGGTAGAATAGTTGGTGGCAATAAAAGTGTGCTACCTTCCATCCTTTAGGAATGGTGTAACCTGCGTACTCGAAATCCACCAACGCCTCTTTAAAGGATCCAAAAATCGGCGGATTTATTCTCATTACTTCATTTACAACATTCCATGAATATCTCATCTTCTGTACATCTTCCCATTTTAGCATTTCCCCTTCTGCTTTTCCCTTCGAAATCTCCAATTGCTCTGAAAGTTAACAACGCCATTCACATCTGTCTCATATACTCAAAATGAAAATCGATCGAATAAGAACATATCGGAGAATACAACTGACCTCTCAACACCTTCTCGTAAACATCAGGGTACTCGCCGACACTCTTAATCAGCAAAGTGATAGCTACAGCGGATGTATCATGACCGGCAAAGAGTAGTAACAAGATGTTGTTTGCAATCTCCGTCTCAGTCAAAAACCTGCCATTTTCATCAGAAGATGTGAGCAAATGTGACAGGAGATCTTGTGAAGGCGATGCCTTTCCTTCTTCTAAAGCCACCCTTCTATCTTTCATAATCGCCATAAGTTCTTTAGTAATTGCTGCGGCTGCTTTTTTTGAGCTGTAAAATCGTGTGCCTGGGACGTTAATAGGTAGTTCGATGATGCCTTTCAAGAAGACGTTGAACAGGGAACCGAGTTTTGCTATATGTTTTGGATCCTCAAGGCTCAGAAATAAACGGCAGGCGAGCTCAAATGCGTATACCTTAACGGTTTTAAATACGTTCAACTCCTCTTTGCCTTCATTGGAAAAATTGAAACACAAGCATCAACAACATTGTGCAACTCCAATACGTACATTGAAATGCAAAATTACTAAAAGCAAGGATTACTTTCCCAATATTCATCAGCCTCGAAAAACTAGGGCATAATCTGAATAGAATTTTATCGATAATGATAGATTTATTCAATTAATTTCATCGATTATAGAACAAGTTCGGTATCGCGTGAGTGAAGTGTATCATGTAAATACCTCGCCAGTGAGCTTCGATATGGCGACGGGTGACGATATCCATGGTAGCAGCATAGTGACTGGTGAAAGCTTCAGGACCTAAATACGATAACAGCATCTTCCTCATCCATTTTGCTTCATCGCCACGGATCGTAGCCAAGCACCTGCCGAATAGCTTCCTCACTGGCGACGGCCACCACGCCACCACCAGCTTGTTCTCGTTCCCAAACAGGAATTTGTTGCCGGCAGGTCCACAGAGAACTGCTATACGGTCGCCAAACAACGACGTTTTGAAGACTAAAGGACTGCCGTGTTTCTCGATCCGTTCCCAAACGAATTTCTCCGGAGTTCCTTCCCAACCTGCACGGAGTAGAGATAGTGATTCTCCGATGAACGGCCATCCGTAACTTCCCGGTGGAAGATTGATTTTGCTACTTCCAGATTGACGGTTCCAGTAAACAATCAACAAAACGTAAGAAGTAATGAGGAGGAGAATCAGTGCTACTAGAAACTGAATCATGATTCGCTTCTGCACTGAATTCGAAGAAAATCAAGTGTGCATGGATAAGTTAAACGTGTTCATAACTTCATATAGATTTCTCCCAACTCTTCGTGACCATGCCGTACTATATTTGGCGTTAACGCATAATAAAATGTGTGGTGTAACTAAACGACATAGAAATATCTTTTTTAAACTAACTGAACGAAAGATTTTTATAAGAAACATCTTTTAAAATGATGTATATTATAAGAAATTCAATTGGAGATTTGGATATAACACAATTCATAAACGAAATTTAATGTGTAATGTCCTTTATATAAAACAAAGAAATTACATTATCATAACACAGTAAAATGTGTTGTATCTTATATGATAAATAATGTATTTATTGAATTAAAACTTTATGTAAATGAAGTCGCTATCTCATATTTTTTATTTGTTTATTTGTTTATTTTTTATTTTTGTAAAAAAAAACTTTTTTTCTAAAGGAGAATGGGAGTACTATTAAACAACCTACTTATCCATTAGTTACACCAGTAGCCAAATGCTGATTCAAGTTCAAACGACGGCAAAACTCAAGAGATTGAATCTTTGTCGACACAAAATCCTATCTTTTGAAATTCCGGTCGGTTCCGTAACCGATAGCCCGATAATACCGAAGGATTAAGACCGAGAAAGACCAAGACCGAATTAAACCACATATACGGACCGAGTACCGACCGATTAACATGGTCGGTTCCTTATCTGGGGTATGGTTCCTCGGTTATTGGGCTTGGGCTTGGGCTCGGTTCCGAGGACCATTTGCACATCCCTAATCTTAAGCACTCTAGAACTTGATTAATATCTTTTGACGAATTACAACATAAATAACGATAATAAGGATTCTTAAAGTACTTTATTTAACTTATGTGTATTTCCTCTCTATTTCCACTCTTAAGAATCAATAAACAATTAAATTTCTAGCAAAAACCAAAATAATAAAAGAGTAGTGACCCCTAAAAAATGTTTAAAGAACTCCTAACAAGAGTAAAAACATTAGCACTATAAAATAACCCAAGATGGAACAACCACATACAAGACTTGACATCAAGAGATAAATTCCATTGACTTCGTGTCATCCGGATTCACAGTTAAAGTTAGCCCCTATACTCTCTAAGATTCATCCATCCAATCAGTTTTTATCAACGTGTATACCATTAAAATCGCACAAGCAACATATGATGCAACCAACCATAGTAGTACTCCATCTGGTATCCCATATGTAATTGTAACGTGTTGGTTGTTGATAAGAAAGTGCTTAAACTTTAGAAAAAAGAGCAAAAAATCATTTCAAAATAAGAAATCCTTTTTCAGTATTATCAGAAAACAGAAAAATAAATCGTCTCAAAATCAATAATCATTTTCCAGAATTATCAAAATTTCTGAATTAACCTCAAACAAGGAATCAGAGCATCAAAGTTGTAGGAGAAAGGGGGAATCCGCCATTGTATTTCAATTACAGAAATAATAAATTATGATATTCAGAAGTGGCGTATTGCTGCCTGTTTGTCAAAAACTAGATTATCAGAACAAGAAATCGTCTCAGAAGTTAGAATAAGAAATTGTTTCAATTTCAGAAATAAACCGTAAACAACTAAGCAAGAAATCAGAGCAAGTAGCGTGTTTTAATATCATAAATCAGAACATCTAAATCTTAGATGTTAGGCTTTGAGAAGTGGGAATGATGGCAATGTCGTTAGGAGTTTCGAAGATGAGAAATCAGAAAATCTTACCTCGTTAAAATCCCGAGTCCCGCTGCTCCTTCTAAAGTTCTAATTTGACGAGTGTAGTTTGCTTTTTGGGCCCTAAGGGATTTCGAGGCGAGGGACGGTGGCCCAGTTGCCATGGCCCATGGGCCAGCCGTGCGATACCCACAATCACCTGCAAAAATCTCACACGATGAAGGCTCAAACATGGTAAAGAAAGGCGGACATTGTCCCCTCCCTCAAACACTATAAATACCTCCCTCATAAGAGGCATGACCTATTTACTCATAAATTCTCCCTAAAGCTCATATACCCTCTCTGAAAGTAAGACACTCCTAACTGTTGGAATTGTGTCCAATGTCATAACTAAATTAGTAAGGACTTTCCATTAATAATATGATCCTTTTTGGGCTGTCTTTAGTTTTCCAAATGTTATTAAGGTTAATAAAGAGATAAATGGATAGTTTATTAATTTATTATGTGATGATAAATTAATTAAAAACTAGTTTGGAATTAATTTGAATTAATTGGAATTAATTTGGGATTAATTATAAGTGCAGGGACTAAATATTAATTATTGAAAAGTTGAGCAATGGATAATGTTTGGCGAGGATAGAGGACGGATTTTAAAGGGTTTTAACCCATCAATTCGTTCACCATGAATGGTGGGTGATAGGGATTCATCCCTTCCAAAATCGTTCAAGATAGAATACAAGTGAAGGGGTTTTTGAATTTAAAGATAATACAGATTAATTAACAAATTATCCTTTATCCGGTTTGAATTCAAATGAGATTTATCGTTAACACCCTTGCAAGCTATAAAAACCCCCTGGTCCTCATTAATGATGCACCACTTTTCCAGAGCTCTTAGACTAGAATTGTTCTATTCTCTCTCAGCAGAATCTATAATCCATCTCTAGGGTTTTATAGCGAGTTTTCTTAAATACATAATTAACCTAATTATTTGGACTAATTGGTTGTGAACCATTAGAGGTATTCTCTTTTGGATACTACATTCCTTAACTTGGGGATTTCGTTCTACACAAGGGTTCTTAAAACAAATCGATTTTGCTAAAGGTTGGTATTCTTAAACCTTATTGTAGTTGTAAATTGTAAATAAGTAGCTTCGTTGTAGGTTTTTAGTAATTGTTACTTGCCTTAGAATTTCTGTATGTTTCCACTGTCGTGCTTGCTTGGTCTAGGGTAAAAAACCTATCAGTGGTATCAGAGCTTATGCTTAGTTGATATTTACACTACATGATTTTTGCATGCCTTTTTTTCCGTAAATTCCTAATGGACAGGAGAAATCGATTTTTTGGAGTATTTGAAATTTCAATTGTTTTAAGTTTTAGTAATTATCTCCAAAAGATTTATTTATCTTTTAGTATTATCTGAATTTTTGAAATTATTCCTTTTTTTTTAATTAGGAAATTGATAATTTAATTGTTTAAATTATTCTTGGAAATATTTAGGATAATTGAATTAAATTAATCATTATCATGTGCCATCCATTACTTGAATATTTAATTAGTGATTAATTATTGTCATTTGATTATACATGGATAATTAGGATTAATTAGTTAATACAATCTTGATCCTAAATTTATGTCTTGGTTGTTTGATGTTAATTGTTAACATGTGTCCTCACATGATTAAAATAGTTAAATGGTGATTTAATATTATCATTTTGGACACATAGGTTAATTGAATTAATATGATCAAATAATTAGTAAAATTTTAAAGATTTAAAATATACCTTATACATAATATAATAGTTTATATTAAATGTATAACTAAAATTAAATACATCAACTTGGATCATAAATAAGCTTATCCATTCTAAGCACTCTAAGATGGTTTAAAGAAACAGCCTATAAAATGACCGTTGAATGGGCGTCCTTTTTGCTCACCGCCGTTTGTGTGGACCAATGTAGTTACTGAAAGGGTCTAAAGATGTTGATGTCAAGTTAAAAGTATTAACTTAAAAAATTATCCTAAAAAATTCCCGTTTAGATAAATAGGAAAATGTGAATATGTATGCTAGTCCATGAAAAAGAACATCATTTCCTTATGGTCTATTAATGGAGCTTGTGTGGTTACCGACATGTCAACTTGAGACTATAAATGGAACAAATGTGCTAATGCAGTTTTGCATGATTAATTCACAAATCTTGTTTGTGGTCCTCAGTATCCTAGCTACAAAGGTAAGATAGCATATCTGAGATTAACATGCCATTGATGACTCAATGAATCTCAAAATATCTAGAAATTTCATAGTGATTGAAATTGGCAAATTGTATGCCTACCTAAAATAAGTTCATTTATGATTACGACATCCCTTTTCATAGAACAAATAGTAAAATACTAATCCTAGCCTTAAACATAAATCGGGTAATTATTTTAAGGAATATAGTGATCAACTAACTAAAACTTATCTCTCTCGTAGATGTCTGGAATCAATGGTGATCTCCTTCCTCCCCCTCCTGCTCCACCACCACCCGCCAACCCAAACTTGACCTTACTCTCAATTCTCTCAAAGGAAAACTGACTGGTCTAAACTAAATGGATTGGCTGCGAAATCTAAAGATGACACTTCGTGTAACACCCGGCTTTTAAAACGAAAACACCCCTGAAAATTTTTCATTTAAAACATAGGTTTCATTACATAAAACCATAACAAAAGGGGTATATTTTAATAAAAACGGGTACAAGCGTATCAAGGAGAGTATAAAATACCAAATCTCCTTTAAAGCCGGGCTGCTACTGACAGCATCTACAAGTCCACTTCTTGAGTCACGGACTTTATCCTTACCCTTACCGGGGTTATGCTAACCTGCAGGGACATTTAACAAACGGTATGAGCTACAAAGCTCAGTGAGTAATCGTATCTGCAAATAACATGTATCAAGTATATTCGTATATCTGTCTGGATATCGAATACAAATTCATAGCCTTACTAGCTGACCATATATCTCTTAGGATTTCACATCCTAATTTTGTAGCCTTACAGGCTACTTCATTACACCCTGCAATTATCAAACCACATCAGTTATTTGCACAGTTAATCATATCTATCGTTTCTGTCCCATGTTTCTTAGTCACAATGGACTGCATCATACGTCATGGCTATATAAGCCGCACCAAAACATTATCAAATACAAAATCAAATGTGGCTCACGGGTTAGCCCGTTGTTGCCTTGGCTCACGGGTTAGCCCGCTGTTGCCTAGACTCACGGCTTATCCGGTCTTGTCTATATAAGTTTGGCTCATCAAAATACACTATGGCTCACGGGTTAGCCCGCTGTTGCCTTGGCTCACAGGTTAGCCCGCTGTTGCCTAGACTCACGGGTTAGCCCGCTGTTGTCTATATAAATTTAACTCATCAGAATAAACTGTGGCTCACGGGTTAGCCCGCTGTTGCCTAGACTCACGGGTTAGCCCGCTGTTGTCTATATAACAGTTTACATAGATATATTGACTCACAGTTCCGTTCTTGTCTATAACAGACTCACGGCTTATCTGGTCTTGCCATATATCAATTCATATAATCTGTCAAAATCTGTCCCCAAAATCATTTCCATCTGCAGCTGCTCTTTTAACAAATATCATACCAGATAACAGTGAGATTACTCACCTGAAGGCTAGCTTCATTTGATTCTGGTTGTTTCTTGCTTTTGCGTGCACCACAACCATTTATCCCGTACCTATATATTCATTTATATAACAAATGATTATAGGTTAATTACCATTTCAATTGACTCTAATGCATAAGAGTTCAATATAATAACATTACAAATAATGTCTAGATGATAAACTTCCCATTTACCATCTTTCTTTAAATTATACATTTTTGCAAAATACACGTATTTTGCTACAGTACTTTCGGGAGGTCGTATACGTATTCCGACAATTTTCCCCGAAGTTTCACATCATATTAGACCTATGTTCAAAATTTGAGGTCAAACGGACAAGTCTAGCATCAAGTCCCAAAATTGGACCAAAGCTTAACAGAAGGCAGGAGAAATCAGCTCATTTTCATGCAGACGCAGGATCGCGTCCCTATCTCCATGTGGATCGCGACCCTATGGATCGAAACCCTATCTCCATGGAGATCGGGACCCTATCTGCCGCTGGGCAGTTTCTCTTGTCCGTTTTTCATGCTATAAATTCCCATTTTCAGCTATTAAGTCCTTAATTCTCTTCTTAAACGATAGGGGTTTGTTCCAAGACCAAAACCCTTCATTAACATCTAGTTTTAACCCATGGAAATCATATATTTCAAACATTTTCCAACAATTCCCGTTTTTGACATTTTGGTCCAAAAACCGAAATTCTTCAAAATTAATCACTTCTACTGATTATTCTCATCATTAACAACATTTGGAACTCATTAGAACTCATTAGAACTCATTAGAATCCACTGAATCATATAAACATGTATTCTAGGGTTCTTGAGCAAAGTTCCAAATTTTCAATAATAGCAACCTACTTCCATATTTATTGAATTAAGTCCTTTTAGCATGACTTATTGGAAGTATTAAACCATTTAAACCACATAAACATAACTGAAATTTACAAATTTCAGTTTCTATAAAACCAAATGAAGAACACTTCAAGAACTTGGTTAAAATCAAGTTTACTAACCTTGATTAACATAGGAATCACCAATTCCAAGCTATGATTCCAATTCCTTACTTCAATTCCATGATTTCTGCAGAATTTTGCTCCTTCAAAGCTCCTCCCGTTGCTGCACAATTGGCCAGTCAAAGAGAGAGTCAACCTCTCTATTTATACTTCCAATTTTTACATTTTTATTCCTAAAGTTCATTTTCTTGAACTTTGACCACAACAAGCAAGTTTTATGACAATAAAACTTTCATTTCTTATATTTTTACCACAAGGAACAATATTTTACGGAATTGGTCCTTCACATGGTCAAATGACCAAAATACCCTTTTTTGGTAAAATGACCAGAAATCAGTTTTTATAACATTTTAAGTCCAAAACTCAAAATATTATTTTAAACTAAATTCTTTTCTGTCCAAAAGACCAAATTACCCTTCCAAGGTAAAATGACCATTTTACCCTTTTTATTATATTTGCATAAAAAGAGTGTCTTGGCGTTACAAATTCTCCCCTCCTTCAAAAGATTTCGTCCCCGAAATCATACAAAGGGTTGGGGTATTTCTATCTTGTCACAATTTCGGTTTCCCATACCATATGGAAACATTCATGGTATTGCCAAAGCACTTTTACCATACTAGTCTTTTATTTCGTGATTACATCACTGTTCATCTAACATTCCTCCGGTTGTCCCGGTACCATAACCACTTATCTACCTTCATTTCAGCATGAGGTATTCGTTGAAATTTATCATTCCATTTTCTCAGAATTATGAAACCCATAGAAAACATTACAATTATCTTGAAGTTCATCAAGAATCTTCAATCAATACTCCAAAATTCTTACTCTTTGGATCATATGGAAAGGTCCAATAAATGAGAACTTAACCTTCTTTTTGTCTCAAACAGATTTTTCTAGTCTTTTCGAAGGATATTTTGATTACCCCGTCATCCCTCATCTGGAATTTCAACGGTTTTATTCGACAATCCGCATACTACTTTTGTCGATTTTTGTCTATTTCCAAGCTTTCTCGAATTGGCCTAATCTTTTCTTATGTTTGAGCAACAATCTAATATCTAACTAACGGCTTCTCCACATCTTCAATCCAGTAGATCGGAGGATAACACGGTAGTCCATACAATACTTTTTACGAGTCAGTAAAACACTAGTATAATACCTATACTTATCTACAACTTCTACCAAGGATAGATGGTCTTCTCGTTTTCCGCTAAGGTCTGTTATGCAGATTTCAGGCATATATTCTGGAGTTTGCATCATTATCTCGCCTCGTCTATCAATCTGCAAATCTTATACAATACTAACTAGTACTTTTGAGCTAACTATTCTTGAAATTTATGCCAAAATCAACGAATAATTCTATTATCTCGGTCTGATACAATCCGTGCCGATAATTCACGTCGACAATTTACTTTATCTATGTAGCTTTTCGCTACTTTTCGATCTTAATTTCTTCCCTAGTCGGTATACATTTGCATTGGTTTCATCAACCAATCTGTAATTATCCATATGTTGTCATACCCATGCGGCACTTGCAAAGACTTTATCATAAAGTCTATAATATTTTCGTCCCATTTCTTCTTTGGGACCGACAACGGCTAAATTTTTCCGTATGCTTCTAATGATTTGACTGTAGTTACACACAAGTCAAACATTTTTCACATGTCTTTCAATGTCCTTCTTTCATTCCCGGCCACCAAATACATAGGTTATATTACCCTACACAGTTTGGTATTGCCCCGGGCATTCTGCATATCTACCCAAATATACATCTTTTAAGGGTACTTTTCATATCTCACTTTGCTTGGAACTCACATATACAACCACTAAGGGTTTTCAATCGTCGTGAGTTTCTAACTAGCTTCTTTCGATAGCTAATCATTCATTCACTTTTCACGTTTCCAAACTTGCACACTTCTTTTTGTGCTACCCGAATCAACTCAGGTAATTAATTTGCCACACTCACGCATGTGGTTGTATCTTTCACACGATACTCTTTCTAATTCAAGGCATCTATAATCACATCCGCCTTTCCGAGATGGTACAAGATTTCATTTCCGAAATCTTTAAGTAACCCATCTGTCTTTGTTATTTCATATTTAGCTTCTTTCTGATCAATTAAGTGTTTCAACTTTTATGATCCATATAAACAGTAAGCTTTACACCATATAAGTGGTGTCTCCAAAGCTTCAATGTCAAATCATAATTGCTACTGCAATATTATGTATCCAAAATCAACTCTAGATGCATTTCTATAATCCAATTTATCTTCTCCGCTTAGCGATAATGCTAACATCGGAGCTTCACAAAAGGTTTATGTCAACCTTTGAAAAGTTACATGTGGTCTTTCTACCACTCAGACTTTTCACTTTTATTGATCAACTTTAGTCAATAGAACAATAGTCAAGGAGCAGTTTCTACAACTCTCCCATAGTAACCCGCCAATCCAAGGAAACTACTAATTTCAGTCTAATTCCAAGGCGGTTTCTGTTTTATCACAGCATCACTTCTACTGGATCCACTTTAACATTTTCGACATTAATAACATGCCCAAAGAATATGAAACATTCTTTTAGCCAAATTTCATACTTGGAGAATTTTTTTTTTACATATCACTTAACTCAGTGAAGTAACTCCAATATCTGGTACAAATGTACCTCATATTCAGTCTGGTTTCGAGAATATCAGATTCTCAGTAGTCAGTGCACATGTACATCAACTCGTCTTTCTTCTTTTCAAGCAAGATAAGGCTCCATATAATGATACATTCGGCCATATGAGACCCCAATTCAAAAACAATTTCTTCCAATTGTTTTACCACTCTGCTATCTCTGCAGAGGCTAATCAATATAGAGCCTAAATAACAGGAACGGTTCCCAAGACCAGCTTAATCATAAGCTCTTCTCGCCAATCTGGCAGAAATCCTGGTAGTTCTTTTCAAAAGAAACATCCGAGAACTTATTTAAAGTAGTACACTACTATCACTGTTTTATTTAACTTGGCCAATACCACGTATGCCAACTACAACATCATTCTTTTACTAACTCTTTTCCGAGTTTAGATAAAGAAAATAACCGGTATTCTCAACAACGGTCATTTACCATGGATTTTCATCCGTTTCATTTCTGTTTTAAGAACCCTAATGTTCTTGTTTCTACAATTCATGGTAGCATAATTCATTGCTAACCAATTCATAAGCACAATTGCTTCAGATTCGCTGGTAGTCATCGGCTTCAGATTTATAGGGAAAAATGGACCCGTAAATCCTAGGCAGACTACTTTCTCGGTGTTCAATATCTAGAACATACTTGCTATCTACTATAGCTGTTTTCAAAATTTCATCCATAATCATTGATAAAAAATTTAAACAAGACATCAAGTCATTGATCCAAAGCATAGCTTCATGGATCAAATATAACATAGACGGGGATTATATCCAAGACAATGATATTTGAGACCATTTCAGTCTCCTCACGAGCTTCTTCCACAATCTGCTGGAATGCTCATGGTACCACGGGTCCTTTTCGACCATTCATTTCTTCTTTCTTTCCTCCCCGTTCTTTCCTGGGTTTATCACCCGTTACTCCACATTTAGAATGTGAGTATTTCTTAGGAAAGTGTTCTATAGCTCCGAGCTAGACACACTTTTGTGCCATCCAGCAAGCTCGAGCAATATGCTCCTATTTTCTGTAATGCCAGCATTTCAACGGTAGAGTCTCTACTCTACAATTTTCTGAGTGCTTTTCCTGCACTTCTCACAATACATAACTGCTCTGTTTTGGTCCCTTCCCTTTAAGGTTGGACCCAGTCTGTGGTAACTTCTCCTGAAGCGTCCACTAATCTTTTCCTGCTTTTCACGTAGTCTCAGCTACTTTTCTTTCACCTTGAATATCAATCAGGGTGAGCACCCAAATTTCTTTTTCTGACCACAACAACTACTGTTACTTATCATGTGAATATTCTGCTACTTGTCTCGTTTCCCCTCGTTCAATGGAGCCTTGAGAAAAGGGCTGGTTCGCCTCTTAAAGCTGCACGTCCTAAATTCCTCCCAGTAATATTCGCTGCTCATACTTCGTATACGTTAGAAGTCAGCAATAGTTAGGTTATATATGTATAATAACAACTTATATACACCTAACGGTACATCATGTCTACTGTCTCAAGGTTTAAGTCCAGAAATCTACTCTATAGACACCTAGTTCACTTAAACCACGGCTCTGATACCAACTTGTAACACCCGGCTTTTAAAACGAAAACACCCCTGAAAATTTTTCATTTAAAACATAGGTTTCATTACATAAAACCATAACAAAAGGGGTATATTTTAATAAAAACAGGTACAAGCGTATCAAGGAGAGTATAAAATACCAAATCTCCTTTAAAGCCGGGCTGCTACTGACAGCATCTACAAGTCCACTTCTTGAGTCACGGACTTTATCCTTACCCTTACCGGGGTTATGCTAACCTGCAGGGACATTTAACAAACGGTATGAGCTACAAAGCTCAGTGAGTAATCGTATCTGCAAATAACATGTATCAAGTATATTCGTATATCTGTCTGGATATCGAATACAAATTCATAGCCTTACTAGCTGACCATATATCTCTTAGGATTTCACATCCTAATTTTGTAGCCTTACAGGCTACTTCATTACACCCTGCAATTATCAAACCACATCAGTTATTTGCACAGTTAATCATATCTATCGTTTCTGTCCCATGTTTCTTAGTCACAATGGACTGCATCATACGTCATGGCTATATAAGCCGCACCAAAACATTATCAAATACAAAATCAAATGTGGCTCACGGGTTAGCCCGCTGTTGCCTTGGCTCACGGGTTAGCCCGCTGTTGCCTAGACTCACGGCTTATCCGGTCTTGTCTATATAAGTTTGGCTCATCAAAATACACTATGGCTCACGGGTTAGCCCGCTGTTGCCTTGGCTCACAGGTTAGCCCGCTGTTTCCTAGACTCACGGGTTAGCCCGCTGTTGTCTATATAAATTTAACTCATCAGAATAAACTGTGGCTCACGGGTTAGCCCGCTGTTGCCTAGACTCACGGGTTAGCCCGCTGTTGTCTATATAACAGTTTACATAGATATATTGACTCACAGTTCCGTTCTTGTCTATAACAGACTCACGGCTTATCTGGTCTTGCCATATATCAATTCATATAATCTGTCAAAATCTGTCCCCAAAATCATTTCCATCTGCAGCTGCTCTTTTAACAAATATCATACCAGATAACAGTGAGATTACTCACCTGAAGGCTAGCTTCATTTGATTCTGGTTGTTTCTTGCTTTTGCGTGCACCACAACCATTTATCCCGTACCTATATATTCATTTATATAACAAATGATTATAGGTTAATTACCATTTCAATTGACTCTAATGCATAAGAGTTCAATATAATAACATTACAAATAATGTCTAGATGATAAACTTCCCATTTACCATCTTTCTTTAAATTATACATTTTTGCAAAATACACGTATTTTGCTACAGTACTTTCGGGAGGTCGTATACGTATTCCGACAATTTTCCCCGAAGTTTCACATCATATTAGACCTATGTTCAAAATTTGAGGTCAAACGGACAAGTCTAGCATCAAGTCCCAAAATTGGACCAAAGCTTAACAGAAGGCAGGAGAAATCAGCTCATTTTCATGCAGACGCAGGATCGCGTCCCTATCTCCATGTGGATCGCGACCCTATGGATCGCAACCCTATCTCCATGGAGATCGGGACCCTATCTGCCGCTGGGCAGTTTCTCTTGTCCGTTTTTCATGCTATAAATTCCCATTTTCAGCTATTAAGTCCTTAATTCTCTTCTTAAACGATAGGGGTTTGTTCCAAGACCAAAACCCTTCATTAACATCTAGTTTTAACCCATGGAAATCATATATTTCAAACATTTTCCAACAATTCCCGTTTTTGACATTTTGGTCCAAAAACCGAAATTCTTCAAAATTAATCACTTCTACTGATTATTCTCATCATTAACAACATTTGGAACTCATTAGAACTCATTAGAACTCATTAGAATCCACTGAATCATATAAACATGTATTCTAGGGTTCTTGAGCAAAGTTCCAAATTTTCAATAATAGCAACCTACTTCCATATTTATTGAATTAAGTCCTTTTAGCATGACTTATTGGAAGTATTAAACCATTTAAACCACATAAACATAACTGAAATTTACAAATTTCAGTTTTTATAAAACCAAATGAAGAACACTTCAAGAACTTGGTTAAAATCAAGTTTACTAACCTTGATTAACATAGGAATCACCAATTCCAAGCTATGATTCCAATTCCTTACTTCAATTCCATGATTTCTGCAGAATTTTGCTCCTTCAAAGCTCCTCCCGTTGCTGCACAATTGGCCAGTCAAAGAGAGAGTCAACTTCTCTATTTATACTTCCAATTTTTACATTTTTAGTCCTAAAGTTCATTTTCTTGAACTTTGACCACAACAAGCAAGTTTTATGACAATAAAACTTTCATTTCTTATATTTTTACCACAAGGAACAATATTTTACGGAATTGGTCCTTCACATGGTCAAATGGCCAAAATACCCTTTTTTGGTAAAATGACCATAAATCAGTTTTTATAACATTTTAAGTCCAAAACTCAAAATATTATTTTAAACTAAATTCTTTTCTGTCCAAAAGACCAAATTACCCTTCCAAGGTAAAATGACCATTTTACCCCTTTTTATTATATTTCCATAAAAAGAGTGTCTTGGCGTTACACTTCGTTATGAGGACATTTCCTTGATAACAAGATTCCTGAGATCGATGAGGAATTCACAACCCCTGAAGATCTACACAAATACCAAAAGCATGTCGATGACGCTACTAAGGCGTACTGCATCATGATAGCGACCATGTCCCTGGAGCTCCAAAAGACCTTCGAGGATAGTTAGCCGTTTGAAATAAACTTGCAACTTGCTAAAATGTTTCATAAGAGAGTAAGGCAGGTGTGCTGTGAGATCGTTAAAACCTTGATGACATGCAAAATGAAAGAAGGAGAGTCTGTGTGTGCCCATGTGCAAAAAATGCAATGGTACTTTGAAAGAGTCGAGAACCTCAACATGAAATTTGATGAAGAACTTGCTATGACATGGTCCTAAGCTCTCTCCCTGGTTATTATAATCAGTTCATCCTGACCTATTATTTGAACAACACGGAGTCTACGTTGATGCAGTTTCACGGTTTACTATAAACCACCGAGGCGAGCATGAAAAACTCTCAGGGATCGAATGCCTCTATTGTTCCCATCATGGCCATTTGACATGGTAAGGGAAAAAAAAGAAAGGCTCCTTTTCAACCTAGTTAGAAAGAGAAAGCCCAGATTGGAGAGTCTAGTCATGGGTTAAATAAAAAGGCTGAGTATGAGATTCCTCCAACTAGTGATCCAAAACAGGCCACTTGCTTTTACTACACTCAAAAGGGCCATTGGAAAAAAAAGCTACCCAAAGTACCTGCATGATATAAAGGATGGTTAAGTCAAGGTGTCTGGCTTCGCCTCAGGTATGTATATGATCCAACTCAGTGACACTAATACTTCTAATTCGTGGGTCCTTGATACAGGATGTGGTTTTCACACTTGCTCTTATATTTTCACGCCTCGACACTTGGCGATCATGCCAGGATAACATGATGTATCATGTTTTAATACCTAATTTTCTGAAACATAATACAAAATGAATCCAAAACATGCTTATTATTTTAATTTTTAATAGAATTCTAAAATAATAAATATGTGTTAGCCTCGTCTTGTATAATGTTTTAAAAAATTCGTATTAGCAACATTTTTTATGAAGAAACCTAAAGAACGATAAATTGAAACTGAGAAACTATCAGTTTGGTATTTCTAAAGTCAAGAACAAAACTTTCGGTATAATTTTGATTTTAGTAAAAAAAATCAAACCATTTTCATCTCGAATGGTTAAAATACTCTGTTTCATTGTTACAAATTACGTTTTATTCGAAAAATAACATTTTTATTTTACAAAAGAATGTTTTTAAAAAGTTTTTTTTTGGTATGAGTGTTTTTTCTAAAAACTTTAATTTGAAAACATAAGTTGTTTTCTGAAAAAACAGTGATTTTTCAAATAAAAATTGAAAAAACAGTGATTTTTCAAATGAATCTTTAATTTGGAAACATAAGTAGTTTTCCGAAAAAACAGTGATTTTACTATATCTTACTAAATATGCAGCTTAGTATTACAATAATAAAACTCATATCAGGAAATTTGTCCTACTAAATATGCGGCTTAAATTACAATAATAAAACTCATATCAACTCATCTTTGTCATATTATGTATTCAAGAGTTGCAATAATGAAGTAGTTTTGTAGAAAAAAGTGATACTAAACATGATAGTATGGATATAGTAAGCCAATCATTTATATATATATATATATATATATATATATATATATATATATATATATATATATATATATATATATATATATATATATATATAATGTTAGATGCATATTTATGTAATTTTATTACTCTAAAAGGTTCTTGACAAAATATTATATAACATGTTTTTTTTGCTTGTTAAGTGATGATTTAACCAATTATAGATGAAAAATTTATCATCAAATGGTAGTGAAACTGGTCTCGACTGATATTTGGGGGATACTAACAGGTAACGGTTCCAAAAATATGAGAACTGGAACCGGTATTGGTCTTCATCGCTTTACAACTTATGAAATCAGGATCGAAAATAGTAACATCGATTCCAATTTCGGAACCAATAGTTCTAGACAGGTTTCCGATCCCAGTGCTAACCCATAAACCATAGGAACCTGTAAGACTCTAATCCCGAAAAGTCAAGTTCCGAGTCTTAAGGAGTGAAAGTATAAAGCCCGATACCAAGTATCAAAGGGATAACATTTAATAATAAGTCAAAATGAAGAAATGGACAAAAAAGGGGTTAGCGCTGCTAACCTTATGGTTAACGATGCTAATTTGGCCAGATCTACATTTTTCGCGATTTGCAGCCTCGACGTGATAGTGACTTTGCCTGGGCCTGCAGTTAGTGACGCTAACTTTAATGTTAGCACCGCTAATGTCGTCTGGTGGGAGAAAATCATTTTTTTGGGGTTTTAAGTCGTTTTCAAGTGTAGAAGTCATTTGAGATCCGTTTTTCTTCATTCCTAGCCTCACCAAACACCATGGAACACTCTCTCAAGCTTTCTCTTCTGTTCTTGGTTCATTCAATGAAGTTGTGAAGGTTGTTGGAGGAAGAAGAAGGAAACAAGATGCTTAAAAGGGTGGTGCTTGGAAGAAATCAAGCCTCTTGATGTCTCTGGACCATTATAAGTGTTTAAGATCTTGTTTTCCTTTGATATTTATTGTTAATGGAGTCATGAAGTAGTTTGCAAGCTTTTCAAGACAATGATGGCTCCATCTCTAGGATGAGGGTGGGATTTAGAGACTAAGGATGAGTTCTTATCCTTTTTGTCTCTGAATCCTTGAGAAAAACCCAATCCTAGTCTTAATGTGGTTGTGGATGAAGTTTTAAGTTGTTAATCTTCATTTTTGGAACTAGATTTGTCACAATGAGCTTGTTTGGCAAGCATTGGTGGGTTAAGTTACGTTTTTATAAGTTATTGGACTATTGACGACAACCCTTAGAAGTGATAGCCTCTATCTTAATGGATTAATCACTTAATGGAGATTTGGGCTGAACAGGGGAGTTAGCGGTGCTAACTCTAGGAGTTAGTGGTGCTAACTTCGTCTGTTGACTTTGACCTTTAACCGTCGACTTTTTGACCAGTTTGACAAAATGTCAAACTTGAGGGTTTTAGATGCCGCTCTTATAGGATTATTCCGTTCGGGATTTAGAAAGTTCTAAGTGAGGTTTATCCTTGTTAGGAAGTGCGTATTGTCAGGATCTGAGGGCACTCGCGTGGAGTGCTGTCTAGCTTAAGGTCGCGAATCATGTGAGTCTTCTCATTATACTATTGGTGATGCTACATGTATAGATAGTCTTTATTACTTTGTGTAATAATGTGATTATTTGTGCTTTACGTGTTCGCCGATGAAAGTCGAAGGCTATCAGACTGTGGGCCGATGACAAGGACGATGTTTGCCGACGCAAGCCGATGACGATGTTTGCTGGCGCAAGCCGATGACGATGTTTGTCGGCGAAGCCGATGACGATGTTTGCCGGCAAAAGCCGATGACGATATTGCCGGCGGATCGAGGCAAGCCCGAGAGCCGATGACTATGTTTATGTGATGGATCGTGTGTTATTTTTGGGGAACTCACTAAGCTTTGTGCTTTCCCTTTTACCCTAAATGTTTTTCAGCTAAAAACTGGCTTGAGCTAGAAGCACGGCGCGATTGTATTGCATTTGAAGATTCCAACGATTAAAGTCTTCCGCTGGATGATGTTTGTAAATGTTTTGATAAATACGTTTTATACGTTTAAAAACAAAGTTTTAATTTGAATGGTTTTACTTGGAAAACCTTTTTATGTATTTAAACCGCTTTTAAAACTGAAAAGTTTATTACGGAATTTGGGACGTTACAGAACCATTTCCATTACTTACTATTAATATCTAATGGATTAATATTCTAATTATCGAATATTAAATGTTTTGGTTATTAAAACCGACTAACATTCTAATCTACTTCATCTCTCATATTCGTATTTGGAATTTACAAATTGTAAAATAGGAAAACAATCAAACATCAATTGCCCCGATAATAGTATCAAATAATCATATGATCGGACTCATAATGTACAATTGGTGTATTGTATTGAAATGAATTAGTTTTGATATCTATATTGCTTCTTAGTTTTGTTTTGTATATAATAATAGTAGGAATGAACTAATAAACACTAATGAAGTAAAATAACACTTGTTGTCATTAATTGTAAACCATCAACACTTGGCTGTGTTGGTGGTGGTAAGGTTTTTTAAGTTGATAAAGCAAATGTGATGGATGGGGGTTTCTGGTTTTTGCTAAGGATGGGGGTTCGGGTTTGGTATTCTTGGTAAATATGGGGGTTTTTGGTAACAATGTTGTATGTACGTAGGTGGTATATAGGTATTTTGGTTAGGGTTGATGGATATGAGTCCAACCGTCTTTTGGTATTTGATATGGGGCTTTTGACAATGGTGGTTTGGGTTAGATAAGGTGGGTTAGGGAAGTTAGTTATGAAAATAGTTGTTTGGGTTAGGTAATTGACAATGCGGGTATGAAAACACTGCATTGTCCCCTTATGAGGGGCATTTTGTATAAAACATATATAACAAGCTACACTAACCTGATGCAGAAGCATCTTTTGTATTTATAGTAAGTGTTTATGTTATGGAAAATATAATTTATGCTTGAAAATGTTTTCTATATTTAGGTATTTTATGTGGTTGTGTCTGCTATGTGTGTATGTATGGTAAAGTAGAAACCATGTACAGAAATAACCTTTACAAGATGTTGTGGACCACATGCATATTCAAATTAATTATTTGAACATTGTTTTTAGGAAAATATTTATGTCTATCCTTAAATAAAGTACATTGATATAAACAAGATACCATGTCTACTAAGGAGAAACATGTGTACTTCTTTATTCGTGTTCACATGTTGTCCCACATGTTTTCCTTGTCCCACATGTTGTCCTTCACCCACATGTTTCCATTCATGTGTCTTTATAGAAGGGTTATTAAAGTGTTGTCATTGTCCCACAATTGTGTTTCCATTCGTGTTCACATGTAGCAATAACCCTTTATAGAATGTGATATGTAGGGACCACATGCATTCGACAGTGTATATTAAAGTGTTGTTCTTGTCCCACAATTGTGATCCACATTCACATGCACATTGACAGTAGGACTTGAACAATGTTACCAACATGAATGTAAAGTTAACTATGTAATGGACCCCATGTGACCAACATTGTGCATTCCTTATACTTTTACAGGTCATTGTGGTCCACATGTAAATCATATTTAACCATTAAAAAACTAACAAAAGGAACCATATGAGTCATTTGCATGCATGCAAACCTGAATAGCTTATATTACAAATCCAAAAGTTGCCATAAAGGCTTCATGTTTTTGACATGCAAACCATGTTTTTTAAATGTACCTAACTCGAATAACATAAGTAGTCAAACACATAAAAGTGAAAACAAAGTCTAATAACATTCAAATCAAAGAAACCTAATCTAAGTTAACTGCCTTCTCCTTTGACATTCCAGGATCATTGGGCCCACCAACCACCCTTCTTAAAATCCTTTTCACTATCCTCTCTGATTTTCTGCGTCTAATCTTCTCCAAGATTTGTCCAATAGGTGTTAATGGTATGACCTCCTCAACATTTTGCACAACAATTTGTTCCTCCTCATCACCATTCCCCTGCATCATTGTAAGACTTATGTCCACCTCATCAAAAAGTTGACTAACTTGTATTTGTTCATTAACAGGTCCTCCTACATTGATATTAACCTGCAATTTTGACAAAATTAAATTTATTACACATGCTTATTAATATATTAAATTAACTTACATTTACTCACATCAACTGGTTCTTCTTCAATGCCAACATCAACATCAACAACCCCTTCTTCAATGCCAACCTCAACATCAACAACCCTTTCTTCAATGTCAACCTCAACATCAACAACCCCTCCTCCATTCACAACATGAACATCATCATGCCCTCCTACATTCACAACCTCAACATCATCATGCCCTTGCTGATTCTCAACATTACCTCCTGCATTCCTAGCCACCTATTCACTATGCTTATGTTTCTTACCTTTTCTGATGTGTAGTTTTTCTGGTCTCCCCCTTGCCACAACTGGCTTTGTTGTGGCCTACCTCCCTACAAATACTACATTTAACCTTTTTCCCCACTTTAGACACCCTATGACCACTTTGGTCTTCTGTAGCATCTCTCTTTCGTTTTGTAGTTGGTCTTCTAGGCATCCTCCTAGCCACAGGTGGAAAAGGTAGAATATATGATGTCTCAGGCCACATGTTACTTCCATTCATACCTTTAATTCTATATCTATATGATTTCATGTATGTCATGCTTGTAAACATTTTGTCCACATAGCTTTCCACATCCATATTCAGATAACATATACATGGTACAGAATGAACACACCCATATCCATTAAGTTGCCAAATTCTACCAGAACATGTTTTCCTTTCAAGATCAACTTCAAATGCATCAGATGTACCTCTAACCTCAAACTGGTTTAGTCCACTGGGAAGAACGTGCCAATGCCTCTGATGAACTTTAAGTTCATTGAGTTTGTCCTTTATGGTTGGACATACCTGATTACCCCATGTCTGTCCATTTAGCTTCAAGTTGTAGAGTCGATCCATCATGTACAACCTAATCTCTTCCAGCATAGTGATTATTGGTTTCTTCCTAGCTTCCATAACTAATGCATTGAAGCTTTCAGACATCCCACTCTCAATAGAATCACAACATTTTCCTGGTTGGAAATATGCTTTACACCAAGTTTTTGGGTCTCTATCCATCAGATACTTATGAGCATTCGGGTTCAACACATTAAGCTCCTTCATGGTAGCCTTAAAGGATGCTTCAGTTGAACAATTGGCAGCTCTCTAAAACAAGGTTTCATACTGGGCTCCACTATACCTTTTCTTCAGGTTCTGACAAATATGCCTAGCACATTGCCTGTGCTCTGTGTATGGCAACATCTCTTTCACTGCTTTAATCAAACCCTGGTAAGACACAGTATTAGCAATGATGGGTTTTTGCTTTTTCCAGGGTAAATATTCATTAAAAATTGAATGCTCTTGAACTGATTCTGCACTTTCCCCCTCATCATCTGGACCAATTTTTTGGTTCTCATCCTCATCTTCCTTAGCACATAGTTTACTAAGGAACATATCACCTGATGTTCTGTTCATACTGATTGGTTCGTCAGTATAATCCAAGGCAAGGTCCCTCAAGGTGGCTCTATCATCTCCATTTTCCCCACCTTCAATACATGAATCATGTTCGTCATTTTCTTTGTCCGAATCAACCCAATCCTCTAATTCATCACCAATATGATCTACAAATAACGATATTTTCCTAAGCGTACCAAAAGCAATGAAAATAAAACTAGCGTACATATCGTTTGTAATAGGCCGAAGTCCTTTATACATGGGTTCATGTGGCTCACAGTAGTAAAGCTTCTTACAATCCTCATGCATGAAATTTTCCAAGAAAGTTACACACTCGGCATAGTTCATACTAGCCCAATCATGTTCCGTAAAAGTAAATTTCATACCGTCTTCATAAGAGAAAGGACATCGACGAAACACCCCTTGATAATTTAGCTCCACAGTTGCATATACTCCCTCAGGATCAAGGTTCGAAGTCGTCATTTCTTCAGCTTATCTGGTCCTTGAAGTCGAATCGCATATAAACCCTAGTTTCACATTCTCATTTATGGTTCGTGTTGTGGTTCGTTTTCTGGTTCTAGGGTACCGATGAATACCTTTTTATAAAATCTTTATCTACTTGGTAATTGATTTTTAATAAGAATAATTAACGGATTCCATGTCATCAACATCAATCGGCGAACCTATTAAAACCATCCATTTTCCCCAATTTGACACGTTTTTTAAAACTTTAAGGGTCTTTTGAGCAAAAAAAACTTCAAGGACCAATCGGGTTAAATTCGAGAGTTTATAGAGCTACAGTAGCAATACCCCTATAACTTTATCATCCTCGTACTAAAAGTTTAACAAAATTGGAACAAAAGTAAGAATTTGTCACCATCAAAAAATAGAAAAAACAAATTAATTTGAATGCTTGAAATGAATGACCAAGAATACAACAAATGTGAAACTTTTTTTTATTTAATGATATTATACTAAAGTTAACAAAACAACACAAGTGGTTTGAGACCAAAATATATCACCATTAATTATTAAACCAAAACTATATAGCTTTAAAATCATATTCATCATTTGTATACACAACTCTTGAACGTGTGGAGATTAACTACAACATTCATTCATCGATTCATATTTGTATTTATCAAACTTGATGATGATAAAGACGAATTGGAAGCCCTTTTACAGGTGTTGGCATGGGATCGTATTCGATTTTCTCATTCGGTATTAACAAGCCCCATTTGAAATTGGTAACAATATTGTGAAGGAAGACGAGTACTTCAAATTTTGAAAATTCTTTCCCTACACACATCCGCGGACCTCCTCCAAACGGTGTATATGTGAATGGACTTGGGCTTGTACCTTCAAACCTTGATGGATCAAATCCTTTCGGGTCTTTAAAATTAGCCTCGTCTTTATGTGTCGATGCAGCACTCCAGTATAACTTGAATATGTGACATGAATACATATATAAGATTAATACGTTTGCATTCTAGGAGGATTTATTGATATTTGTTTCTGGACCACATTGGTCAAGTTATAACATAGTTTAGCGTTTAGGGTTTGGAATTGGTTTTGTTTCTAATTATAATATAAACAGTGCACTCTTTGTAATTTAAAAAATAGTTAAGTACTCGGTTGGTAATTTCTAATAAGTTATTATAAACAGTGCACTCTTTGTAATTTTAAAAAAATTGAATTAAAATTTGTTCCTTTTCTATTTATAATATAATGTTTTAAGTATTTAAGACCTAATAATCTCTATACTCTTTTGTGAAATCTTTGTTCTATTTAAATATTGAGACAAGTTCGTATATGTCATTCTTAAACATCAAAATATCATATTTTGCCTAGTCTAATTTCTAAATATCATATTTACCCTTCATAAACATTTAAAATATAATATTTTCCCAAATCCTTATTTTTAACATTATATACTCATTTTTAATCTTTATTTTATCAATTAATTATTATACCCCTCTTATAAGTCTGTGTTTAAAATAATTAAAATCGATTTATTAAACCCTTATTGCTAGTCTCCGCTAATCCATATCATCTTTTCTTCGCCACCTGGATTCGTCGTGTCATCCCCGACATATTGTTTATCTATTTTGTCTTCGTATTGGTCCTCTCCTTCTATATTGATCTCCAAAAATGATGATTGGAGATGATATCAATGAACAAGATGTTGAAGACAATGCGATAACCCAGGTATTGGAGAAGAGGCGATAGCAATTAGGTGAGACCATCAACTAGGGTTTAGGAAATAATCATTTTTAAATATTAAACATATATTTATAGTTGTTAAGCGAGACCTACCTTTTTCACTCTTTCTCTCATATTCTCTACAAATCCTTTCCTATCTTTCTGTCAAGCGGAGAATTGGCTCAACTTCATGGGTGAGAGATGTAGATTTTTGTTTTCGAATTTTGATTTTCGTTTTAGGATTAAGTTTCTTTTGTAATGGTGTGAGTTTTGTAATCTAATGTTATTTATTAATTTTAATGTTAAATGCCATTTTTTGTTTTATTTATTTAATTTTAACATTAAAAAGCTGATGGATTGGGAGGGTTGAGAAAAACGAATTTCAGTGTTGTAGGTTAGAAAAGATGGAAGTAAGATAAAAACTAATATGACATTCTGGGTTAGAAGGGTTGAGAGAGATGGACCCCCACCTAGATAGACTTTATAAAATTATATCATCCCAATAACATATATGTGTGGGTTATGCGTGAATAAAATCAAATATTTTTTCAGTATTCATTTTAACATTTGATATGGCTAGTTAATTTAATAAATAACTTGTTTAACCATTTTTAATTTCAATCGTGATTATTATTTCAAATATTAATTTTTTTATTTTCAATGTAATGTAATACATTTCAAATATTAGTTATTATTTTGATCAAATTTTTTTATTAACTTGAAGTTTCGATCTCGATTTTATGTCTAATAATATACTTAAAGTTTTCTTTATCTATTTTAATATTAGTGTTTGAACAAGTTTCTTAGAGTTCATTTGATCATTTGATTTACGTTTTAAATTTAACACTATATGAAAGTTAACAAATTATTTGATTTTATATCCAATTTAAATGATAAATTAAAAAGTTAGCTTGAAAAGTGAAATTTTAACATTAAGATTAGAATAAAGATGATGTTTAATTATTAACTGAAAAAGAAATTAAACAGTTTGAGAGTTTCAAATAAATATAATTGAAATATTTTTTTTTATATTATATAAATATACAGATTTGTATAATCTATTCTAGTATTTGTATTATATAGTATTATCTATTTACCAACTTATTTACCATAAATAAATAGCTAAATATCATATTTTTCTATCTAATTTGCATATCATATATAATATCA
The DNA here is from genome assembly GCA_023525715.1 of Cichorium intybus. Classification (NCBI taxonomy): domain Eukaryota; kingdom Viridiplantae; phylum Streptophyta; class Magnoliopsida; order Asterales; family Asteraceae; genus Cichorium; species Cichorium intybus. The sequence continues at coordinate 52,066,115 of CM042014.1, read as the reverse complement.
TTGTTATTTAGATTTTATGTAAACAATAGAATTAAAATTATATATATATATATATATATATATATATATATATATATATATATATATATATATATATATATATATAGAGGAATAGGTTCAAATGAGAACCACTAAGAGGTTAAGAACCGTGAGAACCGATATTCACACATTAATAATTATGTTTTTTTTCGTTTTTATTGTTTTTCCACACTTGTTTATTATATAAAAATACATCAAACTTAATAAATATCCTTATTTTGAATACGTTTTACAATATTCACAATATAATAAAATTTCTAGTTATTAAAGTGTGAATACTATAACGTAAATTTTTATTAAACTGTGAATCAGTGGTTCTCACGGTTCTCAACCTTTTAGTATATATATATATATATATATATATATATATATATATATATATATATATATATATATATATATATATATATATATATATATATATATATAAATTTAATGCGTTCGGAATTAATGCCGAAAAGCGTTGAAAATTCGTTCTTCTTCTTGGTCCACATCGATCTACCCTACTTTGACCAAGCTTAATAAAATTTCAAGATCATTCCTATCATTCTTAAAGAAAAACCAAAACCAACGCAGAAAAAACAATTTAGAAATTAATGCGGAATACGCAAACCAATTGAAATCGTCGGCGATGCAAATGGCTATGAGATAATTGACGTGTTTGTAAAATGAGATTGTAGGATTATGCAATTTTGAGGCTAAGAGTATTGTGGTCAATCTAAGTTTTATTAATAATTAAAATAATTTAAATATTAAAAGTTGATTAAAAATAATTATAAAATATTTACAAAATGGTTTTAGATAAATATGATGTTTTGAATGTTTATTTAAGATATATAAAATATTTAAATTTTAAATACGAAAAATATAATATTTATTTATTTTATTAAAGATATATATGAAATTGTCAAAGATGGTAGGTGCCGATCAAAGTCTCTTACCTTCCATCCTTTGGGAATGGTGTAACCAGCGTACTCGAAATCCACCAACGCCTCTCTAAATGATCCAAGAACCGGCGGATTTATTCTCATTACTTCACATACAACGTTCCATGAATATCTCATCTTCTGTACATCTTCCCATTTCAACATTTCCCCTTGTGCTATTCCCTTCGCAATCTCCAATTGCTCTGAAAATTAACAACGCCAGTTTCATCTATCTTTATGTACTCACAATCATAATCGAATAAGAACAGATCGGAGAATACAACTGACCTCTCAACACCTTCTCATAAACATCAGGGTACTCGCCGAGACTCTTAATCACCAACGTGATAGTTACAGTGGAAGTATCATGACCGGCAAAGAGTAGTAACAAGATGTTGTTTGCAATCTCTGTCTCAGTCAAAAGCCTGCCATTTTCATCCGAAAATGTGAGCAAATGTGACAGGAGATCTTGTGAAGGCGATGCCTTTCCTTCTTCTAAAGCCACCCTTCTATCTTTCATAATCGCCATAAGTTCTGTCGTAATAGCTGCCGCTGCTTTTTTCGAGCTGTAAAATCGTGTGCCTGGGAAGTCAATAGGGAGCTCGATGATGCCTTTTAAGAAGACGTCGAACAGGGAACCGAGTTTCGCTATATGATTTGGGTCTTCAAGGCTCAGAAATAAACGGCAGGCGAGTTCAAAGGCGTATAACTTGACGGTTTTGAATACGTTCACCTCCTCTTTGCCTTCATTGCAAAAATTGAAACACAATTAGGCATCAACAACATCTGTGCGACTCCAATGATAGATTTATTCAATTAATTTCATCGATTACTAAACAAGTTCGGCAGGTTAAGTATCATCTAATTACCTCGCCAGTGAGCTTCGATATGGCGACGGGTGACGATATCCATGGTAGCAGCGTAGTGATTGGCGAAAGCATCAGGACCTAGATACGATAACAGCATCTTCCTCATCCATTTTGCTTCATCTCCACGGATCGTAATCAAGCACCTGCCAAAAAGCTTCCGCACCGGCGAGGGCCACCACGCCGCCACCAGCTTGTTCTCGTTCCCAAAGAGGAATTTGTTGCCGGCAGGACCACAGAGAACTGCCATACGGTCGCCAAACAACGACGTTTTGAAGACTAAAGGACTGCCGTGTTTCTCAATCCGTTCCCAAATGAATCTCTCCGGAGTTCCTTTCCATCCTGCACGGAGCAGAGATAGTGATTCTCCGATGAGCGGCCATCCGTAACTTCCCGGTGGAAGATTGATTTTGCTACTTCCAGATTGACGGTTCCAGTAAACAATTAATAAAACGTAAGAAATAATGAGAAGGAGAATCACTGCTAGAAATTGAATCATGATTCGTGTCTGCACTGAATCCGAAGAAAATCAAGTGGGCATGGAGAAGTTAAACGTGTTCATAACTTCATATATATATATATATATATATATATATATATATATATATATATATATATATTTCTTCCAACTCTTTTTAGCGTGAGCGCATGTTATTTGAACTATTTTATTATAAAACGTATGGCGTAACTAAACGACATACAAATATCTTCTTGAACTAAATAATTGAAAGATCCTTTAAAGTGATGTTTAGTAGTATTACACCCTAGTAGCAATGTTTCAATAGCAAGAAAAAACACTGGTTCAAGCAAATATATATACTTGGAGTTTTTTGTATAAGTAGGTTGACTTTTAAAAGTTGTTGTAAAAATAGGTTTCTTTCAAAATATCTTGTAGAAATAGGTTGATCTAATCCAATTATATTCACCAATTGTTACGTCTTTTTTGGAAACATATAATCATATTTACATTTATAACCCCTTGTGTCTTCAAAACGTCGTTGTTTGGCAACCGTAAGGGTAACGAATTTTTGAAATTGTTTACATTAGGTCACTGAATTTATTTTTGTGTTTGATTTACCCATGAACTTTTTAAAATTGTTCACATTATACCATTATGACCGGTGATAGAAGGTTGATGCTGATTTGGAATCTTACGTGGCATCCTAGAAGACTTGGAAGGGTAAGGGTAACAAACTTCTAAAATTGTTCATATTTGGTCACTGAAGTTATTTTTTTGCTTGATTTACCCATGACTTTTTTAAAATAGTTCATATTATACCCTTATGGCCGTTTATAGAAGGTTTATGCTGATTCGACATCCGATGTGGCATCAGAAAGCTGAGACATAAATAAGGGTCATTAGTCTTCAATTAGGGTTCGTTTTGCTAGGGGTGTGCATGGGTCGTCCGTCCGATTTCACTTTTGTTAGTTTTTTTTCGGTTTTTTCGGTTTCGGTTTTGCTTATCCCTAGTTTTTATGCCCTAATCTATAGTGAACGGTAGTTCAATCTTGTAGTGTCTTTCTCTTCCTTAGCATTCTCTCAAGTTTGCAAGTCTTGTAGTATGGATTTCCATACTATAATTGTCGTGGTTGTGGTTTTTGTTCACACACTCGAGACTCAACCATGGAAAAGAACTCAGGTAGACGATTCTTGGTGTACAAAAACTCACAGGTAAGTCCACTGGGTTCTTTTGTGATTGAGGTTCGAATTATGGTAATTCATATTAGTTGAGGTTTTTTTAGTGGACTTACCTATGAGTTATTGCACACTAAGAATCGCTTACGTAGGTTCTTCTTTGTGGATAAGGATCGAATTTGTAAAGGAAAACCACAATTACAACGATATATAATCCATACTAGAAGACTTTGTGAACTTGAGAGAAGGTTGAGAAATAGGAAGACACTGCAAGATTGAACTACCGTTCACTATAGATTATGGCATAAAAACTAGGGGTGAGTAAAATCGAAATCGAAAAAAAAGACAAAAACGTAACCGGACCGACCCGACCCATGCATACCCCTGACAAAACGAACCCCAACTGAAGACTATTGACCCTTATTTATGTCTCAGCTTTCTGATGCCACATTAGATGTCGAATCAGCATAAACCTTCTATCATCGCTCACAAGGGTATAATATGAACAATTCTAAAAACTTCATGGGTAAATCAAACACAAAAATAAGTTCGGTGACCAAATGTGAACAATTTTAGAAGTTTGTTACCCTTCCAAGTCTTCTAGGATGCCACGTAGGATTCCAAATCCGCATCAACCTTTTATCACCGGTCATAATGGTATAATGTGAACAGTTTTAAAAAATTCATGGATAAATCAAACACAAAAATAAGTTCACTGACCAAATGTGAACAATTTCAAAAGTTCGTTACCCTTCCAAATCGTCATCACAATTAACAACACCATTTTCATCTGTCTTTATGTACTCACAATCATAATCGAATAAGAACAGATCGGAGAATACAACTGACCTCTCAACACCTTCTCATAAACATCAGGGTACTCGCCGAGACTCTTAATTACCAACGTGATAGTTACAGTGGAAGTATCATGACCGGCAAAGAGTAGTAACAAGATGTTGTTTGCAATCTCTGTCTCAGTCAAAAGCCTGCCATTTTCATCCGAAAATGTGAGCAAATGTGACAGGAGATCTTGTGAAGGCGATGCGTTTCCTTCTTCTAAAGCCACCCTTCTTTCTTTCATAATCGTCATGAGTTCTGTCGTAATAGCTGCGGCTGCTTTTTTCGAGCTGTAAAATCGTGTGCCTGGGAAGTCAATAGGGAGCTCGATGGTGCCTTTCAAGAAGACGTTGAACAGGGAACCGAGTTTTGCTATATGATTTGGGTCTTCAAGACTCATAAATAAACGGCAGGCGAGTTCAAAGGCGTATAACTTGACGGTTTTGAATACGTTCACCTCCTCTTTGCCTTCATCGGAAAAATTGAAACACTATTAGGCATCAACATCTGTGCGACTCCAATACGTACATTGAAATGCAAAATTAGTAAAAGCACGAATTATTTTCCCAATTTCCATCTGCCTCAACAAAATTAGGGCATAATCTGAATAAAATTTTATATTAAGAAATTGTTATAGGATGCGTAGTTTCGATATCGATAATGATAGATTTATTCAATTAATTTCATCGATTATTAAATAAGTTCGGCAGGTTAAGTATCATGTAATTACCTCGCCAGTGAGCTTCGATAAGGCGACGGGTGACGATATCCATGGTAGCAGCATAGTGACTGGTGAAATCTTCAGGACCTAAATACGATAACAGCATCTTCCTCATCCATTTTGCTTCATCGCCACGGATCGTAACCAAGGACCTGCCGAATAGCTTCCTCACTGGCGACGGCCACCACGTGGCCACCAGCCTGTTCTCGTTCCCAAACAGGAATTTGTTGCTGGCAGGCCCACAGAGAACTGCCATACGGTCGCCTAGCAACGACGTTTTGAAGACTAAAGGACTTCCGTGTTTCTCGATCCGTTCCCAAACGAATCTCTCCGGAGTTCCTTCCCAACCTGCACGGAGCAGAGATAGCGATTCTCCGATGAACGGCCATCCGTAACTTCCCGGTGGAAGATTGATTTTGCTACTTCCAGATTGACGGTTCCAGTAAACAATCAACAAAACGTAAGAAATAATGAAGAGGAGAATCAGTGCTAGAAACTGAATCATGATTAATTCGAAGAAAATCAAGTGCGCATGGAGAAGTTAAACACGTTCATAACTTCATATATATTTCTTCCAACTCTTCATCACTATGCGTTATTTCAACTATTTTTAGCGTGAACGTACGCATGTTAATTGAACTATTTTATTATGTTATTTTAACTTTAGTTTATTATTAAACGTGTGGCGTAACTAAACGACATACAAATATTTTTATAAGAAACATCCTTTAAAATGATGTTTAGTAGTGTACCATCTTAGCAGCGATGTGTCGATAGCAAGAAAAAAGTCAAAAACACCTATTCAAGCAAATATATATATTGGAGCTCAAAGCAAAGTTGAGGCTCCAAAAGTCGTCCGGTCTAATTGTAGCATAAGATTGTACAATACACATAAAATCACATAAAATCTAATACGTTGAAAGTTCAAAAATCATAAAGACAGACGGTCATTGTCCCCTCCCTCAAACACTATAAATACTTTCCCTCATAAGAGGCATGACCAAGTCATATTTACTCACAAATTCTCCCTAAAGCGCAATTATGAGACAACCTCTGTATTGTGGTTGGCCGCAGTTCCATTTTGTGATCAATAGGTCTTGGAGTATCTAACTCGAGCGTGAAGTGCTCAAACCTCGGCCCACCTTGTCTCATGCCTCTCTATGGGTGAGCAAGAATACCCAAAAGCACCGAATCGAACTCGACCGTCTATCATTAATCGATTTGGTATTTAGTTCCTCAAATGTCTGCTTTTCAATTCTCGGTGCTCTCGGGCCCGGGTAAAATTCGGTATCAGTGGGTAAAATTTTGACCCTCATAATAAACTAATTTCGATAAGTATAGCCTAAGTTACATAGCCCTAAACACGGGTACTTGAAAACATAAATTATCCAGACTGAATCGTTTTTTCTTACGAGACTTGTGCATAAATTTTCATCATCTTTGAACACTCATAACTTTCACATATGAACTCAGATTTGGCTAATTCTTTTTATATGTGTTCTTTAATGTATTAACTTTTCATCTTGGAATAAAGAACCTCTGGTTTTGTCGTACTCGCGCCTACATTATATATATATATATATATATATATATATATATATATATATATATATATATATATATATATATATATATATATATATATATATATATATATATATATCCTTAAACATGGGTTGTTACATATAAAAAATCGGTACTAGAATAGGATTGCCACCGAAGTATCGGTATTGGTATCGAAACCAAACTGATACCATATAGTACCTATCAGTTAAGTGTTCGGTTCCTACAAAATTCATATACTGGTTTTGATACTTTCAAGGTCGGTACCAGTTCCAATACCGAGCTCACTCTTACGCCTCTCCCTCTAGGAATCTGTTGCATTAATGCTCGAATAAGTAATAAATATATAAAATGTTAATGACTTAAAGATGCTATAGGTAAATGATCGGCGACATTGGTTTTTTATACATTATATATTCCTTGTGTGGAATCTTTTGTTCAAACTACGTCAATTAAGCGGTTGTTGCCTCTTTTTCAAATTATTGGCATTTCTTGCGAGTCTCTGGTTATCTTTTACGCCATAGATGTCGAAATTATCATCAGATTTTTCTATTAGTTCTATTAATCCTTCACATTTGTATTTTCCAATAAACAAAACAACATGTCCAAAATTAAATGAGGTTGTAATTGAACCTTGATATACTTCCATGATAAATATATGTACTTTTTCATGTAGAATAAGGTAACTACTAACTTTTCATTGGTTATACAACGTACAACTTAAACACCCTCGGTTTCAATGGTTGAGAAAGAAACCATCAAGTTATGAGTCATTCATTGGTTGATCTAGTACTATTGTGCCGTCTTTTATTTGATGTAACAAATCATGACATGTATTTTCATATCTTATTGATGACCAATACGAGTCTTTTATCATATTTGAAGGCTTAAGGCTTATTTGGACAAAGCTATGATTCGATGCTTATTAGAAAACAAAACATGAATAAAGCACCAGTGTGATTAATGCATGGTCGGGACTCGGGGGTGACCGAAAAACTAAGTCATCCTAGAAGATAACCAAAGATGAAAAATCATTGAGGGAATCACTACAAAACCGGATGGGCACATTTTTTCTTATGAAAAGGGGATGTATGGTGCATAATTAAATGGCAGTCAACTTGGCTTATTATCTATGTGCTATTAAGCCTTGGACTTAGACTAGCGAGCAAGTTTCATCTAAAAACACAAGAAGAAGGTTCAAAGTATTCCAACAAGAGAGTCATGGAAACACCCCTTAAAGCCACGTTAGTGATTTGATCATAGGAGTGCTTGTATAAGATGCTTTGTTTTGGTGTTTGCATGCATGAGTTTATATAGTTGTTTTGTGTTTAGATGTTATAATGATGCTAAATAAGGTTATAAGTGTATTGTCTCCTACTATGTTATAGTTTGGTGATTTATTTATTAATATATTATGTACATGTTTATGTGAAAATAATATATTGGTGAAGTGTTATGTGTTTGAACATTGTCTAAATCTCAAGACATATTACACTGTTGTTTTTTGATACATTCAATATTGAGCTTGGGAGAGTGGTCGAACCAGATCAATTTGGTAGGCCTTTACATGGGTTCGACCATTATTCCCTCAATCTGGATATGCAGTTAATGATTAGTAGAAGCATGTGTTCTAACTTTGAAATCATCGCATGTCAGTTGTGTCAATGTATTAGTATGTACATGTAGCGATCTCAAGATGTACTCAGTTTTTTGCATTAAATCTCATTCTATAACATTTAATATTGATTTAAATGTTGCATAATTATCCCACTTTTTAACATCCTTTAAACATTATAACTACTTAGGGATTTTTTCTACGAATCTTTCATCACTTCCCTTCTTAGTCTCTTCTCCATTTTGCCTTTTTCTATCGTGATGTTGACAAGACATTAGGTGAGGTGACTCTAACTCTTACAACTTTATTCATCCATTAACAATATGGCATTGAAGCACCAGACTCTTACTCATAACAGGCCCCACCTAATAAGTTTAGCGTTTATCTTAAGCTCCTTGAGGTGATGTATGACATTGGAAGATGAATTATCCTCCATACGTCTATGAGCTGAAACAAAGAAACATTGGAGCATCTTACAAATCATGTATATACTTACCATACTATGTCATAGAACTATAAACTTTTATCTAATTGGTGGGTACTTGATACAATTTATGCAATTAACATTTGCAATATTATCTAGGATTTAGAAGAAGTGTGAAAGAGAAGTAAGGCGACTTAAACTTATTCGTCAACAACAAAACACGACCACATGTTAGAAACTATCAAAAGCTATGAGATGAAGTTACCAACTAGTCTTATCCTTGTTGTAGATTATTTTCATTATGTTCCAAGCATTAATATAATAATAATTTCATATTCCTTGTGAGGCATAACTGTTATAAACCTGCATCGACCGATCATGGTATTTTTGTTCATAAGAATAACTTTCTTTTTATTTTAATGATGTTCCTTGTAATGGTATATATAAACTAGATAAGAATAGTTATGTCTCAAATAATACATTGGTATATATACTCTAAATTCTAGAAGATCTAAGTACAAATTGAATCAAAGTTATCAATGGCATTGTCATCTTGGGTATATAAACAAGAATGGCATTGCAAAACTCTTCTGAAAAGGAATTTTGGAATCAGCTGGCTCTAAGTCATTTGATTTGTGTGAATCCTATTTATGTGGAAGGGTTAAAGATCTATTATGATCATATATATATATATATATATATATATATATATATATATATATATATATATATATATATATATATATATATATATATATATATATATATATAAGTGTCTGGACCTTGTAAAACTACAATTGAATATGTACACCTCTATGTTATTACATTTGGCGATGACTTTAGTAGATATATTTATGTCCACCTACTTACACATAAAGATGAAGCTAAATCTTTTCAAGTTTAGTAAGGAATCAACACACAAATAAAATCCATATGCGTTGATCAAAATGGTGAGTATACGAGTTAAGAGTACTTAGAACATCTGGAAAATTATAGGGTTGTCTCACAATTCACTACACTTGTAAGCATGACATAATGATGTGGCTGAGTGGAGGAATCATACATTTTTTGATATGGTTCAATCTATAATAAATATGGCCACTCTTCCTTCATCCTTTTAGGGTTATGCTTTAGGAGTCTGTATCACACATTCTTAACATAGGTCCAACTAAGCTGGTGAATAATACACCATACCGATTATGGAACGTGTGAGCTCCCATATTGTCATACTTGAAGGATTAGGTTGTGAAGCATGATTATTTTGAAAAGCTAAATACTAGGACTGAAAAGTGTATTTTAGAGGGTACCTACAGGAAACAATGAAATATTGCTTCTACAACCTATCAAGAACTAGGTGTTTGTTGCTTGAAATATTGAGCTTATATCGTAGAATCTCTTGTTACAAGAGGCAATGAAGGAAACATAAATCTTGAGAAGTTCTAGATTCATAAAATACAAATCATTCTGAAATCATAAATAAAGAACATGATGAGCAATAAAAACAATAGATGATAACCACAGAAACACAAAGCCTTCATAAAACTGGTAAAGTTTCTTAGTAGCTAGAAGATATGGATTTCTTATGGCTGATGAAGTATTAAGGGATTGTTATAATCCTTCTAAACGTTGAGATGCAAGCCATGAATGCCAAGATGTAGTCCATGAACGACAGACAAGTTGGAACTTAGTTATCCTCTATCGGGAAGCAAGCATGTTTGATGAATATGGGTCTTCAAGAAGAAGACCAACATGGATGGCAATATACACACCTTTAAGGCCCTGAAATTTGGTGAAAGGTTATATATAAATTCGTGGTACATACTATGAGGAAACTTCTCCCAACTACAAGCATTAATTCTATTGGGATACAAATTACAATAGCCATATATATGCCTATAAGATATCGAAAATAGATAGGAAAACAACCATTTCATCTTAGCAAGGACATTTATATGGTGAAACTAGGTGGGTTTGTGAATATAAAGTACCCTGAGTAAGTAAAAACTAAGGGATTCATTTATGGATTGAAGCAAGCATCTCAGAGTTGGAATATTCATTTTGACAATAAAATCAAACAGTTTAATATTATTGAAAATCAGTATAAGACCTATGTTTCAATTAGAGTTTGTGGGAGCGTTATTGTTTTCATGATCTTGTATGTAGATCAGTAGATGACATACTTCACATGGAAAATGACATTCCAACCTTTCAAGGTGTAAAATCTTGGCTTTAAAGGTGATTTTTCATGAAGGGTCTAATGCATTACACATCCCGTGAATCAGGATCTATACTGAGTAATGTAGGAGACTTATTAGCCTCGCTCAAAGTACATACATTGACAAACTCTTGACACGGTTTGAGATGTAATATTACATGTATTGAAACTTACCAATACAACCTAACATTATTCTAAGGAAGTCTTCGGGTCCCACCATACCTAAAGATGTGAGGAAACATTAGAGTTATTCCTTATGATGCGGTCATAGGATCCATCATGTATGCGCTATTATGTACTAGAATTAATTTCTCCTAAGCCTTTAGTAGGATAACAAAATGTTGTAATGACCCAATAATGCAGATACATTTTATCAATAAAATCAAATTATATGGAACTAGACCCAAATTTTCACATTCCATTTTCACAAAAATATCAAGTTTGTGCATTATTAAGTGTCACAAAATGGTATGCAAGAGTCACGGTAAGTGTATTATACATGTACAATGTAACAAAAGGAATGCCAACTAGACTAGTCCTCATGTCTCTACTTCATTAGAAAGTTATCTAGTGCAAAAGTCCCACTAATCTTCATCCTACTATTTATTTTCGTTTCGTGGATACATGTAACAACATCAAACCACAAAATAAGTAAGAAAATTGTGGGATAATTTTGGGTCGAGTCGATCCCACCCAATACTACACTAAAGAAGATTTGACATTTGGGTCGGGTCGATCCCACCCTATAATGGTCATTCAAACAGGGTCTTACCCCAAACCACTAAGGTCGGACCTCGTCATAGTCACCACAACAGGAGTCACAATCCCAATTCACCAAGTCTGGACCTTTTCATGGATATGAATCCACCAAGACATGACCTTGTCATGGATGAATGGGCATCCGAGCCCCATCCCCAGAAGGGATGTATGTCTTGACATACTCTCGATTCGACTCAACTAGATGTAGCAGTAGCACTGCTAACTATCCACCTAAGGATCTAGGCTCCAACTCGTCATAGTATCATTCAACACTCACACCAATTAATAATATTCTATCATTGTATAAAAATAATAGTCTCAACATCAACATGAATTCACCATCAATTTGGCGTGTATCCAAAAGAGTGGTATTACGTACTCACCTTGGTTCTCGATTCACATGTTGAACAAGTCGCTTGTTTTAGGTGCCCTCGATCTCTTTCCTCTTGTTCTTGGTATTCTAAAATCAGGATTCCATGAAATTCATATTAACACATAGCATTATGTGTTTAGAATGACAAGCACTACAAGAAAAAGGTGAAATAGCTACGGAAAAATTCCGTAGCAAAAACATGATATTCCGTAGCTAAACACGAATGGCTACGGATTTTGCTACGGAACCGATCCGTGGAAAAAATCCTCGTAGCTAAAGGGTCGTTACGGAATCCGTAGCATTTTTGCTACGGGATTTGCTACAGAATTATTCCATAACACATTGGCCACGGAGAAATTCCGTAGCAGTTTTTGTAGCAATTTCACTACGGACTAATTCTGTAACAAATGTTCTGTAGCAAATTCGCTACGGTCTAATTTCGTAACAATGTTTCCGTAGCAAATTGCTACGCCCTAATTCTGTCTCTAATATTCCATAGTAATTTCGCTACATCCTAATTCCGTGACAATTTTCCGTAGCCATTTCCCCACGGACTAATTGTGTAACAAATATTTTGTAGCAGAATCGCTACTGACTAACTCTATAACAAGTATCCGTAGTAAAATTGCCCCAAACTATTTCCATAACAAATATTTTGTAGCGGCGTATGAATGCACTAATTTCGTAGCTAATATTCCATGACAAAAATATGACGGAATAAATCCATAGCAACTTAGCTACAAAAAATCAATAACTAAATGAAGCAAATGATAAATCTTCAAACCATCAAAGTTTTAAAATCACGCAAACCGTTACTTAAGAATGAAAATACATGAACACTAACAAAGTCCCCTACGCTAAATTATTCCATACTTAATGTCCGTAGAGTAATTTTATCCCAAAGGATAATAAGCCATGCTTCTGTTCTTGACGGATTTTTTGCTTTTAACATGGTCAATATTAAATAGATAGATATCAACCACCATCATGTGCTCCAATCGATGCTCCTTTTCTTCTATCTTCTGAAAGAATCAAACAAAACAATATTAAGTGTTCATGTAACACCCGCATTTTGGACTAATATTATTTAGGTATGTTTTACTACGTTAATTATATAAGTTATTGATTGTTAAATTTGACTGATTGTAAAATATATCTATTAATATTTCTCGTTAAAATATTATTCTAATTCAAAATTTATTATGTACTTTTGTAAGTTATGATTTTCTATATTTGACTAATTTTATTTATTAAAAAATAGATAATCAGTTTGTTAATTTATTTATATATGTATATTATGAAGACTATATTATTTGAAGTATTACGCGTATCATAGGATCTAAAAACATTATTTTGAAAGTTATAAGAATGAGAAATTTATAATTGCAATATATAAACATATATATGGTATATTATATATGGATTAGATGCTACTCAAAGATGTATGTTTACACGTGTGTGTGTGTATATATATATATATATATATATATATATATATATATATATATATATATATATATATATATATATATATATATATATATATATATATATATATATATATATTCTTGTGAGAACTCAAAAAATCCTGAGATCCTGAGAACCAAATCTGAGCCATTAGATCAAAAATTTTAATATCCTAGATTGATTGTGGCATAATTGTAATTATAATTAAGGTTAATGGCATGCTAGACTTTTTAAAAACGATGATAAGGGCAATTTAGAGATTAAAAATATAACAGATCCCTTGATATCTTTCAATTCCTAGAAATCAGCACATTTCTCTCTATCTCTCTTTTTCTCTCACGTATCCCTCACCAAGCTTCGTCGTCTGCTTCTTATCCCTCAAACCCGCTAAAAAATACGAGACTTCAAGATATTTTGGTGTACCGGCGACGTTCGCTGCTGTTCTGGTGACCTCCGTTGTTGATCCGATTGGTGGTGCACTGGTGACCTTTGCTGCTGTTCCGGTTGGGCTAATGTGCCGGTAACCCACCGTGCTTCTTCTTCATGTCCTCGGTAACCCTAATCGCCGCCTAATCCCTCTCCGCCGTTGACCGGCACCTCGTCATCTTCCCTCGACCCAGATGGGCACCGGCGAGGATTGACTCGTGGAGAGAGGCAAGCCTGTTCCAATTGATTTCCCAGGCCCGATACTGGTGTGCACTAGAAACGATGATTTGGATGCTGTTCTTCAATCCACTCCTCAATCCCGGTGGAATGGTACGATAATTAGAACTCATTCGTTTTCTTCATTATTCGTGCGTTTTGTAGTTTAGATGGATCGTAACAATCTAGCAGATTTGGTATTTTTCCAGAACGAGATGCTGGAGCCATGGTTCGAAAGGGGGCAGCTGAATCTACACCAAGTATAAATAACCCTACACAGGTTGAATAAATCGAAGCATCTATGTGGATCGGTATGCTTGTTCATCTCCGGTCTCTTCGTGGGGTCCATCAATTGAGTCAATGGTAATTGTTTTGTGATATATGTTTGTTCATCTACAATCTGAATACACAATTTTTCACCATCTGTGGTTTATGTTTATATGTTTTTTTTAAACAATTAAGGGACAAATGGGAAACGGTGAAGAAATCATATCACCAAACCCACTGTACACCAAGTACACATTTTCCAAAAAGAATAAAAAAAATCGATCATAATGATCCATTTTCTATTTGTAAAAAGTAATTCGCATTCCGATGCCGACGTCGATGGGCTTGATGCTATTTTGGAATTAAATGAATGTTGGATTGGAATCCTAAAAGGTACGTAAACATGTTGCTTCATTGAGAAATATTAAAATAGATTAAAGAATTTTCTTTAAATATGACTTTATTTCTAAAGAATGTTACTTTGTTGAATTGAAATTATAAAGAATCTTTTGAGTTTTGAGTATATATGTACATGTACATATGTGCATAAATTCATATATGTATATGTGTATTAATAAATCATATGATATGCATATATTCTTTATGTGCATAAATTTATCTATTTTCAGAGTGCATATGTGCATATACACATATACATGTGTATATGTATATCTATTTTTGGAACGTGACATTGACAGGAAGAATTCTCATGAGTGAGGAATATATACATATACATAAAGGTGTATGCATATATGCATGCATATGCATCTGTTCATAAATATGTTTGTGCATATATGCATATATATTCCGTATGTGCATATATGCATATATCCTGTATGTGTATAAATTTATATATATTTCACAAGTATATGTGCAGATATGCATATATGCTAAATGTGAATAGATATGCTAAATGTATGTGTACATATTCATATATGTCTATTTGTTTGTGTACACATGTGTGCGTATTTGTATATATGCATACATATATGTGCCTATGTACATATGTGTATATGTGTATATGCATGTAAGTATTTATTTTATTGTTTTTGAATATATGTTTATATTAATTTTTATTAGTGTTTTTGCAGATTTTAAAGAATTTTATCAATCAAATTGAAGAATTGAAGAGTGACAAAATAAAACATGAAGATATCATGAAATTTTGTTGGCTTTTTTTATATTTTTTGTATGTATCGTTCGCTATTTCTAATAAATTTGTATGTATCGTTCAAACAGTTGTATATTAGTGTTTTTAATAAATTGATTTTTTATTGTTTGCATTCATATTTAAAGATAAGAATATGTATATATATGCACTTGCAAATAAAACAATTTATGTGTTTTAAATTCCAAAAAAATTAAATTAAAAAATAAATTTTTAAATTTCGAAAAATTTGGCATTATTACAAAAAACGAAAATTTAATTAATTTTGAAATTTGAAATCTGAAATTGATTAGCCTTACTTTTAGGAATTGATAATATTATTGCCAAAAAAAAAATCAAAATTAAATAGGATTTGTTAAATGACGATCATGCATTTATTCTATTGGATAATCATCTAATGGTTGATATAAAGTTCTCAAGATCTCATGGTTTTTTGGGTTCTCAAAAAAACCCAACCCTATATATATATATATATATATATATATATATATATATATATATATATATATATATATATATATATATATATATATATATATATATATATATATATATATATATATATATATATATATATATATATATATATATATATATATATATATATATATATATATATATATATATATATATATATATATATATATATATATACATATATATATATATATATATATATATATATATACATATATATATATATATATATATATATATATATATATATATATATATATATATATATATATATATATATATATATATATATATATACATATATATATATATATATATATATATATATATATATATAGCTTTTCAAAAAAAAAAAAAAAAAAAAAATATATATATATATATATATATATATACACATATATATATATATATATGTGTATATATATATATATATATATATATATATATATATATATATATATATATATATGTATATACACACTGGCGAATTTGTTTAGTTTCTTGGGATGGCCCAGGACACGGCTAAATTTTATACATGCAGTGCAAAAAAATTTTATTTTCTAATAGGGTGCAACTCTGCGGAAAAAAAAGTTTCACTACTTAATATGGTGCATCTCCGGTGCCATGACTATAGGTAAATCTTGCGTCCGCCCTAATATTTATAACGGTTATGTATGAGGTGTGCTAAAAAAGGGTCATCTTAAAAAAACCCCCTCATCATTAACATATGATGTCCGATCAATTTGAGTTTCTTTTAATATATATATATATATATATATATATATATATATATATATATATATATATATATATATATATATATATATATTAATTTTTGATATTTTTTTAATTATTTTGTTTTTTTGTAATTTTATAACTACTATTAATAGTTTTTATTTAATATAAATACTTATTTTGGTATTTATAATTTAAAATTTATTCCAACTTTTTGACGTTTAGTTCGAATACGTATTCTAATGTGTTTTTTTAACGTTTTGTTCGTTGGTATCATTTAACGTTGTAATTTAATTTTTTTTCTAATTTTTGACGTTTTGTTTGAATACATTGTTATATGTTTTTTTCGTTTATATCGGTGGAAAGTTATTAAATAATGTTGATTAGACTTATGAGTTTGCATTTTCTAATTTTTGACGTTTTGTTGGAAACATTTTTATATGGTTTGTTCGTTATATCGTTTATATGTTTTTTTCGTTTCTAACTTTTGACGTTTTGTTTGAATATATTTTCTAATTTTTATAATTTTTGATGTATTAATTTTCTAATTTTCTAAATTTTGACGTTTTATATCGGTAGAAAATTAGAAAATTAATACGTCAAAAATTATAAAAATTGGAAAATATATATAGAATAAGGATCAATTGAGGCCAAAGAAAAGGTTGAGATCACGAGACCGGTCTAAAATATCAGATTTAAGGTTAAGATTAATGTATTATTTATATAAAATATAAAAGTAATGTGACGAATTGAAAGATTTTAAAAAGTTGTCAAGGGTATTAAGGGTATTTTATTTTTTGATTTCCATGATTTTAGCCTTTTAATATGGAATTCTTCTATCTCTTTCTCTATCTCTCTCGTTAAATTAGGGTTTCCCAGCATAGCCGATCACCTCACTGCTACGTATGATACGAAAAGAAGAAAAATCGAGAATAAAGCAAGAAAGAGAAATAGAGAATGGAGATCCACAATACTAAGCATGAATTCTAGCAGTTTTAGCAAACGGCAACGAGAACAAAAATCGCACACACACCGGTACGTATCACCACACTGGTACGTCTCTAGAAGAAAGCGAGAAAGAGATATAGAGAATGGAAATCGACAGTGGCAATGAGAACAAAAATCGCACACATATGCACCTTGTGTGTGTGTTGGTGTAACATCTAATCACAAACTTGAAAGATAAAGGAAGAGAGGTCGACGGGAAGGAAGCCTTTGTTGCTGTCAGCGGCGATTGGTGGCTGGCGCTAGGCTTGGTGTGTCGGGTTTGCGTTTTTTTGATTTCACCAGTACTAATTGATGATCTGTTCTTTGTGATGGAATTTCAAGCACGAAGGGGCCAGACATACAATTCAATTTTATGTATAAAGAATGGGTCTTGATTTCAGGTAAAGTTAAACTTTGAATCAAAACAGTTTTTGTGTTTCACTAATCATCATTGATTAACGAATGTTAACGTTGTTATAATCATCATTATTATCGAATCAAATTGTTTTTGCTTCAATAATCATCATAACTGTTTTTTGTTTCATTAATCATCAACGATTAAAGAAAACTTGCAATCTTGAATTTTTTTTCTTGAATATGGCTCACATAGAATTGTGAAACAATTTTCTTGAATGCACAAAAAGAGCCGATAACACATAACTGGTTTTTCTCTTTGATGATACAAAGATGTATAGAATTGTATTGCTACAGGGGAGTTTTAATTTTTTTTATATATGATTTTCACTTTAGCTTTGCAACATAGATGATGTCCATAAAATCTGAATTATCTATTTTTTATATCTACAGGTGAGGTAAAAGCTCTTTTTCTACATATGTATACAAAATCCATACTTCTTGTGTCCATGTGAGTTATGAATTTATAGAATAGTGTTAATCATTGATGATTAACACAGTAACAACCGCCTTCTATTAATCATTAAAACATGAACATATAAACTATATTGTTAATCATCAACGATTATAAATTTTATGCAACTTTAATATAGTTATAATCATTTATGGTTAAATATAAGACTATATAAATGATTAGAACACTTATAATAATTTCTAATCATTAATGAATATGTATACACTACATTATAGTCTGTAAATTATTATTTTTAACATATTTGAACTCGATTTTGCAGGTGTGAATCCAAAAATAACAATGATCACGGGTGTCTGCTATTTGTTTATGATTAAAATTGCATTATATTTTTTTTTCTATATTGTGCTGTAACCATCGATGATTAAAACTATTTTTATCTACTTTGTGTTCTATATTCATTTACGATTACAATTGTAGTTGATTTTTAATCTATACATCGTTCTTTATTCATTTATGATTACACACGTATTTCTTTTATATCTACATTATGATTTATTCATTTATAATTACAAAAATATTGCATTTTTTTAACTTTTCATTGTGTCTTATAATCATTTATGAATGAAATTGTATGAATCAAATGATACAAGAAAAAAAAGTATTTTGACGGAAAAATGATTATTACTATGTATTAATAAAATAAAATAAACTAAAAATAAGTAAAAAAAGTGATTTCTATAATCTGAAATTATTAAAAATAAAAATTAATTTATTAGTTTTTTTTGTAACTAACAATCAGAATCCTAAATTTTAAAAAACAACACAATCATATCCGTTGATTATAGGTAATCACGATTATCTAATTTTTGTTTAATGTATAATTGATTTACTGATTTACTAAATGCCCTAAAAATGATTCACCTACAATTGGCCTCGCGGTCTCAACTTTTTAAAAGGTCTCGAATGATCCTCTCTCTCTCTGTATATATATATATATATATATATATATATATATATATATATATATATATATATATATATATATATATATATATATATATATATATATATATATATATACACACTAAGAGATTCGGTTGACGCGAAATATCTACATGGGTAGCACCCATTTGATGTCACCAATGATATCAAAATTGTAGTTACTAGCATGACTCGGTTAATAGGCATAGAGTCCGAAGGTACCGCCTACTCCAGGACTGGACTCCAACTGATTCGGGGGATGCTGAAATCAGCCCAACAATCAATGGAATTGCTTTGTGTTATTTCACTAATACAGGATAACCCGCCGAGGGTTATGCATGTTCTAACAGAAATCGTCGGGTCGGGGGTTACAGATTCAAGGGAAACCAGCTTGTGATCTATTTGCAATATAACTGGAACATGGAAATTGTTGATACGGAAATAGGTTTCTTAAACTACAAATCACGCCATATTTTTATATTGATATACTTTGCATTTGATAAGGGATTTTGAATATTTGATTATTTCATAAACTCATGAGCTCACCATCTGTATAACCTAACCCTATTTTATAAAAATGAAGTGTACTCAGGTTCATTAGCTTTTATGGGAACTAGACTTTTTAGAAGGAGAATGCGAAGTGCACTCAGGTTCATTAGCTATTATGGGAACTAGACTTTTTAGAAGGAGAATGCTTGTTGGAAGATAGTATTAGGAGGAAATAAAGTAATGCCAGTGTTTGTAGGTTAGTTTAGTCAAATGTAGTTTGGTTCTGATAAAGCACACTATTTCTTAAAAATGTTTACCCAAGTAAACTATTGATAGTAACCCTAAAGCATATAAGGATTAGCTTAGTGAAATTGAGCAAATCTTAGGATCAAGTGAATGTAAAGATAGCCAAAAGGTCTTATATGCCACTCAAATGATGAAAAGGTCTTCAATTTGTGTACATTACACATCAAATATTAGGTTCAAATCTTGTACCTTAAATGACTTGGTACATGTTTAATGGTAAGATAAAAATGGAACATATTTTTCTCAAAGAATCCTTAAATAGGGGAAAGAAATTTTGAGGTTGTTCAGTTGAAGACTTTAGTTTGTGTCGAAGACCAATGCATCAAGGATGTGTTTCGAGAATTTTTGTTAAAGCTCTTTTGTCAGTTGAAGTTGAAGCTAGGATTCTTGGATAATGGTGTGTGCATGTTGTTGATACAGACCTGAATGTATGATCCCTGCAACACGATCTGCCAGACTGTTATACACGCCCATCCTAGCAGAGTAACACGAGGAACAATCTGATTGAGCCTCAGTGACACTATTGTGTCTTTTGAATTGTATAAATAGATAGTGTCGATCATAGTTGAATAGAAGATAAGGATAAGTGAGGTAGAAATTAGGGTTTCATTGTTTGTATTATCGATTCCCTGTAATACTTGAGTTGTACCCTGATTTCAATCCACGGAATGCATGAATATTTGGTATCTGTGATTTTACTCAATTCTGCATAAACATATTGTTAGGGACAACCTCGAATACATCTCTTTGTCTTTGAGTCAGGGTTTAAGTTGTTGTTACATTGCCCTTTGATCCCATTCATTAGGCTTCAACAGCAACCCACTTTCTCCATTTTCCTAGTTTTCAGCATATCATTTTATTCTTTGATTAGTACATGGCATGGGATACAGAAATTGTTCCAATGGCTCTTGCTTATTAATTTTCTTCGGAGATTGACCTCTTCGAATTGGTTGCAAGCATATGCATTTCAAGGCAAAATGATAACCGTTTTCTTTTGTGCATGTTATGTTTTTCTGAGATAGTAGCATACAAACTTGTCCCTTCGGGGACAAAATGGTCAATTGTGGCAACGATCAAGGGATGATTTGGTTGATGATAATCTTAATTATTAACTATTTATAAATAATAACCAACATAAAAGAATATGGATCATAAATCGTTACTTACATAGATAACATAATTGATAATGAATTTGTTATTATCTTAATTCTTTAATAGTTATCAACTGTAGATTTGTATACCAATCATGGCAGTCTAATATTGCAACTACTGGGTTCTTGGCAACTATGAACACTCACAAACCTTTGTTAAATATATAAATGTATTCAAGCATTTGCATTAAGAAAATTCACCCACCATACTAGATTATAGACCTTGTAGTACTCATCAAGTATAAGTGGTCCAGTATAGATACTAAAAATATTAAAAATGTGTATACATCCTTAATCAGTTTATTTGGTTAAACTAAATGCTAGAGATATAAACCGAGAATTGAAACAAATATTGTTTCTAAAAAAACCCATGTCGAAAGTCGATTAAAGCTAATCGAATAAACCAAACCTTATTTAGTTAAGAAGTTTATTCGGTGGTGAGACCCTAATCACCATGAAGGTGGCGTAAAATTTTAATAATTAATAAATTTTATTTTTTCCTATAACTAAAATCAGTTATGAAAAATATAAAAAAAATAATAAGGATAAAGATGCCATTTCACATAGATTACGAAATAAACCTGCAATGATATCATACTTACGGATTAAATGGTACAATTATTATTATTATTATTATTATTATTGACTAAATCTGTTGTAAACCATAAGGACCCTTTTATCATGTGACTTACTGTTTATTTTCTATGGATTCATCTTTTAATTATCAAAATATCAAATGTATTGGTTATTAAAACCGACAAACGTTCTCTTCTACTCCATTTGTCTAATGTGTTATTCTTCAAAAATTTCAAATAGTAAACTAGAATAAAAAATAAACATCAATTGCCCCGATAATGGTATCAAACAATCAAGTGATCGAATTGATCATATACAATTGTTGTATTGTATTAATATGAATTAGTATTTATTATGAATTGGTTATTAGTTGTATTTTGTATATCATTGTTGTAGAAATGATCACATCAACACTAATATAGTAAAAGACCACTTGTTGTAATTAATTAAAAACTCTTAGTTTATATAACTTTATAATCCTCGTGCTAAAGGTGTAACAAAATTGGAATACAACTAAGAATTTGTCACTATCAAAAAAGTAGAAAAAACAAATTTTGAATACTTGAAATGGTTAGGTATGGAAAAAATGTGTCACTTGATTATTATTTAATAATATTATACTAAAGTTCACAAATATTTAATGATATTATACTAAAGTTCACAAAACAACACAAGGGGTGTCAAACAAAAAATATATCACTACTAGTGATTAAACCAAAACTATATAGTTTTAAAATCAAATTCATCATTTGTATACACAACTCTTGTAAGCATGGAGATTCATTACAACATTCCTTTATCGATTCATGTTTATATTTATCAAACTTGATGAGGATAGAGACGAACTGGAAGCCCGTTTACAGGCGTAGGCATTGGATCGTATTAGATTTTCTCATTCAGTATTAACAAGTCCCATTTGAAGTTGGTAACAGTATTGTGAAGGAAGATGAGTACTTCCAATTTTGCAAATTCTTTACCTAAGCACATCCGTGGACCTCCTCCAAACGGGGTATAAGTGAATGGATTTGGGCCTGTACCTTCATACCTCGATGGATCAAACCGTGTCGGGTCTTCAAAGTTAGCGCCGTCTTTATGTGTCGATCCAGCGCTCCAGTATAACTGAATATGCGACATGAGTACATATATAAGATTAATATGTTGGCCCTCATGGAGAATTTATTGAAATTCGTTTCTGGAAAACGTTTGTTCGGTTATAACGGAGTTTAAAGTTTATGGTTTGGAATTGGTGTCCAGACTATTTTTTTATCTTGTAAGTTTTTTTTGTATGTATTGAATTACTTGGTTGATAATTTTTAAGACTTATTATAAACGGTACAATCTTTGTAAATAATAAATTAAGTGTTTAGGTTGAAAAGTGAAGATTTAACATTAAAATTATAATAGGAGTAAATTACACAATTCATCCCTAGTTCAAGTGTCAAATGACGCGTTTAGTCCCTATTTTCAATTTTAACTCGGATCGTCCTTTATAACATTAAAAGTTACACGCTTAGTTCCTGGTAGGCATAAGATGACTATATTGTCACTTTCTATTTCTTTTTTAATTTTTCATTATTTGTTGATTATTTTTTAATTAAAAAAATAACCCCACCACCCCACCCCTGCACATCCATCAGACTCACACACACACACACACACACACACACACACTCTCTCTCTCTCTCTCTCTCTCCCTTTTTCTCTTTTTGTTGTTTTTGTTGGGTAATCTCATTTTCCCCATCATCATTTATCCCTAACCTACCTTTTAACGCATTGCCCCTATATGATTTCCTTGATCTGAATTGCAACCACCACCACCTGCCTGCCTGCCTACCTACTGCTGACGCCCTCAGACGATGCAAAGCATACCAACAATGATCCATAATAGCAACATCGCTTCAAATCCATTGAAATCAACCCATTGTTTTCTATTTACTCATCACCGGCCAATTCTACCACCACTTCATCTTTGTTGGTTCTCAATGTTGTAGACGACCAAAAACAGACATATAGAAGTCTGTGTGCTTTGTTCATTGTTTGTCGATGACCGCCAAAAAGAAAACAGGATTTTCTTTTGAACAATTTGATTTTTAGTGAACATTTAGGGTTTGGGTGAAGATTTAGAGCTCCATCTTGTATAACTTTTCCGACCATAGCTTCATTGTTAGATGCATTTTATGCATCTTTTCTAAGCCCTTTTTCCTTTATTTTATTTATTTCCTTAACCATTTACATGCATTTTTAGTTATTTACCGGGAATTTCGATACTTCATAAGTTTGGTGTACTTTTTAGGGTAATTGGGAGAATGGAGCAAGTTGGATGCGTTGGAGAAATTTTGGATGATGGCATGGAGCATAAAGGAGCATAAGTGGAGCATTTGAAGCGGTTGGAAGCAGCTTGGGAGCATGGAATTGAAGTTGGAGTCAATTCGGAGCCTAAAAATGAAGAAACGGAGCCTTTTTGAATAACACGGGTTATGTAACCTTTACACGGGTCGTGTAGAGCTACAAGATTGACGAAAATCCCACCCGTGAGTTACACGGGTCGTGTAACTTGTAACACGGTCGTGTAATACCCAGTTCTATATGCATTTGAAGAACACGACCCGTGTAATATTTTACATGGTCGTGTAATCCTGAAAAACTGTTTCTATGACAGTTTTGTACACGGTTTTAAGGGGATTTTTGGTGGTTTTTTGACACACACTTCATTCGAGAGAAAGGAGAGGACGATTTTGAAGAAGGAGATTGATCTATAACACTTCGAAACACTTGAATTATTGTTTTAATTACTCGTTGTAAGTACAATTAGTAACAATTTACTGCTTTTCATCAAGGAGATTTAGCCATATCATGTATGGCTAAATCTTTCTTCATTCCGGTTCTGTAGACACAAGATTTGGCACCAATCATTTGACTATCGTTGTGTTTTTCATCTAGTATTTTGAATTTATGCATTAAAGTTTCATTTGAGTCTCATGTTGGTTCATGTTGGCCACTAGAATTGATATGTTTGTCAAATTCGTTATTTCATTCTTGAAATCTGTAATTGTTTCATCAATGAATGTAAGTAACAACACCGAATTGATCTTTGTTGGATGAATTCGCGTGTAATTCAAAATACACATTTTTTACATTTCCGAGCTTACGAGAAATATTGAATGTAAATTGGTTTGTCTAAATGAATCTCTACTCATTTTCCTTGATATAAACTCAAGAGATTGTTTGATTTATATAAAAGGAAAATTGGATTACTTCAAAGAGCATATTTTGATGTAATTACTTAAAATGACTGAAGTGTTAGAGCTCGTTAACACTTTGAAACCAATTTTAGATGAAATTGACATAATTTCTAGTCTTATAATGATTGCCTAATCAATTGTGTTGAACGGAATCGGAATCCATTTGATATATTGCATTTTAATCAATTTTATGTTTAGCTATCTAACTTAATAATTCCAAAACCCCCCTGTTACTCGTATCTTAAGTAAATATCGGTGTAAGAATTTGTCCCTTGTCCCTGAGGATCGATCCCTGCTTATCATATACTATTCTTATAGTGGATTGAGCAGTGTGTATTTATTCTTAATTATTTTTATCTCAATTCATTTGTTGAGTTTGACGTCTCAACAAATTGGCGCCGTTGCCGGGGACACGGCAGTACTAATTGTTTACGCCGAGATCTTTACGTACAGGTACACCAATTCCAGTTGATTCGGAGATTGAAAAGACAGAAAAGAAGCTACGGAAACAAGCTAAGCTTCGGAAGAGGCAACAGCCGGGTTCCAGAACTTCTACATCATCAAACCCTCCAGTCATCAACATTTGGAAGTAAATACCCATTTCAAGTGAAACTGAAACAGATACACCATATTCATCACCCCAATATTCATCTAGAGGATCCTCACCACCATTATCTGAAAGGTTTTCTGCAACTATGAACTAACATTCCTAAGTTCACATGCAACCTATATAGACCTACGTTTTCTTCTAATTAAACATATAACAAATCCTAGAAGTCCAGAAGAAATCAACTAAAAGAATAAAATAAGAAAAAACTAACCTTTTAGGATTTCTTGGAAACCAAGCAGCACAAATGTCCTGCCTCAAATACACCCTTGCAGGAGGCTTTGGCCGAAAATTCCTTCAGAGAGAGTACAAAAAACGTGGCCCTAGGGTTAGGGAGAGTCTCCCTATTTATAGCCTCCATGTGGTGATCAGATAATCGTTACAGATAAACCTTTTTGAATTCGAATTAAGATAAACTATTATTTTAATCATTCAAACACCATTTATATGTAGTATATATATATATATATATATATATATATATATATATATATATATATATATATATATATATATATATATATATATATATATATATATATATATATATATATATATATATATCTCGAAAATATATATATTTATATATATATTTTCGGCCACCACATGGTCACTCACACTGCCACTTACTCAATTATTGAATAATTACTGTTTTAGTCCCTGCACCTTTAATTAATTAATTTAACTGTCAAATTAATTCTAGAAAAATTTCTAATTAATTATTATAGTTTCTAATTAATATATTATCACTTAAATATATTAATAAACTATTTATTTAATTTCTATTGATTTATTAATCATATAATAAATCAATCTTTCTCTCTACCGGACTTTCTGCCAATCCTCCAACTATGAGGGCAACCCAAATGGACTATGCTACTATTAATCAGATAAATACTAATTATTAGTCATGGCTTAGACACCTAATCCAACAGTCTCCCACTTGGATAAGTCTATGACTAAAATTACCAATTTACCCTCTAATTAATTTAGCAACTGTAGATTCCTAGAAACCGCTGCCGAACTCTGACCTAGTTAGTTCTGTCCAAAGATAAGTGATCAAATGATCCTTCGTCCAACAAGATATTTTCAGACACGAGACATGGATTGAGATCAATCTCTGTCCGATACTCTGTTCCCCGATTTCCGATTCTGCTTATGACTTTAGAACTTCTAATTGAACACATCAATTTAGTCCAGGCTGGCCAACACTTTAGTCAACTTCAAAATCATCGAGAGGCCTACAGATATCTGTTTCCCATCAGGGTCAAGGAACGAATAAGCTTCGACTCATATGCTTATATCTTTTACCAGTCAAATCATTCACAACAACACGTTTTATAACATCGAGTTACCGATGCGTTTTCGTATTATCAATGAACAACTGCCTTGTAAATTATAACTCATATCTCTCTACTTGAAGATCATAGGATATTATCGTCTCAATATTGCTTGTGATATAATCCATGAAGCAATCTATTGAGCGTGGGTTTATCCAATACTCAAATCTCTATTTCTAAGTACTCATGAATGTTGTAGCAATCCTATTGTTATGCATAACTCCTTAGACAGTCTACAAATCAATTCACGACAGTCTTGATTCAATACTTACTTCCCAAAGTATGAGCGACTGTGGACCTTTCTGAATAATTAAATTATTCGGGAAGTAAAACATGCGAAAGCGAAACATAAAGATCTGACTGGCAGCTACTCTTGCTTATTACCAAGTCTCCACATGGTAATCACCAAGTCGGACCTTGTCATAAACTATTATCGGTTTCAGGATTTCTTTTAAACTTTCAATTCTAATTTTACAGCTATGTCTTAATGAACCTTACACTCTTTCTATGTATCCAAAGTATCTTATACTTATACACTTTATTGCAGATGATCCAATCGGATGCTCATCCGATAACATCTCAATAAGTTATCCTGTCAATTTCTATTCTAACTCCATTCTGGTAATGTGTACTGTGACTTCCTATGGTTCTGGGGTCTTTAGTCTACTTGACTGCACCCTAAGACTATTTCGAGGTGTTATGATGTGCCGGTGAACCACACGCGCTCCATCAGAATACCAACGAGACTTTGTAACCATGAAGTCCATTAACATCATGTCCTGATGTTAATAATTACCACTTTGAAAATCTTTCAAATTAATACTATCACTTTCACCCTAATCATTTCCTAATGAATTCTCACTTTAGTTCAACCAATCCATCCAGTATTCCCAGCCAGGCAATGTCCTGAATCCAACTTACTATGCCCTAAGCATTAAGTTATAAGGACATGTTCATGACTTTATGATCGATCCAAAACTTGTGGAACCCGATCTAATCCTATTCCAAACCCTTTCGGAATCCAAGGATTATTTATAATCCTTTGTGTCATGATTTTCGAAAAACTATTTTCCTTTGGAGACTTTTCTCGTGCATCTTGAATCTTATCAAGATCATGCTTACAATGGCTAGGTCTATGCTGGTGATTTCATCTTTCCAATAGATGACTGTGAATTACATGAGTATGTTGCACCTTCTTTATTTCTTTCATGCCAAGTCATCACACTTTGCAATGATAAGAAAAAACTTTTCCTAAGTCTATGCATCTTGAATCTCATCAAGATCATCTTGGCAAAATCTGGATCTATCTCATAGACGTTTACAACCACCTAAGTATGTCGTATTTCTATTAAGGCTTTCATAGCGATCCGTCTTTTAACACCAAGTCATTACACTTCGTAATGAAAAGAGACGTTTCCTAGAACCATTATTTATCCCACATGTGGGGATAGTGGATAACGACGACTCCCACTGGCTTTGACACGGTTATAGGCTATTCACAAAATCCAGGACTTATGGCACATTTTGAGAATCCAAACCTTTTTGACATTTTAATGGAAATCTTTCAGCCCTTTCTCAAAATCCAATCCTTTGGCATATTTTGAGAATCCGAATATCCGTTCTTGCGAGATGCCCGTAGGACGAAACCCGGGGCCATGTACCTTTTGTAATGGCATGCTCTATGTGTGTCCCTATTAGTGTGCCGGTAAACCACACGTGCTCCACTAACGACTCACACTATGTCCTGCAGAATCCTCTCGGATTTCATCTTCTATTGAGAGTGCTTTACTCGGAATCAATTGCTTGACTCTGATTATCGATTTACTCAACTAAATGCTCTGAAGGTATGTATATGTCCATGTTGCTTTCTTTTGATGATTCAGTTACTCCCACTGGTTTTTAGACCAGGTATAAAATCAATCAAATTTTCACACAGACCGTGTCTCGTCCTAAGGTCCTCTTATTTGGCAGCAGCCGGGCTCACCAATGCTTCCAAGTAGTCGGATTGCAAATTCGTACCAACTGCAGTGTTTTGCCACCAATCGGTATGTCACCCTGATCACAACTACTTATGATGGTGATCAATACTACTGGTCAAGAGGAGATTATGTCAGTTGTAAAGCAGAAATCTGATTTCTGCTCCAAGCCTAGTGATGCTAAAAAGGTTCTTTCATTGCTAATCCTAAACTCATTTAGGACTGTCCCAACTCCCATTGTTTCCATAGACCATGAGTTCTTTCTAAAAGAGCTCTTTAGTAACAGTGGGATAACTAATGAAACGACAATGCTCAGCTAGTCATGAGGTTCAGATGAACACTACAAGACCCTGGACTTTCTATGTACAAGTGGGATAATCCCAGCTTTACATTTCAGGCAGTGTCTGCAAGACCTACTTAGTCTAGGATATGGTCGGAGTATGGTTTATATGGACTGACTGGTATAGTGTTCATCTTATTGGAAACTAATTGGCAATGTATCTCATACACCGATGATCGAACTGTTTCGACCAATGCTCAATTATCTTCCCTAAGACACATTTTAACTATTAATGTTCTTGGAAGTTAATGAACTATGAAACCTTTTTCTCAGTTATCGCTCAGGTTCTGTGGAACTTGTACTTCCTTTGAAGTCCTTGAACTGTTCAAGGTTTCAATTCAATCGCTTATCCCGATAAGCAATGTCATATTCGTCATACCGAATGATGAATATTGTGAAGTACAAGCAATTGTGTTCTATATCAAGATTCTAGCAATACACATCAACTGGTGTGTCCGTTGCTCTTAATCTCAATGTCTTTTACATATCTATGTAAAATTATGACTTTGTTCAAGACTTGCAATCTTCAGTTGACTTTAAGTCAACTGATTCCAAAATCCTATCCTCTGGATCTTTGGGTGATTCATTTCTTGCCACATGTGCTTTATAAAGAAATTAATCATCATCTGACTCCAAGTCAGATGATTCCAAAGTCCTGTCCAACTGGACTTTTGGTTGATTCATTTCTTGACACATTAAGAACTCAATTCATCAAGTGACTCTAAGTCAAATGATTCCAAGGTCCTGTCCAACTGGACCTGTGGTTGAATTGATTCTTGTAACATTAACAATCATAAATGACACAATTCTTGAATCCAAACTCTTTGGATGTATCAACATTCAAGTTATTACTAATCATACATTCAACACATTCAAATAACATTTCAAGGATAATTTCAGACAACAGGTGTTAAAAGAAAATATGCCAATTTCATTAAAAATAAGATCCTTGAACAATGTAATAGACAATGTCAAAAATGTATCTAAAGACTAATAACAATATTTAATATCTATCTAAACTTCAAAAACTGCACGAGCTGGAGATCCAATCCAAATGTGCTCTTATGCGACAGAGTCCCGTGCCTTCTTGATTCCCTGCATACAAACGAAAATGCGACTGTCACATTATGTATCAAGAAATCTTGGAACAAGAGTTTTGAGGTTTTTAGATATACCCGAGCTTTCAAAAGAGTGGGAGCGTCTTCCAATCTTTCCGTGACTGTATCCGATTTTGCGGATTCCCAGTTTGAGACATGTCTAGTCGATCTCGACCGTTTCTTGTTACGTCTCTTCACTGGACTTAATCCAGAAGTAGCTGAGCCATTGGAGCTATGCCTGTCCAAGAGTGACTCGTATAAAGTCAACAGTGGACGCATTTCCATGAGGGTCTTTTTCTGGTCTTCCTTTCTATACGTCTGAATGAACATATCGTACTCATTTGTCAGCGAAGCGAGCAGGATGTTAACACTCTCCTCCTGACTCATGGGATGACCAAGTTTATATAACTCGCCTATGTACACTTCAACCTGAAGAACATGCGAATTGATGCTACTTCCTCCCTTTAGCTTGCACTCTGCAAGTCTTCTGAGGATTCTAGCTCGTTCCTCTTCAACTGGTTTTTGGAACCTTTCCTCCACCAGTTGCATCAACTCATATGGCCCCAAGGATTCAAAATCCTTGCGGAACTCGGGGTCAATGGTTTAGCATGAGGTCACGAATCTCTTTGGATTCATCATAAGGACCTTTTATGATGACTTGTTCCGGTGGAACTGGGTTCGGATACTCGGTGAGATGTAGCTTGCCAGCAATGTCGAGACCCAGTCTCCAATTGCGAAGCCATTCTTTACAGTTGAGGCCAGTCAGCCTTTCCATATTAAGCAGGTGCATTCTGATGCTTTCAGAAATGGGTGAAGGAGGAGAATTGACACTTGACATCTATAAAAGAAATAGAATTTATTAGTTTAAGTGTTCCTTTTAAATAATTACCCAGTATATTATTTATTAAGGCTAGGATCCAAAATACCCCAACTATGGTGTGAAGAGGGATGCCGTAATCACAACATAATGGTCATTAAGGAAGATAAACACTTATCAATTTCATCTTATGAAATTCCTAGTTCTGTTGAGATTCATTAAACTCTTCAATGGCATGTTTAATCTCGGATGTGCTCCACTGTTTGTGACTGGGATGCCGAGGATCACAAACTGGATGTGAATAACCATGCAAATTAGCTTGGTACTCTCAGGTTACTTATCATCTCTAATTGATGTGCCGGTAAACCACACACGCTCCACCAACAATGACAATACCCGGGAAACCCATTGCAACTCTTTATGAACCCCTATTGGCGTGTCGGTAAACCATACACGCTCCACCAATGTTTCATAAAGTGCAATGTGCAATTTCATGGATTAGCACCAATTCACATTTTCCTAAAGTAACTAGATATGGGTTTTATTAAGTGTTCTAGTACTTTGAATCATTATACTTTTAGTGATTATTAGGTGGTCCTATCAAAACTGTTCGGCTAACGACCCTCCACTGATCAGGCGAGCGGTGGGCGAGAGTGTTCACCCATTAGACCGCCATTTTATAGGCAGTCTCCTTATACCCACTTTATAGACCAGCTTCGTGAATGAGGCCTACTAATGATTTGACTAACCATTTTAATCTTATACATATAATAATAACTCCCTAATTATAATATATAAGATGTAATTTTTTAAATATTTAAAAAGTTGTTTCTGGTTTATCTTTTAATTTATTGTCAAATTTAAACTATTAAATTTTTTAAATTAAATTAAACCATAAAATCGATTTTCATTATCTTTTAATTAATCAATTAATTAAATTAATTAAATTTAATATTTTAAACATTTTAAAATATTTCTAGATTTTATCCATTAATTTTTGCAATTTAAAACAATTAAATCGAAATTAATTAAATCCTATTAATTATCTTTTAATTAAACAATTAATTAAATTAATTAATTTTGCAGATAGGTGTCAAAATAATCAAATTAATTTAAACCTATCATTATCCCTTAATTTTCGAAATTTAGGATAGGAGGTTTAAGGTTTTATCTATTTAAACAATTAAAGTTACCAAAAATAGAAAACCTACTAAACCATTCCCTTTTTCACGCCAAGCAGGGGCGAGGGGCCAGGGTTTTTCGAAACCCTAACCCTAATATTCAAAACGGCCACATTAGGGTTTAGAAACAATAAACCCTAATTTACAGGATACAGTTATAACAATTTAACAAGAAAACACATCAAATATCTCTGATACCACTGAAAGGTTTTCTGTAACTATGAACTAACATTCCTAAGTTCACATGCAACCTATATAGATTTAGGTTTTCTTCTAATTAAACATATAACAAATCCTAGAAGTCCAGAAGAAATCAACTAAAAGAATAAAATAAGAAAAAACTAACCTTTTAGGATTTCTTGGAAACCAAGCAGCACAAATGTCCTGCCTCAAATGAAGTCACACCCTAGCAGGAGGCTTTGGCCGAAAATTCCTTCAGAGAGAGTACAAAAAATGTGGCCCTAGGGTTAGGGAGAGTCTCCCTATTTATAGCCTCCATGTGGTGATCAGATAATCGTTACAGATAAACCTTTTTTAATTCGAATTAAGATAAACTATTATTTTAATCATTCAAACACCATTTATCTGTAGTGTAGATATATATATATATATATATATTTTCGGCCACCACATGGTCACTCACACTGCCACTTACTCAACTATTGAATACTTACAGTTTTAGTCCCTGCACCTTTAATTAATTAATTTAACTGCCAAATTAATTCCAATTAATTCCAGAAAAATTTCTAATTAATTATTATAGTTTCTAATTAATATATTATCACTTAAATATATTAATAAACTATTTATTTAATTTCTATTGATTTATTAATCATATAATAAATCAATCTTTCTTTCTACCGGACTTTCTGCCAATCCTCCAACTATGAGGGCAACCCAAATTGACTATGCTACTATTAATCAAATAAATACTAATTATTAGTCATGGCTTAGACACCTAATCCAACATTATCACCAATACAAAATACTCCACAACCAAATTTCACAATCCCCATAATACCCGAGGCAGAGATCACCAGATCTCCTACCCGAGATATGGCCGCTGAGAGAACCTTACGCGATTGGGCGACTCAAGATGTCACCCAACAACCTTTATGCATCACCTATCCCGCAATGATGAATTTTGAGCTGAAGTCGGGATTGATCCATCTACTACCAAGTTTTCGTGGTTTGGAGAACGAAGACCCCCACAAGTTCCTAAAAGAATTCCATGTAGTTTGCGTTGGTATGAAGCCACATGATGTGACTGAAGACCAAATCAAGTTAAGGGCATTCCCCTTTTCACTTCAAGATGCAGCCAAGGAGTGGCTATATGACCTACCACCGGGGTCGGTCACTACATGGAATGACCTTGCGCGACTCTTTCTTGATAAGTATTTTCCGGAGACAAGGGCTTCGAGCTTGAGGCGAGAGATAATTGGCATAAAGCAAGGGAAAAGAGAAGCTCTCCACACCTATTGGGAGCGTTTCAAGAAACTTTGTGCACGATGCCCGCAACACGGGATTAACGAATACCAACTTTTTCGTTATTTCTGTGAAGGTCTCACCCCGATGGAGAGAAGACTTATCAATGCATCTAGTGGAGGTTCTTTGATAGATAAAACACCGTCTCAAATCCGAGCTTTGATAGAAAAGATGTCCGAAGATTCAAAGCACACGAAAATGGAAGATGAATGGTAAGCAGACCCACCGAGAGGAGTCAAGGAAGTATCAACTCCGCACAAAGAAAACCAAATTTCTGAGTTGACCAAGGCAGTGATGCAGCTCACAAAGGACAAGGGAGTAGAACCACCACCGATTAGAGCTTGTGGTATTTGCCTCCAATATGGCCATCCAAACGACATGTGCCCTATGCTTCAAGAAGATACGGAGAAAGTACAAGCAGTTGGTGGATACCAAGGCCAAAATCAACGCAACTTTGATCAACCAAGAAACCAAAACTGGGGATTTCAATCAAACTCGAATTACCAACCTAGACCACCAACACAAAGACAACTTTACCAACCCAATAACCGTCACCAACCAAATTTTCAGCCATCACATCAACACAATTATCCCCCTCCTCCTCAAAATCATAACCAAGGAAGTAGTAGTGGTTCTTCGGATATGTCTTTGGAGGACATAGTGAAAAGCCTAGCCACGAGCACTCAAGCCTTTCAAAGCGAGACAAAAGCAAGCATCAAAAGTCTAGAGCAACAAGTTTCACAATTAGCAAACTCGATGAGTAAGATGGAGACACAAGGTAAATTGCCCTCACAAACAGAAAAGAACCTGAAACACAACGCGTGTGCTATTACCTTACGCAGTGGAAAGGCGTATGATGGACCAAGAATGCCCGAGGATGAAGAAGACGAGTTAGAGGTGAAGAAGGATGAAACAACATCAACCAACAACAAGCAAAAGCAAGTTCAAATTGAAGCTCAAGTTACACCACCACCGTTCCCGTCAAGATTGAGGAACATGAAACGCGAAAAAGAAGATGAAGAGATTTTGGAGCTATTTCGAAAGGTTGAGGTAAATATTCCTCTACTTGATGCCATTAAACATGTCCTAAAATACGCAAAGTACCTTAAGGAACTTTGTTCATCAAAAAAGAAATTAAGAGGTAGAAGAACGGTAAGGGTAGACAAAAATGTTTCCGCAATCATACAGAAACGCCTACCGAAAAAACGCAAGGATCCCGGAGTTTTTGCGGTTCCTTGTAAAATGGGGAATCTTATCGTTCCACGTGCCATGTTGGATCTCGGTGCCTCAATTAATGTTCTACCATTTTCTATTTTTAAAACTTCAAATTTGGGAACATTAAAGAGAACCGGTGTACTTATCCAATTGGCCGACCGTTCAATAGTACACCCGAAGGGTGTATTGGAGGACGTGTTAGTCCAAGTGGGTGAGTTACTTTTTCCAGCAGATTTCTTTGTTGTGGACATGGGCGATGATGATGCCCCGAAATTGAATTCCATTCTACTAGGGAGACCATTTATGAGTACCGCATCTACGAAAATTGATGTTCGTGCGGGTACTATTTCCATGGAATTTGATGGGGAGGTAGTGAACTTTAACATTTTTGATGCCATGAGATACCCTACCGATAAATCGTCCGCGAATTTTGTGGATATTATCGAACCGTTAACCGAAGAATGTTTCAGTTTATCTAACCCCGATGTGCTAGCATTGGTTCTAGACAGAAATTTTGATGTTAAGACAGTGAAGGAGCTAGCAGAAAAGTTCACGGTGGATGATGAGATAGTTGAAGTTGCTGCATTTTTAGACGAGAAGAAGAAGGAGAGGTACAATGCCCCAAAAATTAAACTACCGACTCCTACAGAAAAGTTGTTGCCATCGATAGTGCAAGCACCCGAGCTTGAGTTAAAAACTCTCCCCGATCACCTCAAGTATGCTTACCTTGGGGATGAAAAGACATTACCGGTGATCGTTTCAAGCAAGTTGTCAAAAGATGAGGAATATGAGTTAGTCCACACTTTGAAGCGTTACAAAGAAGCCATCGGTTGGCCAATAGCCGATATCAAGGGATTAAGCCCTTCACATTGCATGCACAAGATCCTCATGGAGGAGGATTTCAAGCCAACTCGAGAAGCTCAAAGGAGGTTGAACCCACCGATGATGGAGGTGGTGAAGAAAGAGATTTTAAAGTTATTAAATGCCGGTATGATTTACCCAATTTCCGACAGCAAATGGGTAAGTCCAGTTCAATTTGTCCCGAAAAAATCAGGTATAACCGTAACTGAAAATGTCCATGGAGAACTAGTCCCCACCCGTGTGCAAAACGGGTGGCGTGTTTGTATAGACTACAGAAAACTCAACAATGCAACCCGAAAAGATCATTTTCCACTGCCGTTTATTGACCAAATATTAGAACGTTTAGCGGGAAAGACTCAGTATTGCTGCCTTGACGGGTATTCGGGATTTCATTAAATTCCCATCGCACCCGAGGACCAAGAGAAAACTACTTTCACTTGTCCTTTCGGTACGTTTGCATATAGGCGGAAGCCATTTGGGCTTTGCAATGCCCCCGCCACATTTCAGAGGTGCATGGTGAGCATCTTTTCGGATTATGTTGAGGAGATCATTGAGGTTTTTATGGATGATTTTACAGTTTATGGAAACTCTTTTGAAGAATGTTTGAAAAATTTAACAAAAATTTTAGAACGATGTATTGAGACCAATCTTGTTTTAAATTATGAAAAGTGTCATTTTATGGTCGATCAAGGTCTTATACTCGGTCATATTGTTTCTTCAAAAGAGTTGGAGGTCGACAAAGCTAATATAGATGTTATTCAATCGTTACCTTACCCCACTTGTATCCGAGAGGTACGCTCTTTTCTTGGTCATGCAGGTTTTTACAGAAGATTTATCAAGGAATTCTCGAAGATAGCTAGGCCGATGTGTGAGTTGATTACCGCCCCAATACTTCAATCACCGGATTGGAGTTTGCCATTCGAGATCATGTGTGATGCAAGCAATCACGCAGTGGGTGCGGGGTTGGGACAAAGGAAGGAAAAGGTACCTCATGTCATCTATTACACCTCCAAGACACTTGACAACGCGCAGAGCAATTATTCCACCACAGAAAAAGAACTATTGGCAATCGTTTTCGCCTTGGAAAAGTTTAGACAATATCTCTTGGGTTCCAAAGTGATCATCTTCTCCGATCACGCAGCCCTTAGATATTTGCTTGCAAAGAAGGACTCCAAGCCGAGACTCATTCGGTGGATTTTGCTACTTCAAGAGTTCGACCTTGAAATAAAGGACAAGAGTGGAAAGCAGAATTTGGTCGCAGATCATCTCAGCCGCATCATAGCACCTGAAGATTCCACTCCCATTCGTGATACATTCCCAGATGAACATCTTTTCGCAACAAAAGTGGCGCCATGGTATGCAGATTTAGTTAATTATTTGGTTACCAAGGAATTTCCACAAGATGTTACCCGATGGCAAAAAGACAAGATCAAGAAAGAAGCTAAGAGATACGTATGGGATGAGCCATATCTGTGGAAATATTGTGCGGATCAGGTAATCCGCCGATGTGTTGATCAATCCGAGGTACAATCTATTCTAACCTTTTGTCATTCGTATGCGTGTGGGGGACATTTTGGTCCCCAACGAACTGCACGAAAAGTCCTTGAAAGTGGTTTTTATTGGCCACACATCTTTCATGATTCGTATGTTTTTTGTGCGAGTTGTGATAGATGTCAAAAGTCCGGGTCCATAAGTTCTAGAAATCAAATGCCACTTACCCCAATTTTAGTTTGTGAAATCTTTGACGTATGGGGTATAGACTTTATGGGACCTTTTCCGCCATCTTTTGGTTTTTCTTAAATTTTGGTGGCGGTGGACTACGTGTCCAAGTGGGTGGAGGCTAAGGCCACCCGTACTAATGATTCAAAAGTGGTTGTAGATTTTCTCAAATCACAGATCTTTCCAAGATTCGGAACACCACGAGCCCTCATAAGTGATCGAGGGACCCACTTTTGCAATCGTACGTTGGAAGCAGTGTTGAAGAAATATGGAGTCACGCATCGCATTTCCACTGCTTATCACCCACAAACAAATGGCCAAGCTAAAGTTACCAACCGCCAAATCAAGCAAATTCTAGAAAAAACGGTGAATCCGACTCGGAAGGACTGGAGCATGAGATTGGAGGACGCGTTATGGGCATACCATACAACGTTCAAAACGCCTATTGGTATGTCCCCATACCGTCTCGTTTTCGGAAAACCATGTCGATTACCGGTTGAATTGGAGCACAAAGCCTTTTAGGCGGTAAAACAATTCAACTTGAGTGAGGATGAAGCTGAGACAAAGAGGAAGCTTGATATTCAAGAACTTGAGGAGATCCGAAATGACGCGTACGAAAATGAGGTAACTTATAAGGAGAAAACGAAAGCGTATCATGATAAGATGATCTCGAGGAAGGTTTTTGTGAAAGGTCAAAAGGTATTACTCTATCATTCTCGCTTTAAATTTATTCCCGGTAAATTACGGTCCCGCTGGGTAGGACCTTTTGTTGTTGCTGACGTTTTTGAGCATGGAGCTATAGAAATAGTTAGTCCACAAACCGGGAAGACCTTTAAAGTGAACGGTCATCGTTTGAAGCCTTACTATGAAGGTTTCGTCACGAAGAATGAAGAGGAGGAGAAGGTGGAGAGCCCACAATACAAAGATTGACGAGTGAACAAGTGGGTCACGTCGAGCCAACGACTTTAAATGAAGGCGCTGACCGGGAGGCAACCCGGATTTTTATTGCTTTATG
Organism: Cichorium intybus; assembly: GCA_023525715.1. Taxonomy (NCBI): domain Eukaryota; kingdom Viridiplantae; phylum Streptophyta; class Magnoliopsida; order Asterales; family Asteraceae; genus Cichorium; species Cichorium intybus. The sequence continues at coordinate 52,027,171 of CM042014.1, read as the reverse complement.
TTATTTATTTCAAGACTTTCGCATTTTCACTTTTCGTACGATTTCTTTTTCATTTTAAATGTTTCCAATGACTTTGTAACGCAAATGTGGAAAAACCGAGCACATCTAATCCATGCGGGTCGCCACGGTATGTGAGCACGAACGAGAGAAGTGGAACATTTGAAAATTTTCAAAAATATGGAACACGGGTCGTGTAATAAAAGCCCGGGCGTGTTTCCTTTGCAATTTTTCACCCGTGAGTTACACGGGTCGTGTTCAATGGAACACGGGTCGTGTAGTTCAAAATGGAAATTTTCAAAATTTTTGCACGGGTCGTGTAACTTTTAACACGGTCGTGTACTTTGAAAGCCAAAATTCCAATTTTCCACCCGTGAGTTACACGGGTCGTGTAATATTTTACACGGTCGTGTTCGTGCCAGTTCAAACAAATCCATTTTCAACCCGTGAGTTACACGGGCCGTGTAGACTTTTACACGGTCGTGTAACGTGCTGTGCAGTTTTTTTAAAACCCGATTTTTTTCACACTTTACCCACATTTTCTTCCACTTTCACGCACGGTTCTTCCCTTTTTCTCTACCCTTCGCGATTTTTAACCCTAATTCTTGCAAGATCTTGCTTTCCATTGTTCGATTTCTTCATCTAAGGTGTGTTTCCTTACTCTAACTCCATCTTCTTCCCCATCTTGAAGCTTCAAAGGGCAACAATGGTGAAAAAGGGGTTTTTCAAAACCCTAGGTCCGATTTTCTGCCCAAACCTTTAAATTTCTTCCATGTTTTTGCAGATTAAGCTTGGGGAAGGCAAGGATTAAGGAAGAACAAGCTTTTCAACGATCCAAGATTTGTGATTCTACTCGGTTTTGCTCGGATGCGTTAGGTACACTCGCTCCTTGTTGTTCTTTACTTAGAAATTGGTAGTTGGTGTTTGGAATTGGGATTTTTGGGTTTTGTACACCCGTTTTTGGTGTTCAACTCTTTTTCCCGCGTTTGTCAACGGATATTTGAATCGTTCATTGTGGTCCCGTTGTGCCCAATCTTGACTTTTCTGTTGACTTTTCCCACATGCCATTAATCTTTATTTTTTGCAAATGGAGGGCTCTTCTCGTAAACGCACCAAAACCATCGCGAACAAGAAAAAATCTTCTAGACGCCATAGGTCCCCGACTCCAGATTTGTCTCCCCTCCTTCCCGACCATTGGGAAGTTGAATTTGTGGATCAAGCCCACCGCACTCGATTTGAGGGTCTCTTAGAACGCCAATTTGTGGCACAAAAATTTGCTCATGTCGATTCCCTCCGTGAATTATCTATTCTTAATGAGGTGCAAGCGCTTTTTCAAAACATCGGGTGGGACAATATCTTAAATTTGAATGCTCCGTCATATACACGACCGTCTAGGGAAATTCTATCCTCCCTAGCTTTTGAAAATAATGTCCTTTCGTTTCGGTTAGCCAATCGTTCTCTTAGCATCCATGTCGACCAAATTGCTGAACTAGTGGGTCAAGATACTGCCGGTACATTAGAACCGTTTGCGTGCCGGGCTAGGCGAGCGGATAATGATGTGCTCCAACGTGGGTGGTCCACCATAACTCCCAATCAGGTGTACCACCCCAGTTCAGCCAAAGCCTCTTCGATCATCCACCCAGTCTTGAAAGTTGCTCACCGCATCCTTGCCTCGGTTGTGTTTCCTCGGGAGGAACTTAGCACGGTCACTGCAATGGAATTAAAAATCCTTTTGGCCATGATTTCTAGTACTCCCCAACGACCTCATTTTAGGCATTATGTTGACAATCGACTCCAGCGTTTGGCCCGTAACAATGCTGGCCATTTCTATGGTGGTGGACTACTAACTCTTATCGTTGAAAGCTCTTTCATCGGTCTTGAGTTTTTGCCTGATGAGCCCATCCTCCCAGGCGGTCACTTTCTGACGACCTCGGTCCTTGAGACCATGCACTTATTTCGTCGGAGATACAGTGACTTTCTTTGGTCTATCCCCAGTGCCTTAAATGCTGCCGAATTAAGGATAGGTCATCATAATGCTCATCTTCTCCAGCTTGACCCCGATAATCTGAGCCTGACTGATTGGCTTTTGCACGACATCCTTCATCCCGACCAGCCCGCTCCGACCTTTGTGCCACCATCCACTCACGATGCGGGCCCATCCACTACCCACAATGAGGAGGATGATGATCCGTCTTCTGTTGACGGCCGGCTATCCCACATTGAGGATACTCTTTTCGGCCTTCGTACGGATTATCAATCCCTCCACACCATTGTCCGCTCCATTGACACCCGCCTCACCACTTTCCATAACGAGTACACCAACAATTGGGGCCAACAACAACAATATTGGGAGCAACAAGCAAACCACTGGGAACAGCAGCAAAAACAGTATTCAGACATGTATTCCCTATTCCAAAGTTGGTCTCCCTTTCCGCCCCAATTCCCGCCACCACCCCCGGAAAATTAGGCGCGTTTCCCCTTTCCAAGCATCGAGGACGATGCTAAATCTTAAGCTTGGGGAGGGGGAATGCATTCATGCATTGCATCATTTTTGTACAAAATTTTTAAAATTTTTGTAAATACTTAGATTTTCATTTTCAAATTAATCTTCATTTTCCATATTTTCATGCATTTCTAAAAAAAAATTAATTTGTTTAGTTGACCGTTCTTAGAGTTTGTTGTTTAGTGTTTTACGTCCCGGTATGCTTGTATTTTCATTATTATCAACATAAATGAAAATTGAGCTTACTCCAACATACTTGTTAAGACGGAAAATGATAGGGATAGGAGCGTTAGCCTCATCTCTCTAGGCGTAAAAGTAGTTTGTACAATGTGAAAATTATAAATTTCTGAACAAGCATTGTTGATGCAAAACGAGAAGGGTTAAACATTTTCTTGAAGCAAAGTAACAACTAGGAAGGGGCAAAACAGTTGTAAACAAGGTTCATATCCTTTTACTCCCCATTGTACATCTTAGTTTAAAGTCTCGTTGGACCCTACTTGTCCATTCACTCAGTCTTCCCGAAGTGTTCAAATGGCGGGCTCTCTAAACCATAATCAAAGTCAAGGAGGACTTCAAGAAACCAAAGTCAAACTCAAATCAAGAAGTCCTTTACAAATAATCAAGACGGAGAGTCCAAATCATTATGAAGAAAAATTCAATCAAATCAAGTAAACTCAAATGAAGAAATCAAAAATTCAAAGATTAAAGATTGAAGAAGGTGTAACACAAAAACTACACCTACAAGCAAGTACATTTCAAGAAATCGAATCAAGTCAAAGTCAAATTCAAGTGAAGTGTGCAAGCCAAGACTGAGTGAGGTGATAGGTAGGGGGTAATAACAAAAAAGCGAGATTTAAACTGAAGCGTTATTTGGGGGGGTTTAGGTCGAGATGAACCCTTTACAATATGATGTTTCCTTGTTATGAGTTAGCTTGCCTTAAGGAGGTGTTTAATGTTTCAAAAGTTGGATTGGTAAGGCCTGGTCAAAAATTTTATACCTTTCCGACCGTAAGGGCTGATTTTACGCTAGGAGTTTTGTAGGAGAATGTCTTTTGTCCGTGATTCCGTTGAAGCTAATTTGGAGTAAGAAATAACCATGTGTTTCTAATGGAAAATCTATATATATGGTAAAGCTACATGGGATGTGGGACATTGGATAATAAACTTAGAAACTGGGTCAATTAAACAGCCAAAAAGATTTTTATTTTTTAGTTTATTTTCTTTTTAGTTTAGTAATTTTGCATTATTTTCATCATGGCATTTGCATTTTCATTTCATTTAGATTTCTTTCTGCGTTTTGGCTTAGGATCTTAGTCATCAAATCTATTCCTGACTCGTTCTTATTGATTCTCTTACTTGGGGACAAGTAAGGTCTTAAACTTGGGGAGATTTGTTAGATGCATTTTATGCATCTTTTCTAAGCCCTTTTTCCTTTATTTTATTTATTTCCTTAACCATTTACATGCATTTTTAGTTATTTACCGGGAATTTCGATACTTCATAAGTTTGATGTACTTTTTAGGGTAATTGGGATAATGGAGCAAGTTGGATGCGTTGGAGCAATTTTGGATGATGGCATGGAGCATAAAGGAGCATAAGTGGAGCATTTGAAGCGGTTGGAAGCAGCTTGGGAGCATGGAATTGAAGTTGGAGTCAATTCGGAGCCTAAAAATGAAGAAACGGAGCCTTTTTGAATAACACGGGTCGTGTAACCTTTACACGGGTCGTGTAGAGCTGTAAGATTGACCAAAATCCCACCCGTGAGTTACACGGGTCGTGTAACTTGTAACACGGTCGAGTAATACCCAGTTCTATATGCATTTGAAGAACACGACCCGTGTAATATTTTACACGGTCGTGTAATCCTGAAAAATTGTTTCTATGACAGTTTTGTACACGGTTTTAAAGGGATTTTTGGTGGTTTTTTGACACACACTTCATTCGAGAGAAAGGAGAGGACGATTTTGAAGAAGGAGATTGATCTATAACACTTGGAAACACTTGAATTATTGTTTTAATTACTCGTTGTAAGTACAATTAGTAACAATTTACTGCTTTTCATCAAGGAGATTTAGTCATATCATGTGTGGCTAAATCTTTCTTCATTCCGGTTCTGTAGACACAAGATTTGGCACCAATCATTTGACTATCGTTGTGTTTTTTATCTAGTATTTTGAATTTATGCATTAAAGTTTCATTTGAGTCTCATGTTGGTTCATGTTGGCCACTAAAATTGATATGTTTGTCAAATTCGTTATTTCATTCTTGAAATCCTTAATTGTTTCATCAATAAATGTAAGTAACAACACCGAATTGATCTTTGTTGGATGAATTCGCGTGTAATTCAAAATACACATTTTTACATTTCCGAGCTTACGAGAAATATTGAATGTAAATTGGTTTGTCTAAATGAATCTCTACTCATTTTCCTTGATATAAACTCAAGAGCTTGTTTGATTTATATAAAAGGAAAATTGGATTACTTCAAAGAGCATATTTTGATGTAATTACTTAAAAGGACTGAAGTGTTAGAGCTCGTTAACACTTTGAAACCAATTTTAGATGAAATTGACATAATTTCTAGTCTTATAATGATTGCCTAATCAATTGTGTTGAACGGAATCGGAATCCATTTGATATATTGCATTTTAATCAATTTTATGTTTAGCTATATAACTTAATAATTCCAAAACCCCCCTGTTACTCGTATCTTAAGTAAATATCGGTGTAAGAATTTGTCCCTTGTCCCTGAGGATCAACCCCTGCTTATCATATACTATTCTTATAGTGGATTGAGCAGTGTGTATTTATTCTTAATTATTTTTTATTTCAATTCATTTGTTGAGTTTGACGTCTCAACAATTTGTTGAGACGTCAAACTCAACAAATGAATTGAGATAGAAATAACAAAGAATAAATACACACTGCTCAATCCACTATAAGAATAGTATATGATAAGCAGGGGTCGATCCTCAGGGACAAGGGACAAATTCTTACACCGATATTTACTTAAGATACGAGTAAGAGGGGGTTTTGGAATTATTATTAAGTTAGATAGCTAAACATAAAATTGATTAAAATGCAATATATCAAATGGATTCCGATTCCGTTCAACACAATTGATTAGGCAATCATTATAAGACTAGAAATTATGTCAATTTCATCTAAAATTGGTTTCAAAGTGTTAACTAGCTCTAACACTTCAGTCATTTTAAGTAATTACATCAAAATATGCTTTTTGAAGTAATCCAATTTTCCTTTTAATATAAATCAAACAAGCTCTTGAATTTATATCAAGGAAAACGAGTAAGGATTCATCTAGACAAACCAATTTACATTCAATATTTCTCGTAAGCTCGGAAATGTAAAAATGTGTATTTTGAATTACACACGAATTTATCCAACAAAGATCAATTCGGTGTTGTTACAATCACTTATTGATGAAACAATTACGGATTTCAAGAATGAAATAACGAATTTGACAAACATACTAATTCTAGTTGCCAACATGAACCAACATGTGAATCAAATGGAACTTTAATGCATAAATTCAAAATACTAGATGAAAAACACAACGATAGTCAAATGATTGTTGGATTAGGTGTCTAAGCCATGACTAATAATTTGTATTTACCTAATTAATAGATGCAAAGTCCATTTGGGTTGCCCTCATAGCTGGAGGTTGGTAGAAAGTTCGGTAAAGAGAAATGTTGGTTTATTATGGGATTAATAAATCAATAGAAATAAAAGATATGGTTTGTTAATATATTAAAGTAATAATATATTAATTAGAAACTATATTGATTGATTAATAATTGATCAGAAATTAATTGGATTAATTTCTGTGGCATTAATTAGATTAATCAGGAAGTCAGGGATTAAAGTCGTACAAATTCAATAGTTGAATTGCGGCGCGCGGCGCGCCAATGTAAAGGCCGCGACGCGCGTACATATTCGTACGAATTCAATAGTTGAATTGCGGCGCGCGGCGCGCAAACGATCTGGCCGCGGCGCGCGTACGTATAATCCGGAAAATGGCTGACGGCTAGGGTTTCTTGTTTCCTTATAAATAGAGAACCCTAGGCCTCATTATAAGTGCTCATTTCTATTATTCTCTCTGGAATTTTCGTGGCCTTCCTCTGGCTCCCTGGGTGTGATCTCATTTGAGGCAGGACACTTGTGCTGCTTAGCTTCAAGATTAAGACTAAATGTTAGTTTTTCTGATTTATTCTTTTAGTTAATTTTGTTTGGTTTTTAGGAATTAGTTACATGTTCAAAGTAAGAAAACATAGATCTTTTCTAGGTTGCATGTGAACTTAGGTTATTTAGTTCATGGTTGCGGAAAACCTTTCAATGATTGGTGCCAAATCTTGTGTCTACAGAACCGGAATAAAGAAAGATTTAGCCACACATGATATGGCTAAATCTCCTTGATGAAAAGCAGTAAATTGTTACTAATTGTACTTACAACGAGTAATTAAAACAATAATTCAATTGTTTCCAAGTGTTATAGATCAATCTCCTTCTTCAAAATCGTCCTCTCCTTTCTCTCAAATGAAGTGTGTGTCAAAAAACCACCAAAAATCCCCTTAAAAACCGTGTACAAAACTGTCATAGAAACAGTTTTTCAGGATTACACGACCGTGTAAAATATTACACGGGTCGTGTTCTTCAAATGCATATAGAACTGGGTATTACACGACCGTGTTACAAGTTACACGACCCGTGTAACTCACGGGTGGGATTTTGGTCAATCTTGCAGCTCTACACGACCCGTGTAAAGGTTACACGACCCGTGTTATTCAAAAAGGTTCCGTTTCTTCATTTTTAGGCTCCGAATTGACTCCAACTTCAATTCCATGCTCCCAAGCTGCTTCCAACCGCTTCAAATGCTCCACTTATGCTCCTTTATGCTCCATGCCATCATCCAAAATTGCTCCAACGCATCCAACTTGCTCCATTCTCCCAATTACTCGGAAAAGTACACCAAACTTATGAAGTATCGAAATTCCCGGTAAATAACTAAAAATGCATGTAAATGGTTAAGAAAATAAATAAAATAAAGGAAAAGGGGCTTAGAAAAGATGCATAAAATGCATCTAACAAATCTCCCCAAGCTTAAGACCTTACTTGTCCCCAAGTAAGAGAATCAATAAGAACGAGTCAGGAATAGATTTGATGACTAAGATCCTAAGCCAAAACGCAGAAAGAAATCTAAATGAAATGAAAATGCAAATGCCATGATGAAAATAATGCAAAATTACTAAACTAAAAAGAAAATAAACTAAAAAATAAAAATCTTTTTGGCTGTTTAATTGACCCAGTTCCTAAGTTTATTATCCAATGTCCCACATCCCATGTAGCTTTACCATATATATAGATTTTCCATTAGAAACACATGGTTATTTCTTACTCCAAATTAGCTTCAACGGAATAACGGACAAAAGACATTCTCCTACAAAACTCCTAGCGTAAAATCAGCCTTTACGGTCGGAAAGGTATAAAATTTTTGACCAGGCCTTACCAATCCAACTTTTGAAACATTAAACACCTCCTTAAGGCAAGCTAACTCATAACAAGGAAACATCATATTGTAAAGGGTTCATCTCGACCTAACCCCCCCCCCCCCCCCAAATAACGCCTCAGTTTAAATCTCGCTTTTTTGTTATTACCCCTACCTATCACCTCACTCAGTCTTGGCTTGCACACTTCACTTGAATTTGACTTTGACTTGATTTGATTTCTTGAAATGTACTTGCTTGTAGGTGTAGTTTTTGTGTTACACCTTCTTCAATCTTTAATCTTTGAATTTTTGATTTCTTCATTTGAGTTTACTTGATTTGATTGAATTTTTCTTCATAATGATTTGGACTCTCCGTCTTGATTATTTGTAAAGGACTTCTTGATTTGAGTTTGACTTTGGTTTCTTGAAGTCCTCCTTGACTTTGATTACGGTTTAGAGAGCCCGCCATTTGAACATTTCGGGAAGACTGAGTGAATGGACAAGTAGGGTCCAACGAGACTTTAAACTAAGATGTACAATGGGGAGTAAAAGGATATGAACCTTGTTTACAACTGTTTTGCCCCTTCCTAGTTGTTACTTTGCTTCAAGAAAATGTTTAACCCTTCTCGTTTTGCATCAACAAGGCTTGTTCAGAAATTTATAATTTTCACATTGTACAAACTACTTTTACGCCTAGAGAGATGAGGCTAACGCTCATATCCCTATCATTTTCCGTCTTAACGAAGCATGTTGGAGTAAGCTCAATTTTCATTTATGTTGATAATAATGAAAATACAAGCATACCGGGACGTAAAACACTAAACAACAAACTCTAAGAACGGTCAACTAAACAAATTAATTTTTTTTTAGAAGTGCATGAAATGCATGAAAATATGGAAAATGAATATTAATTTGAAAATGAAAATCTAAGTATTTACAAAAATTTTAAAAATTTTGTACAAAAATGATGCAATGCATGAATGCATTCCCCCTCCCCAAGCTTAAGATTTAGCATCGTCCTCGATGCTTGGAAAGGGGAAACGCGCCTAATTTTCCGGGGGTGGTGGCGGGAATTGGGGCGGAAAGGGAGACCAAATTTGGAACAGGGAATACATGTCTGAATACTGTTTTTGCTGCTGTTCCCAGTGGTTTGCTTGTTGCTCCCAATATTGTTGTTGTTGGCCCAATTGTTGGTGTACTCGTTATGGAAAGTGGTGAGGCGGGTGTCAATGGAGCTGAGAGTGGTGTGGAGGGATTGATAATCCGTACGAAGGCCAGAAAGAGTATCCTCAATGCGGGATAGCCGGCCGTCAACAGAAGACGGATCATCATCCTCCTCATTGTGGGTAGTAGATGGGCCCGTATCATGAGTGGATGGTGGCACAAAGGTCGGAGCGGGCTGGTCGGGATAAAGGATGTCGTGCAAAAGTCAATCAGTCAGGCTCAGATTATCGGGGTCAAGCTGGAGAAGATGAGCATTATGATGACCTATCCTTAATTCGGCAGCATTTAAGGCACTGGGGATAGACCAAAGAAAGTCAATGTATCTCCGACGAAATAAGTGCATGGTCTCAAGGACCGAGGTAGTCAGAAAGTGACCGCCTGGGAGGATGGGCTCATCAGGCGAAAACTCAAGACCGATGAAAGAGCTTTCAACGATAAGAGTTAGTAGTCCACCACCATAGAAATGGCCAGCATTGTTACGGGCCAAACGCTGGAGTCGATTGACAACACAATGCCCAAAATGAGGTCGTTGGGGAGTACTAGAAATCATGGCCAAAAGGATTTTTAATTCCATTGCAGTGACCGTGCTAAGTTCCTCCCGAGGAAACACAACCGAGGAAAGGATGCAGTGAGCAACTTTCAAGACTGGGTGGATGATCGAAGAGGCTTTGGCTGAACTGGGGTGGTACACCTGATTAGGAGTTATGGCGGACCACCCACGTCGGAGCACATCATTATCCGCTCGCCTAGCCCGGCACGCAAACGGTTCTAATGTACCGGCAGTGTCTTGACCCACTAGTTCAGCAATTTGGTCGACATGGATGCTAAGAGAACGATTGGCTAACCGAAACGAAAGGACATTATTTTCAAAACCGAGTAGAATCACAAATCTTGGATCGTTGAAAAGCTTGTTCTTCCTTAATCCTTGCCTTCCCCAAGCTTAATCTACAAAAACATGGAAGAAATTTAAAGGTTTGTGCAGAAAATCGGACCTAGGGTTTTGAAAAACCGCTTTTTCACCATTGTTGCCCTTTGAAGCTTCAAGATGGGGAAGAAGATGGAGTTAGAGTAAGGAAACACACCTTAGATGAAGAAATCGAACAATGGAAAGCAAGATCTTGCAAGAATTAGGGTTAAAAATCGCGAAGGGTAGAGAAAGAGGGAAGAACCGTGCGTGAAAGTGGAAGAAAATGTGGGTAAAGTATGAAAAAAATCGGGTTTTAAAAAAACTGCACAGCACATTACACGACCGTGTAAAAGTCTACACGGCCCGTGTAACTCACGGGTTGAAAATGGATTTGTTTGAATTGGCACGAACACGACCGTGTAAAATATTACACGACCCGTGTAACTCACGGGTGGAAAATTGGAATTTTGGCTTTCAAAGTACACGACCGTGTTACAAGTTACACGACCCGTGTAAAAATTGTGAAAATTTCCATTTTGAACTACACGACCCGTGTTCCGTTGAACACGACCCGTGTAACTCACGGGTGAAAAATTACAAAGGAAACACGCCCGGGCTTTTATTACACGACCCGTGTTCCATATTTTTGAAAATTTCCAAATGTTCCACTTCTCTCGTTCGTGCTCACATACCTTGGCGACCCGCATGGATTAGATGTGCTCGGTTTTTCCACATTTGTGTTACAAAGTCATTGGAAACATTTAAAATGAAAAAGAAATCGTACGAAAAGTGAAAATGCGAAAGTCTTGAAATAAATAACATAAAGCAATAAAAATCCGGGTTGCCTCCCGGTCAGCGCCTTCATTTAAAGTCGTTGGCTCGACGTGGCCCACTTGTTCACTCGTCAATCTTTGTATTGTGGGCTCTCCACCTTCTCCTCCTCTTCATTCTTCGTGACGAAACCCTCATAGTAAGGCTTCAAACGATGACCGTTCACTTTAAAGGTCTTCCCGGTTTGTGGACTAACTATTTCTATAGCTCCATGCTAAAAAACGTCAGTAACAACAAAAGGTCCTACCCAACGGGACCGTAATTTACCGGGAATAAATTTAAAGCGAGAATGATAGAGTAATACCTTTTGACCTTTCACAAAAACCTTCCTCGAGATCATCTTATCATGATACGCTTTCGTTTTCTCCTTATAAGTTACCTCATTTTTGTACGCGTCATTTCGGATCTCCTCAAGTTCTTGAATATCAAGCTTCCTCTTTGTCTCAGCTTCATCCTCACTTAAGTTGAATTGTTTTACCGCCTAAAAGGCTTTGTGCTCCAATTCAACCGGTAATCGACATGGTTTTCCGAAAACGAGACGGTATGGGGACATACCAATAGGCGTTTTGAACGTTGTACGGTATGCCCATAACGCGTCCTCCAATCTCATGCTCCAGTCCTTCCGAGTCGGATTCACCGTTTTTTCTAGAATTTGCTTGATTTGGCGGTTGGTAACTTTAGCTTGGCCATTTGTTTGTGGGTGATAAGCAGTGGAAATGCGATGCGTGACTCCATATTTCTTCAACACTGCTTCCAACGTACGATTGCAAAAGTGGGTCCCTCGATCACTTATGAGGGCTCGTGGTGTTCCGAATCTTGAAAAGATCTGTGATTTGAGAAAATCTACAACCACTTTTGAATCATTAGTACGGGTGGCCTTAGCCTCCACCCACTTGGACACGTAAACGATGGAAGTCGCCAGTGTCAAAGGTTGACATGGTGGATCTGAAGGTTTCAGAGAATAAACATTTGGGTGATGGATTGAGGAGTTTGGAAGAAGAGATTGGGTTCGATCGTTTGTTGCTTTGTTGTATCCGGTAGAGAGAACATAAGAAGGGAGAGAGAGTGAGAGAGAGAGAGAGAGAGAGAGAGAGAGAGAGAGAGAGAGAGAGAGAGAAAGCATCTGATGGGTTTAAAAGGGGTAGGTGGGTGGGGATAATTTGTCTTTTTTAATTAAAAATTAAAAAACAAAAAATTAAAAATTAAAAAACAAATTACTAAGGGCAATATAGTCATTTTATGTCTAGTAGGGACGAAGCCTACAACTTCTAATGATATAATGAACGATCAGAGTTAATTTTTGAAAATACGGACTAAACACGTCATTTGACACTTAAACCTAAGACGAATCGTGTAATTTACTCTTAGAATAATGATGAACTTTAACTTAATAATTGAAAGAGAGGTTGAAAACTTTCGGGGTTTCAAATAAATATAATTGACGCATTTTTCCCTTTATTATAATACAATAGGTGAATCCCCACACATTGCATGGGAATGTAATTATTCAGCTAAAATTGGAGGTGCCCACAAAAACCGAATTTCCTGCTCGAAACTGTTCTGATCCGAGTCCAAAACCGATTCATTGACCAAACCGGTTCAGTTAATCTGATAAGCCGGTTCCTAACCGGTTTATACACTAACCACTAATCCGGATCTGACCCTGTTCGTAAACCAAATTACTGAAAAACCGGTCCAAAAAGTAGCCGTTAAAATATGATATTTTTGAAAAAATATGGTCGTTGGAAACCCACAAAAATCGCTAATTTGATTTTGGTTGACCATTTGGACCTCTAGACACATATAAATAGATGTTGCTTGTTATATTTTAAAACACACAAAAAATTTCTCTCTACTCCATATTACTTAAGAAAATGAGTTTTGAGAATTCTCACGTTCAAGACTCGGGAGATATTTGTGGCGAAAGTCTTATCAATAAATCAGAATAAGGATGTTTGGGAGCATTTTGATTTGTGTGAAATGTCCAATGGCAATGAAAAAGCTAGATGCAAAAAGTGTGGTTTGATTATAGGAAAAGATGGCAATAGTATGTTGAAAAAGGGTCAAGGGTGATCTTAAAAAAAACCCTCAATGTGTGTAGGTGAGTGTGTTGTGTGGGTTGACTCACACACACATGTCACATCACCTGAGGGTTTTTTACCAATACCCGTTGAAAAATCATGCAAAAAAAAAAAGTTTACTGATTTTTAAAACCAACCTGATTCAAATCAATCAAATGTTACTCCCTACAATGCAATCATTAGTTACAACAAAACATAGCCTAACTATAAAGACATATTTTAAGATCATGTCATCTTAATTGTATCAAAATTTAAGTTGAGTTTTATTGAAATTAAATATAGTTTTTGATTTAATATTATTTTTAACTATTTTAATGATTAATAATTTTAAAATAAATTATTTAGAAAAGGTTTAATTTTGTTTATTTTCATTTCAAATATTAATCATTTCTTCAAGTTAACCAAATATGTTTTTTAATTTTATGTTATATATAATAATAATTATTATTTATTAATTAAAGTCTACTTGTTTGATAAAAATTATTATTGTAAACAAATAGTTTTTGGTCAAATTTTTGTTGATTTGACATTTTGATTTAAGTTTTGCATTTAACGTTATTATGGTTAATCAATTTATGCTGGACAGAATCAACTGTAGATAAGAGCGGGTTCGTAAAGGGGCAGGCGGGCCAGCCAACAACGACGGCATCACAGGTCAGCCCATCACATATTCGAGATAAGTAGTATTTATGCAGATTGGTTAAACCGCGGTGTTGCTTTTCAATAAATAAAAAGAATTATCGAAAATATTTTACCCCAACCCCTATAAAAACCCTATCTACCACTTTAAAAACTACATATTATTTTTTCATATTCCTCTCATATTTCTACAAACCCTTTCATATTTTTCTATGAAACGAGGAAATGATTTAGTTTTATGGGTGGGAGATGTAGATTTTCGTTTTAAATTTTTATTTTCCGTTTTAAGATTTTAAATTCTACGTTTAGGATATTAATTCTCGTTTTAGGATTAAGTTTCATTTTGTAATGATGAGTATTTTTAATCTAATATTATTTTTAATTTTAGTATTAAATGTTATTTTTTTTTGTTTAATTTATTTAATTTTAACATTAAAAAGCTAATATAACATTGTTGGTTGAGAGAGTTGTGAAAAATGAGTTTTCAATGTTGTGGGTTGGAAAATATGAAAGTGAAAGAAGGAAATATCTGATGTGACATTGTGGGATAGGTGATTTTAGGCTTCTGTTATATTTTTATATTTAAAAAGGATGAGTGAGTTCGGTTTAAGTGTTTATCAATTAGGCTATCGAAGTAGACAATATAATGCTACTTATGAAAAAAACCCTCAATGTTTTGTCCACTTTTAGATAGGGTTTATAAAATTGTATCATCTCAATAACATATATATTCATCGCACATGCGTGAATAAAACCAAATATTTTTTCAGTATTAATTTTAGTTGTTGTTATAATTAGTTAATTTAATAAATAACTTGTTTAACCATTTTTAATTTCAATCATGATTATTATTTCAAATATCAATTATTATTTTCAAGGTAATGTGATATTTTTTTAGTTTTATTTATTTATAAGTATTTTTAATTAATTAAATACTCATCTTTTTTTAAAATTTCATTATTCCTAAAAATAGCTTTTGATCAAAATTTTTATTAACTTAATATGTTTTCTAAAGTTTTTAATAATATATTTAAAGTTTTTTTATCTATTTTAATAGTCTTATTTAAACAAATTTTCTAGAGTTCATATAATCATTTGATTTATGTTTTGAATTTAAGGTTATATTAAAATTAACAAACTATGTATACTATATCAATAGTTGAAGATGACGGCATTATAGCTATAACATTTATATCCAATTTAAATGATAAATTAAATATTTAAGTTGAAAAATAAAAGATTTAATTTTCAATTAGAATAAGGACGATGTTTAATCACTAAGACCAAGAGGAGCCGTGACTCCTCACCCCAAGGGGTTGGAGTGTCACATAGGCTCCACCTCACATTTCTCTTACGTTCCCCTCACCCTTTCAATTTTAGGAAATGATAACCCCTCACCAACCATTTACTTTTTTATTTTAAATAAATAAAAAATAAACAAAACTAAACAATTAATTTTTTTAAAATAGAACATTTCATTAATTTAAAAATTACAACCGGAAATTAAAACGGCAAAAGCTAAATTAAAAACGTAAACAAACCGACAACCTACAAATTAAAAAAAAAACTACTAAAACGATAAAACGACAAACTAAAAAAAATTAAACGACAACCTAGAAACCATATTTTGCAATAATATCTACTTTCATTTTTAAAACCATCTCCAATTTTCGCCCCTCGAGACCCTCTTCCGGATTGGACGTCAAAAACTAAATATCTTTTAAACGTTGTTTTTCTTCACGGAGTTGCTGTTTTTTATCACGGGCTCGTTGACGTTCTTCCTCGGCTCGTTCACGTGCTTGTTAGGGTCGTGTTTTCTCTTCCAACACTTTTCGATCCAACTCAATCCGCTCGGCGACATTTAAATTGTAGCGTTCGAATTCCAACCGTATAAGTGTCACGTCTTCGCTACTTTCCGAGCCACCTCCTGCACTCGACGAAGTCGTTTTTCCTTTTCTTTTTGCGGCATCTCGTCCCATCAGCCGGCGGAATTCGGTAAATTCGAGCATCGTCATCGAGGTCATCATTTAAATCGACGTTGATACGAGCGTCGGAGGAGGTAGTGTTGCGTATTGACTCGAAAGTTTTCGAACGTTTTCTTGTCGGGGCTGGGAGGTCGTTTCGGCGTTTGAATCGTGCCATTTTTTGCATTTTTCAACAATATGCCAAAACTTAACGAATCGGAAAAGCGTTCCATTATTGTCCTCCTTGTAAATTTTTAGCGCTTCCTCGAAAACATCTTGCTCCGTTTGACCGCTTTTCCGGTGCGTTCGTAGATTGTGTAACAACCCGTTAAAATTCATTGTCGCACGGTTTATGTCGCGGTATCTTGTTGTCAATCCGTCTTTGGAACGGTGTCTCGCTCGGCCTAATTCTTGGTGAAAGCAGCCCGTGACCCGCATCCAAAAGTGTTCCGCCGCTTGGGCATTTCCGGCCGCCACATCCTCGGAAACGTCAATCCACGAATGGGCTAACATGATTTCCTCTTGGGTTGTCCATGGTAGTCGTGACGCTTTTCCTCTCCTTTGTGTCGTGGGTTGGACTTCCGGTTGCGTTTCTGACACTAATTCCGGTAAACATTGTGTTTCGGGAACAAAATCGGGTAATGGGTTTTGGAATAGTTGGGTTGGTGTGTCGGGAAATGCTTGAAACCCATTGAATAAATTTTGCGGTTGCATTTGGGGGTAACTCAACATTTGGTATGGAAAAATGTTGGGTGAGAAAATCGGTTGGTCCATTTGTGAACGGTAAACGTTCGTGTTGTAAAATTGCTCGAAACCGAGAACGTTTTGTCGGTTTCGATTCGTCAGTGGCGTTTAATTGTTTGGAGAATCTTAGTTAGACATGATTTTTGAAAGGTTTATAGAGTTTCGGGTGTAAAATATGGATGTAGAAGATGTGTAATTTTTTTCTAAATGAATATATGTATTTATAGTTGGTAAATGTTTAAAATAATTAAGTTTATTTTTTAGCCGTTGGGGGGTTATTTTTAAATGGTTCAAAAGTCCAGGGGGTGAATATGTAAATAGGCAACGACTTCATCGCCCGGTGTTTGAACCCCAGGGTTTGAACCCCAGGATCGACCCTTCCCCGTAGGCAAAATCCCAAGTGGGGCGGTGTTACCGTACGGGGTGGAACTATTACCGTACTGCCTCCCTTTGGTCTAATTCGAAGAAGAATTGAACTATTAACTGTTTCATATTTTAATTGAATTTTTTTTTAAGATATTGTATAAATGTATAGATTTGTGTTACCTTCCATCCTTTGGGAATGGTATAACCTGCGTACTCGAAATCAACCAGGGCCTCTCTATACGATCCAACAACCGGCGGATTTATTCTTATTACTTCAGATACAACATTCCATGAATATCTCATCTTCTGTACATCTTCCCATTTCAGCGTTTCCCCTTCTGCTTTTCCCTTCAAAATCTCCAATTGCTCTGAAAATTAACAACGCCGTTTTCATATGTAGTTATACTCATAACTATAATCGAATAATTACAGATCGGAGAAGACAACTAACCTGTCAACACCTTCTCATAAACATCAGGGTACTCGCCGAGACTCTTAATCAGCAACGTGATAGTTACGGTGGAAGTATCATGACCGGCGAAGAGTAGTAACAAGATGTTGTTTGCAATCTCCGTCTCAGTCAAAAGCCTGCCATTTTCATCAGAAGATGTGAGCAAATGTGACTGGAGATCTTGTGAAGGCGATGCCTTTCCTTCTTCTAAAGCCACCCTTCTATCTTTGATAATCGCCATAAGTTCTTTACTAATAGCTGCTCCCGTTTTTTTCGAGGTGTAAAATCGTGTGCCTGGGAAGTCAATCGGGAGCGCGATGATACCTTTCAAGAAGATGTCGAACATGGAACCGAGTTTTGCTATATGGTTTGGATCCTCAAGGCTCAGAAACAAACGGCAAGCGAGCTTAAAGGCGTATAGCTTGACGGTTTTGAATACGTTCACTTCCTCTTTGCCTTCATCGGAGAAATTGAAACACAATTAGGCATCAACAACATTTGTGCGACTTCAATACGTACATTGAAATGCAAAATTACTAAAAACACAGATAGTGTTTCCAATTTCCATCTCCGTCGACAAAACTAGGGCAAAATCTGAATAGAATTTTATACATTGATCGTTATATGATGCGTAGTTTCGTTATGGATAATGATAGATTTATTCAATTAATTTCATCGATTATTGAACAAGTTAGGTATGGCGAGAGTGAAGTGAATCATGTAATTACCTTGCCAGTGAGCTTCGATATGGCGACGAGTGACGATATCCATGGTAGCAGACTAGCAGCATAGTGACTGGCGAAAGCATCGGAACCTAAATACGATAATAGCATCTTCCTCATCCATTTTGCTTCATCGCCACGGATCGTAATCAAGCATCTGCCAAAAAGCTTCCTCACCGACGACGGCCACCATGCTGCCACTAGCTTGTTCTCGTTTCCAAACAGGAATTTGTTGCCGGCAGGACCACAGAGGACTGCAATACGGTCGCCATACAACGACGTTTTGAAGACTAAAGGACTGCCGTGTTTCTCGATCCGTTCCCAAAAGAATCTCTCCGGAGTTCCTTCCCAACTTGCACGGAGCAGAGATAGTGATTCTCCGATGAATGGCCATCCGTAACTTCCCGGTGGAAGATTGATTTTGCTACTTCCAGATTGTCGATTCCAGTAAACAATCCACAAAGTGTAAAAAATAATTAGGAGGAGAATCAGTGCTAGAAAAGGAATCATGATTCGATTCTGCAGTGAGTTTGAAGAAAATCAAGTGCGCATGGATAAGTTATAACGTGTGGAAAAACTAAACGACAAACAAATTCTTCCAAAACTAAAAGAATCAAAGATTTTCGTATCTTTTAAAATGACAGTTTAATAGTATACCACCTGGCATGGCAAGAAAAAAACACCGATTCAAGCCAATATATATTTGAGCTCAAAGCAATGCTGAGGCTCCAAAAGACGTAAAAGTCCCGCATGACGAAGGGGCTGTTTGTTTTTTCTTTGCAGATCTTCCTGATCATTTTTGTCTGCGTCATGCAGACGGCGCGCAGACATGGACCTTCGCAGAGTGTTTGTTTTTTCGAAGACCGCAGACCTAAAAAGGTCTGCGCGTCCTTTTTTTGGGGCAGACATGGACCAATGTCTTCAAGGGTCTGCAGAGCTCTTCTAGTAATAAATTAATATAATTTTAACCTAAAAAAAAAAAGAAATACGCATATCGTTTTCTCCTCCAAGCGGTCTCGCGTTTTCTTTTCCTTGCGTCATCGACCAAACCGCAGCCGCCAGCCACCTTCGATTTAAAAAAAAAGAAATACACATATTTATTTTTAAAAACACTTTGATTTTTTTTAACTAATAGTTGCGATTTTTTTTTATCAACATTAGTTTTTCGAAGTAAATAATATTTATTTTTCTATGTTATTAAACAAAATGAAGATAAATTTGTAAAACTTTTAAAAAATGTCACAACCTTAAAAAAAGAAATGTTTGTTTTGATCCTTAAATTCGTTAATATTATATAATAGACGTTTTTTTTATTGTAAATCATACTTATAAAGTATTTGAAACATACAAATATATTTTAACATTAGAACTTTGACTCACAATCTTACGCAAATTTTTAGATTTACAAACTATTTGTAAATCCAACTTTGGTTACGTAATTTTTATTCTTTATTCTTTAAAAAAAAATGTTTGCTTTATATCGTTAATATCATAAATTGAACGTACTCATATGTTTTACTTAAAAAAACAGTTTATTTAAATTTCAGTTTATTTTCATAACCTGCAGACTTTAAAAAACAAACAGACTTCTTCTTGCAGTCTGCAGACATTTAGTCCACCTCTTCTTTGTAGATGCTCTGCAGATGTGGTCCGCAGACTGCAGACATTTTACCTCTTAAAAAACAAACAGCACCGAAGACTCAAAAATCGTAAAGAAAAACTGACATTTTCCACTCTCTCAAACACTATAAGACCATTGGGAATACTCCGTGAAGAGGGACCGTGATGGCCACGTTTGCACCCATCACGGCGTACACACCCCCCCGTGCTACCGTGATGGGGCGTGGTCGTGAACGTCCGTGTTCCATATCATGCGTGATCACGAGAGAAAATGAGAGATATAGCCGTTGCAACGGCTAGAAATTTAAAAAAAAATTACTTTTTTTAAAAATTACCATATACACATATATATATATATATTCACATCTTTTTAACATTTTACATACGCATTCTTTATCTTTTAACCTCTCAAACATAAAATTTATAAAAATCTTTTGCAATGGAACAAAACCCAAACACCCCACCTTCAAACCAAAACCGCGAGTATGATCCGTTCGGATTAAACTCGACCCCGCGTCAATACCCGAATCTTGAATCGCCCCTCGGTGGTTTTATGAATTTACTCCAAGGCGGGTCTCCGATCGCACAACCACCACTTTTTCAACAACCATATCCGCCATTCAACTCATATCAACAATTTCAACCCCCCTTTCCGTTTCAACCGCAAGGTTTCCAAGCCCAATCGTCGCAACCACCGATGTCACAACCTCCGATGTCACAACCACCACCGCAACCGCAACCGGTGTCTCCGGAAATGGTTCAAGAGACACAAGAGGAAGGGGACAACCAAACACGCCGAGCCGCAAGGAAGAAGGCAAAACAAACGGGGGCGAAAAAAGAACGAATTGGACGAAAGACGAGGAGTTAAACTTGGTGAAGGCGTACATTTCCGCTTCCGTTGACCCGATCGTCGGGGACTCGCAAACGCTTGCTACTTTTTGGAACAAAGTTCAAGCGAATTTTTACGAGCTTATGGGCGAAAAAAAACGGAACATGGATAAAATTCCGGGGAAATTTCGAGAGATGCGACTAAAGCTCAACGCTTTTAACGGCATCTTCAACAATCTCTCGAATATGCGGAAAAGCGGGTCCAACGACTTCGACGTTTTCAACGCGGCGTTAAAACAATACGAAACAACAACGCCAACGAAAAAAGCGTTCCCGTATATACAAGCTTGGAACGAGTTGAAAAAACAACCGAAGTGGCTTCTTGTTGACGATTCACAATCTTCGAGAACGAAACGCTCGAGGTCGGTCCACCAAGAAACGTCTCAACAATCGGACGGGCGTACGTATATCGACGTGAACGACGAGCCCGTCGATCTCGATGAGGACGAGCCCCAACCGATCCGTCGACCGATGGGGCGAGACCGGGTAAAAAAAGCCGGCAAGAAAGCGGCTTCGGGTTCCGGATCGGAGTCGAGCGTTATGGAATTGTTTGGCGACAAATTCGACCGATACGTCCAATTACAAAGCGAAAAGGTCGGGATTATGGGTCGGGTCGAAAAAGAAATTGTCAAAACGCAACGGCAAAATATCCAAACGCAACGGGAGTTACAACGAAACGCCGATATCGACTTCTTGAAAACAAAACCATCCGACTTCGAGGGCGAGGATTTGGAAATTTTTTTGGCGATGCGGGAAAGTGTCCGCGCTAAATATCGCCCCGGGAACAACAACGACACCGACTCCGATGACGACAACTAGTTTACGTTTATTTTTATTTTTAGTGTAAATTTTATTTTCTAAGTTTGTTTTTATTTTTTGTAATTTTTATTTTTAATGAAATGGGTTTTAATTTTAAAATTATGTTCTAATTTATTTTTGAATTTTTTTTAATTAAAAAGATGATGTGGTGTGATGAAAATGTGATGGGTATAAAGGGGGTAATGTGATGGAGTGTGATAGAATGTGATAAAGGTAAAATCTGATGTGGCGCTGAGGTGGCGCCCATCACTTTTGTGCAAAGTGATGGGTACTCCCAATGGTCTAAATACCTCCCTCGTAACAGGCGTGACCAAGTCATATTTACTTTTAAATTCTCCCAAAAGTCCATATAAACTCTCATCCTATCCTAAGACCATTGGGAGTACCCATCACTTTTGTGTTGCACAAAAGTGATGGGTGCCACCTCAGCGCGACGTCAGATTTTACCTTTATCACATTCTATCACACTCCATCACATTACCCCCTTTATACCCATCACATTTTCATCACACCACATCATTTTTTTTAATTTAAAAAAATTCAAAAATAAATAAAAACCTAATTTTTAATTTAAATAACATTAGATTAAACATAAAAATTACATTAATTTAAAAAACATTACATTGAAATTTAAAAATGAAAAAAAAACATAGAAATTAAAAAAAAAACATTACATGGAAATTAAAAAAAAACTACTCGATATCATCCGATCTGTTTTGATAAACATACTCGGCTAAATCTTCACGGAGATATTGGCAAGTTTCGGAATTTTGAACATCGAGTACTTGTAAGTATTCGGGCGTTCCGGGAATGAATTGCATTTCCGTGTTAACCGCATCGGCCTCGTCGTATGTGCAAATCGCTCTACCTTTATATTCAACAATCATATTATGCATAATGATGCACGCATACATAATTGTCTTCATCCGACCGGCGTCATGGATTCGTGAGGCATGTTTGATCACATGTCATTTTTGTTTGAGTACCCCAAAAGCCCTTTCTATGTCCTTCCTAGCCGATTCTTGTCTTCGTGTAAACAATTTTGCTTTTTCACTTCGAGGTACCGCATACGCCTTCACAAATGGCGCGTAATCTGGATAAATCCCATCACAAAGATAGTAGCCGTATTTGTATTGATGTCCACTCACTGTGAATGACATATTAGGAGCTCGCCCGGTCCAAATATCATTGAAAATTAGAGATTGATTAAGAACATTTCGGTCATTGTTGGATCCGGCTACCCCAAAATACGCATGCCAAATCCACAAATCGAATGATGCAACGGCTTCCAATATCAAAGTTGGCTCACCTACGTCACCTCGGGTAAATTGTCCTTTCCACGTAGTTGGACATTTTTCCCACGCCCAATGGGTACAATCAAGGCTACCAAGCATACCAGGTAAACCATGTCTCTCTTCGTGTGCCGCATATAACTTCTCGATATCACGAGCTGTAGGTTTACGCAAATATTCTTTGCCAAACACCTCAATAACACATGCACAAAACCAATCCACAGTGTCCCTTACGGTCCTCTCAGCCAATTTTAGATACTCGTCACTAGCATCAGCTGTTATGCCTGATGCTAAATACCTAAGTGCAGCCGAACATTTTTGTATACAACTAAAACCCATTCTACCTCTACTATCGGGTTTTTGCTTAAAATAATCATATCGCGTCTCTAAAGCGTTGCTTATACGTAAAAATAACTCTCTAGGTAAACGAAAACGACGTCTAAAATGTTTGTCACCATACAGAGGAGGATCAGCAAAATAGTCACGTACCAAAAGTTTGTGTGCAGCTTGCCGATCTCGGTTGATAGAAGTTCTGGTGTGTCTAACGTTTGAAGACCCTTCAGCGGCACCGTGCGCAACGACATTAAAAAACATGTTGATAAATTCGCCTTCGTCCGAATCGAATTCTTCAAAAAGTTCCATTTTGTGTGTATATATGTATATAAGATAATTGTGTGAGTTTGTATGGATGAGAGGTGTATGTATATATAGGTGAAAATTTGGTTTAAAAAAAAGTTTTTTTTTTGAAAATATAGCCGTTGAACGGCTTTAAAAGGATTAAATTTTTTTTTTTATTTGTTCGTGATACACCGCGAAGACGATCACCCCACACCACGATCACGGCCATCACGGCACACACGGGGCGGTGTGCACGCCGTGATGGCTGGGTGAGCTGGCATCACGGAGCCCCTATCATGGGGTACTCCCAAAAGCCTAATAATTAAGTAAGTTAAAGCCACATATCATTTTTTTTATTGAATTTGTCACATATCATTTTTTCATAATTTTAAATTTCTTAAAAAAACTAATTGGCTTAAAACATTTATAACTCCTTAATCATCGGTTTCTCCCAAAAATCCATATAAACTCTCATTCTATCCTAATAAATAAGTAAGTTAAAGCCACATATCATTTTTTTTATTGAATTTGTCACATATCATTTTCTCATAATTTTAAATTTCTTAAAAAAACTATTTGGCTTGAAACATTTCTAACTCATTAATGATCGGTTTAATTATCATTCAATTTCAAAATTAATTGTTATCATTCAATTTCAAAATTAATTGTTTTTTAATATCATATTATTTTTTAATATGTAGAATGATTTGGGAGACAATAAAGAGAGAGAATTGACGTCATAATATTCTGAAGAACGATTCCAAACATAATAGTGAATTTGATTTTAGTACCGGTGACATTCTCATAATCAATTATATTTATCAAAATACAAAGTCGTAATAGTAAAAATCAAAATCAAGATGTTACGATAAACAAATAAATTTCTTATGTAAAACTATTAATATTTAGATATTCTTAATTAATATATTTTTTTTCATCATCTTTGAACACTCATAACTCTCATATATGAACTCGGATTTAGCTGATTCTTTTTATGTGTTCTTTACTGTCTTAACTTCATCTCGGAATAACGAACCTTTCATTTTGTTGTATTCGTGCCCAAGTTCTATATCTTCGAACATGAGTTGTTACATACTGAAAATGAAAATAGATACTAGAATAAGATCGCTATCGAAGTATTGCTACCGAAGTACTGATATCGGTATCAGAACCGAACCGATACCATATAGTACTTATCGATTAGGTATTGGTTCTTTCAAATTCTACAATTTGGTTTTGGTACTTTCAAGTTCGGTACCAGTTCGATATGGTTCTAATATCGAGCTCACTCTTATGCCTCTCCTTGCCAGGAATTGGTTGCATTAATGTTTGAATAAGTAATAAATATATAACATATTAATGATTTAAATATGTACTAAGTAAATGCTTGGTGACATTGGTTTTTTATACATTATATATTCTTAATGTGCAATCTTTTGTTCAAACCGTGTCAATTTAAGCTATTTTTTCCTATTTAACAAATTATTGGCCTTTCTTGCGAGTATCCGGTTATCTTTTTTGACATATATGTTGAAATTATCACCATATTTTTCTATTAGTTCTATTAATGCTTCACATTTGGGTTTTCCAAGAAACAAGACAACGTAGCCAAAGGAAAATGAGGTTGTACTTGAACTGCGATACAAGGACCTCTGCCTTATTAAACAGTTCCATGATAAATATACGGACTTTTTCAGACTAAGGCAACAACTTTTCATTGGTTATGCATCGTACAACTGAATTATAATGAGTCATCAAATGAATCTGAATTATAATGAGTTAAAACAAAATATGACACAATAGTACTAAGATCAAGTAATATATTACATTTTATATATAAGCTCATCAAACGAATCTGAATTATAATGAGTCAAAACTATAGGACAACAGTTGTGATGCATAAAATCAGAAAAACACAAATTGTTTAGTAATAATGAAACCAGTAGAGGAATGGCTTATTACGATCCAAAAAGAAATTAGCTAAAATGTTGTAGGTTGATACGTTTATAATACTTTGGCGTTTGAATTTTGTTAGCTGTTCAGTCGACTCAGGTGGGTTTCACTGTCTTTACATGTAATTATGTGTCTAAATGTGTATGTGCTAGTATGTTATAATATCCATTGCCTCTTTGTGGGGATACATGTTAATACCTCTTTGTGAGGTAATTTCATAGTTACCCCTTTCTGAGGTAAGGCAAATTTTACGATGCCTCTTTGTAAGGTCAAGCGATAGTTACCTCTTTATGAGATGAGATGTGGCAGTACCAATACTGGGTACAATCGAGGCCTCGCCTTCGGTCAAAGAACTCCCCATTGGTCTTCAGTCAAGATCTCCCTTCGAACAAGACGGTAACTGTCCGACTTGTGCTTCTACAACTTTTGTCGAACTATACTTTGTACAAGGGTTAACTCTTCCTTCAAGAACTCTTCCGTCTGAACTTCGCTTCGGCCGGAGCACACTATGAACATCTGTCCGCATGAGATACTGATGAAGCTTTCCTTTGAACACCATTCCTTGGTTCGAACTTAGTTCTTACTTTGTCACATGCCTTTGTCTGGTAACAAGTCTGTCACCAACTGACTTCTGTTGTCAATATTGAATGTCTTCCTGCATGTCCATGCTGAGGACGTATCTCCTCATCTGGATGAGGTCTTACCTTTCTCGGTCTGAATGATTAGACACCTTCGGATCACAACATTGGACATGGCTTCGGATTCGAACAAGGCAAGGCTGCCTTAGTCCTGCTGATCATCATGCCTTCGGTTCAACCTTCTGAAGGGTCACCACCTTCTTATTTCTGATCCGCCATGGTTGATCTGATCGGAGCGAATAACTCCCACTCAACTGAAGGTCTGGAGACTTGTTTGAGATGCACACCTTAACAGCACTAGCTTCGTCTCGCCTCTGTTTTCTGGTTGCTTTAGACAACTGTTCCTCTTCGGTTGTCTTGGATCTTCCTCCGGTTCGGATTAGGCTCCACACTTTCTCAACAAAGTAAAGGTCATTCATATGACTTATTTTGCAAGGGGTTTTGAAAAGAAATGTACCAAATGTCTGATATTGATTATAAAACATTTTCAATATTGTTTTGAGTCTAAACCCCATATAGCTCACGAGACGTTTTCATCTTACGTTTTTTATGCCATGTATCCCGGGTTTTAGACACGAGGGATAAAAGGATGTAGATGACCCGAAGAAATTGCGATCTTAAATGGAGTGAACCTTGGCTGATGAAATGGTTTGTAATATTAGTCTGCTTTCTATGATTTAGTTTTGGTATGAAGTTCTAACTCCCATAGTTGTTTAAACATTTTTACAACTTAATTGATTTTGTTGGGACCAAGATTTTAAAATATGACCTTGTGTCATAAACAAAATAAGGTTTTTGAAATATGAGTTTTTCAACATAAAGTTTTATAAAATATTACACCATTTGAGGTGTATGAAAATCGGGGCGTTACACAGCTCTTAACACATAAGAGGAACAAATCCCTTCTTGACTACATACGCCTCTTATGCAGTTCATACTAATACCTAATATGGCCTTTATAACTGTCATGTTTCTAAAGATCGTTTAGCCATACCAAAGAATAGTACTAGCTACACTCGAGTTCCTAATATGTATCTCAAGTCTAAGGGAACTAAATGGTTAAAAGAATGCATACCAAGAGAACAACTTTGGAACTGCATCCCCAAGAACCGATAGTCCCTCCAAACCATTATATTCGTGTTCGTTTAATTTATATTAATGGTCGATTGCTCATTCCTAACCTCACACTCTTTGGCTCACTCTTTTACAATAAATTGACAACTCCTTCATTGAACACGAAAGCGTAGCTGAACTACTAAAAGCAATGCTCTCATCGGTCTTGTGAACGGATGATCAAACAATCATTCAATAAAAGACTCGAACAAATAGCGTACCACCTAGACCTTCTACGCGAATGGCTGTCCGACATTAACCCCGCTATGTATACGTCAGAATTTGTCTTAGTTAACCTTACACAAGCTCTAGATAAAACTCAAATCCACGTCAATGCGTTAGTGACGACAATTGTGAATCCATGTGGGAAGCGCTACTCAACTTCATACTATGCTTTCCTAATCTCCATATTAAACTCGAGGAAGAGGTTATTCTAAACGAACCATTAAGCCGCCTAGTCGATGCTTTTTAGATTACTTGGTCAAAGAGCTGCATGGAAGCTATTAACCGCTCTTTTTAATTGCATGTATTTTCCTAATTGTTAGGCTTCTTTTAGTATTAACAGTAACCTGGTTTCTCTATTTCCTAGTTTTTAGTATAGCATTTTCTTCTTTGATTAGTTTATGGCATTGATACAAATATTGTTCCAACGTCTCTTGCTTCTTAATTTTGTTGGGAGATTGACCTCTTTGAATTGGTCGCAAACAAATGCATCTCAAGGAAATATTATAATCGTTTTCTTTTGTGTGTGTTACTTTTTTGTGAGATAGCAGCATACAAACTTGTCGCTTCCGGGACAAAATAGTCAATTGCGGCAATAAACACGGGGTGATTTGGTTGACGATAATAGTCATTATTAATTTATTATAAACAATAACAGCCATAAAATAATATGGATCATAATCATTAGTTACATACATAACATGATTTGTTATGAAATGGTTATTATTTTCTTAATTCTTTAATAGTTATCAAGCGTCACTTTCGTATATCAACCATAGCAGGATAATATTGCAACTATAGCGTTGTTGGGAACAATGAACACTGGCAAACCTTTGTAGAATATAAAAATGTATACAAGCGTTTGCATTATAGACCAATAACTTGTAATACTCATCACGTTTATTCAAGCATCACGTTATATGATCCAATATACATCCTTAATCAGTTTATTTCGTTAAACTGAATGCTGAAGATATAAATCGAGAATTGAAGCAAATAATGTTTTAGTTTGTTTTTGTTTATAATAGTCGTAGGAATGACCAAATCAACATTAATAAAGTAAAACAACACTTGTCGTAATTAATTGAAAAGTCTTAGTTTACATAATTTTATAATCCTTGTAGTAAACGTGTAACAAAATTGAAACAAAACTAAGAATTTGTCACCATCAAAAAATAGAAAAATGAAATTCTGAATGTTTGAAATGAATGACCTAGTATGGAACAAACGTGAAACTCGATTATTTTTTAATGATATTATACTAAAGCTGACAAAAAAATACAAGTGGTGTTAAATAAAAAAAATATATCACTACTACTTATTAAACCAAAACTATATAATTTTAAAATCATATTCATCATTTGTATACATAACTCTAGAAAGTGTATAGATTTACTACAACATTCCTACATCGAATCATGTTTGTATTTATCAAACTTGATGAGGATAAAGACGAACGGGAAGACCCTTTACAGGGGTAGCCATCGGATCATATTCGATTTTCTCATTCGGTATCAACAAGTCCCATTTGAAATTGGTAACAATGTTGTGAAGGAAGATGAGTACTTCCAATCTTGAAAATTCTTTCCCTAAGCACATTCGTGGACCTCCTCCAAACGGGGTATACGTGAATGGAGTTGGGCCAGTACCTTCAAACCTCGATGGATCAAACTGTGTCGGGTTTTCAAAGTTAGCCTCGTCTTTTTGTGTTGATACAACAGTCCAATATAACTGAATATGTAACATATACAAGTTTAGTATCAGAATTTATTGATATTTATTTTTCGACCGGACTTAAGACAACAATTTAGAGTCTAGAGTCTGCGATCAATTTTTATTTGTCTTTTGTATGTGTTGAAGTACTCCTTTGGTGAATTTCTAATAATTAATATAAATGGTGCACTTTTGTAGATTTAAACATTTTCAAATAAAGTTTTTTTTTATTTATAATTTTAATAAGTTAAATATTTAAGACATGATTATCTTTAAATATTTTTCTTTGTCCTATATAAATATATAATCACATGTTTCCTAATTTCTAGTAATTAACAAAAAGGTACATTTTTTAAAAACAATTTAATAATATATATATATATTTGAAGTGCCCCACTACTTATAACTTATAATAAATAAATAATCTCTTTTTTACAAAAGTCAAACTACACCAACGGCGTGATAGGAACGGATAAAAATGGGTATAAAAATAAAACTCAATACATTTATATTGTATTTGTATTTAAAACTATGTATTTATATTTCCTATAAACAAAGTCCAAATAGGCCTTATATCGAGATATATATTATACGTGTATTATCTAAAGTCTTGTTAAGTGGGAATAAAATGTTGTACTTGAAAAACTCTTACCTTCCATCCTTTGGGAATGGTGTAACCAGCGTACTCGAAATCCACCAACGCCTCTCTAAATGATCCAAGAACCGGCGGATTTATTCTCATTACTTCACATACAACGTTCCATGAATATCTCATCTTCTGTACATCTTCCCATTTCAGTATTTCCCCTTCTGCTTTTCCCTTCGAAATCTCCAATTGCTCTGAAAATTAACAACGCCATTTTCATTAATGTTTATATACTCACAATCATAATCGAATAAGAACAGATCGGAGAAGACAACTGACCTCTCAACACCTTCTCATAAACATCAGGGTACTCGCCGAGACTCTTCATCACCAACGTGATAGTTACAGTGGAAGTATCATGACCGGCGAAGAGTAGTAACAAGATGTTGTTTGCAATCTCTGACTCGGTCAAAAACCGGCCGTTTTCATCCGAAGATGTTAGCAAATGTGACAGGAGATCTTGTGAAGACGATGCGGTTCCTTCTTCTAAAGCAAGCCTTCTCTCTTTGATAATCTTCATAAGTTCTGTCCTGATAGCTGCCGCTGCTTTTTTCGAGCTGTAGAATCGTGTGCCTGGGAAGTCTATAGGGAGCTCGATGATGCCTTTCAAGAAGATGTTGAACAGGGAACCGAGTTTTGCTATATGGTTTGGATCCTCGAGGCTAAGAAATAAACGGCAGGCGAGCTCAAATGCGTATAACTTGACGGTTTTGAATACGTTCACCTCCTCTTTGCCTTCATCGGAAAATTTGAAACACAATTAGGTATCAATAACATTTGTGTGAATTCAATACGTACATTGAAATGCAAAATTACTAAAAGCACGGATTATTTTTCCAATTTCCATCTTCGTCGACAAAAGTAGGGCATTATTTGAATAGAATTTTATATTCATTGATCGTTATCGATGCAATTAATTTCATCGATTATTTAACTAGTTTGGTATGGTATCATGTAATTACCTCGCCAGTGAGCTTCGATATGGCGACGGGTGACGATATCCATGGTAGCAGCATAGTGACTGGCGAAAGCATCAGGACCTAGATACGATAACAGCATCTTCCTCATCCATTTTGCTTCATCGCCACGGATCGTAATCAAGCACCTGCCGAAAAGCTTCTGCACCGGCGACGGCCACCACGCAGCCACCAGCTTGTTCTCGTTCCCAAACAGGAATTTGTTGCCGGCAGGACCACAGAGAACTGCTACACGGTCGCCAAGCAGCGAGGTCTTGAACACTAAAGGACTGCCGTGTTTCTCGATCCGTTCCCGAACGAATCTCTCCGGAGTTCCTTCCCAACCTGCACGGAGCAGAGATAGTGATTCTCCGATGAACGGCCATCCGAAACTTCCCGGTGGAAGATTGATTTTGCTACTTCCAGATTGACGGTTCCAGTAAACAGTTGACAAAACGTATGAAATAATGAGAAGGAGAATCAGTGCTAGAAATTGGATCATGATTCGTTTCCGCACTCAATTTGAAGAAAATCATGTGCGCATGGAGAGAAGTGAACGTGTTCATATATATTTTCTTCTCCAACTCTTCATGACCATGCGTTATTTCAACTATTTTTAGTTTGAACGCACGTTATTTCAACAAATTTTATTATTAAACATGTGACGTAACTTAATGAAATACAAAGTTCTTAAACTAAATGATTGAAAGATTTTTGTAAAAGAGAATTTTTAAAATGATGTTTAGTGAGTATACCACCTTAGCAGGACCGAACAGTGAAGTGTCCATAGCAAGAGAAAATATGGAACCGAGCCAATACATACTTGAGGTCGAAGCAATGTTGAGGTTCCAAAAAAGGCGCCACACCTAAGGCTATCGGGAGTACGTACCACGCACAAGGTGTGGGGACCACGTGGCATCAACCCACGGCGTGGCACACCGCCCCCCTTGGCGTGGGTGGCGTGGATGTGGCCAAGCCGTGGTGTGGGTAACGCGGGGCAACGCGAGAAATTTCGACCGTTGAAGCTTTGGACTGTTGGTTTCGACTGTTTAATAAAAAAAATTAATTTTTAAATTTTCAAACCATTTACATCTATATATATACACATACATTTATAAAAATTTACATCTCTTTTACATCTATTTTCACACATACACAAACCAAAATGGATCCAAACTCTCCTCACAACCAAAACCAAAACACTTCCCGACAATACTCGTCTCTTGATTCACCAACCGGTTCGTTTATGAACCTGCTACAACAAGGAACCGGCATTCCGCAACAGAATTGTTTCAACAACCGTTCCAACAAAACTTTTTTCAACAACCCTTTCCATATCAACAACCGTTCCCGTTCCAACCAAACGCGTTTGGAATCGAATTTTCTCAAGACGTCTTGGCTCGCGATTTCTCAAGACGCGGTGACCGGGACAAACCAAACCGGTGAAACTTTATGGAATCGAATTTTAGTTCAATTTCACGAGAGGATGGGAAGTGGCGCGTACCGAAACACCGATGCTCTTTCTAGCAAGTGGCGCGATTTACGAACGTCGTGTACGAGTTTCAACGACATTCACAATAATCTTTCAAAAATGCACAAAAGTGGCCGGAGCGATTTCGATGTTTTGAACACGGCACTCCAACAATATCGCGTCCAACACGGCAATCGGGCGTTTACGCATATGAAGGCGTGGGAAGTTTTAAAAATGGGACCAAAATGGGCACTAAAACCGGATGTTCTTACACAATCGACGGGATCGAACAAACGCTCGAGAACATCCGAGTCGACCGAACAAACCCAACATTCCGACGGACGTACCGAGTTCAATCTAAACGAAGAGTTTGAAGAAAACGAAGCCGAACCAGAAGAAACACCGGAACGAACACCTAGACGGCCACAAGGGAGAGATAAAAGAAAGCGAGCAGCCTCGTCTTTAGGTAAAAACGTACCCGACGTGGATGAGTTTTCGTATTTCAAATCGACGTTGGACGAACACCTCGAAGTTCAAAAAGCAAAACTACGAATTAAAGAGGAGGTAAAACGTCAAAACGAACTCGTAGCCGACATGAACATTTTGCGTATGCCCGCACACGACGTCGAACCCGAGGACCTCGAAATGATCCGCCAAATCAAACGAGAAATTCGCGAAAAATACGCACGCAACCAAAACAATCCTCGAAATGATCCGTAATTTTAGTTTTTAGGTTTTCTATTTTTAATTATTAGGATTTCTAATTTTTATTTTTAGGATTTGTAGTTTTAATTTTTTAGGATTGGTAATTTTATTTTTTAGGAATTTGTAATGTTTTTTTAAATTTTAATGAAATTTTAATTTTTAGGAATTTAATTTATGTTTCTATTTATATTAAATCATAAAAAATGAATTGAAGTTCTATTAAAAATAAATCAAAAAAAAAATTAATTAGATGATGTGAAGTGGTGGGTATTTCCTTGGTGGTGTGGTAAGCAAGGGAGATGACGTGTCACCACTTATCATGTGGGAACCAAGGGAGGCACTCCTAATAGCCTAATTCCAATAGAAGATTGTAGGTCACCCACGGTCACTTGCAAAAATCACACATGATGAAGTGTTTTTGTGGTGACTAAAAAAAATCTTTTCTTTGAATTAACTTATTTGATGTAAAAAGTTATCGTTTTATAAGTCATGTTAAAAAAGTGTTTGGATTAGCTTATATATGTGAAATGACCAAAAATAACATGCTTACATGTTGAATGACGACGTGAAGCGTAAAACTTGAGGCAGAATGGAGCAAAGATGCGTAAAATAGGTTAATGAGGTTATTATGGTATTTTCCATTACTAAAAGCTATAAATAGCTTGACTTAATCGATTTGATGAAAATGGGGTTTCAAAAGTGTTTATTGCTATGCAAAACACATTTTCTTATTAGCTTTTTGAAAAGTCGATAAGTTAATAAGGAGTTTTGAAGAGCAATCCCAAACACCCCCAGGTAATATTTACTCTGAATTTCTCTATAAAGCTTCTATACACTCTCTTGAGTAATACACTCCTAAGTTGGCATCGAAAGGTAATCCCCGGACAACCCCCCAAGATTGTGGTTGACACTAGTTTTCCATTTGTGATCAACAGGTCATGGAGCATCTAACTCGAGTAGGAAGTGCTCAATTCTCGACCCACCTTTTCTCGGGCCTCTCTATGGGTGAGAAGGAATACCGAAAGTACTGATCTGAACCAGATTGTCTGCCACTAATCACTTAGGCATTTAGTTCCTCAGATGTCTACTTTTCGGTTCTCGTTACTATTGGGTATGGTGCTTTCAGGTCCTACGTAAAATTCGGTATCAGTATAGGTAAAATTGTAACTCTAATAACTCTTCTAAATGAACTGATTTTTCTTCCTACATTTTCTTCTCTATCTTGGCTACATGTTAGGCCCAAGAATCAACTAATTGGGAAGACTATAGCTTAAGTTACATACCATAACCCTCAACACGGGTACTTGAAAACTTCAAAATTTTAGACTTAGTCCTTTTTTTTCTTACTAGACCTTTGTAGAGTTTTTTCTCAACTTTGAACACTCATAACTCACATATAAACTTGGAATTTGGTTGATTCTTTTTTGTATGCATTCTTTGCTATCTTAACTTCATCTTAGAATCAAGAACCTTCTATTTTGTTGTACTTTAGCCCAAGTTCTATAACGTTACACATTAGTTGTTCCACATAGGAAATTTGTATGACAGTATGATTGGTATCGAGGTACCAGTACGACAACAGAACAGAACTAGTACAATATAGTACCTATTGGTCAGGTATTTGGTTCCTTCAAAATCTATATTTCGATTTTGGTACTTTTAGGTTTAGTGCAGTTCTGGTCGAGCTCACCCCAAGGTTTATCCCTCTAGTATTGGGTTTCATTAATGCTAGATGGAAACAAGACATTCAGCCCAACCCGAGCAAAATCAAATAACAGATGGAAACAAAGTCACCTCGCAGCCTGGAGGAGATGTAAGGCCTTAATAGGAAACTTACAGCCCTAGGGAACTTCATAGAAAAATCCGCTGAAAAGGCCTTACCCTTGTTCCAAACATTGAAAGGATGCATCAACACAAACAACTTCAGTTAGACCCCAGAAGCTGAAGAAGCCCTAGCCAAACTTAAATAAGCCTTACGAAAACTACCAACCCTGGCCAGACCAGTCCTGAGGGAAACATTGTTTGTGTATCTGACTACATCCTTAGAAGCAATTGGCGTCGTATCTATGGTCGAGGGAGACAAACAACAACGGCTGATATAATTTGTTAGCAGGGCCATCCAGGTCCAGAGTTGAACTATCCCAACATGTAAAAGCTAGTTTTAGTACCCATTTATGGTTCATCGTGTCTAAGGTACATCGAGATACTCACGAACCAACCTATACGCCAGATCCTCCTAAAAGAGGAAAAACTAGGCTGCTTAGCCAAGTGGCGATAGATCTAGGCTAGCATGACATCGAGTATTAGCCCCGGATAAGCATCAAAGGGCAAGCTTTAGCATATTTCCTAACAGAAATACCCGAAATTGAAAACAAACTCTCGTCCCATAAAGACCACAACACGGCCCCGACAAACGATGAACCACAAGAAACATGGATCCTGCACACCGACAAAACCTCAAGTAGAGAAGGCTCAGGAGCAGGCTTAGTCTTAAAAAGTCCCCAAGGGGAGGAAATTTCATATGCGCTACGCTTTAACTTCCAAACGTCGAATAATGAGGCAGAGTATGAAGCCTTACTCGCAGAAATGTGCCTTGCAATAGAAGTAAGAAAAAAGGATGTAATGATACACAACAACTTCTTACTAATAGAACCTAGATCAACAGGACCTATGAAGTAAAAGACGCGTACATGCAGTAATACGTTAATGCAATAAATAATCTAGTCGGCACTTTCCACAACTTCATGGTCCAATATATCTCAAGACCTAATAATAGGCAGGCCGCCACGCTCAACAAACTAGCATTAACCTTATTCGATGACTTGTCGAAAAAACTGCTAGTCGAAGTCCTCACCAACTGCGGCATATATGACTAAGAGATAGCCACCTTGGACACAGTGGCAGAATGTTGGATGACCCCATACTTCCACTACGTACTACATGGAATCTTGCCAACGACGACGCTGAAGCAAGAAAAATCAAGATCAAAGCACCACAATATACGGTCCGTAATAGCATCTTATACAGGAAAAGTTACATGGCCCTGGATTAAGTGCATCACCAAATAGGAAAGCGAGATGTTGCTAAAGGAACCCCACGAGGGCGATATGAGTTCCTATGAAGGAGCACGATCATTAACAGGGAAAATACTCTAGATGGATGTTTATTGGCCAGATACCTACAAAGATGCGGCAGAGCGAACCTAGAAGTGCGCAGTGTGCCAGTCCTATGCTCCGGTACAGAATTTGTCGGCCGCACCCCATCAAGCATGACCAGCCTGTAGCCTTTTCACCAATGGGGAATAGACATCGTCAGACCCTTTCCCGAAGCCCCGGGACGGGTAAAATTCCTAATTGTGGATTTAGATTATTTAACAAAATGGATCGAGGCTGAGCTAGTTGCTTTAATCACAAGGAGAAGCATAATCAAGTTTATGTGGAAAAACATCCTAACATGGTTAGGAACCCCGAGGACCCTGGTAAGTGACAATGGCTTACAGTTTGCTGAAAAATACCTTTAAAAGCTGGTGCGCAGAGTGTTTAATTTGACAGCGTTTCATGTCAGTAGCGCAGCCTCAATAAAATGGCTAAACAGAGGTTTCAAACCGCATGCTAGTGACCGAGATAAAGAAACAATTGGGAAAAGAGAATGGATGTTGGATTGACGAACTTCCCACAGTTTACTGGTCATACCATACAACACCATGCACCAGCACCCAAGAGACGCCCTTTGGTTTGTCCTATGGGACCGAAGCAGTAGTCCCGTCCGAGCTGTTAATTGGAACACCAAGAACAACGCTCTTTAATGAGACCCAGAATGACCATGATCTTTGCTTGAATCTAGATTTAGTCGAAGAAAAATAAGAAACAACAGGACTTAGGCAGGCAACGTACGAGGCAAACACCGAACGCTAGTACAACCAGAGGGTCAAAGGTCGAGCCTTCAAGATCAGAGACTTGGTCCTAAGGAAGAACGAAGCTAGCCATGTGGAACCAAAAGGGAAGCTAAGACCTACTTGGGAAGGCCCCTACAAAATAGTCGAGGCTAATTGGAAAGGCTCCTACATCCTGGAAACTCCAGAAGATATGTGCATCCCCCGAACATATAACATCTAGAATCTTAAATGTTTCCACTACTAGGAAGGCAATGACGAAGAAGAACAACCACAAATACGTCATTCCAAACTTCTTATGTTTATTTTTCTTCGACATAGTTTACTTTCCCAAAATTCTGTAACGAGGG
Organism: Cichorium intybus; assembly: GCA_023525715.1. NCBI lineage: Eukaryota > Viridiplantae > Streptophyta > Magnoliopsida > Asterales > Asteraceae > Cichorium > Cichorium intybus. Next base: position 51,990,343 of record CM042014.1, on the reverse strand, counting down.
GACAATGTAAACTACCTTAATCCATAGAATCAATGCAACTCACACAATTCCCACCTATCGTCTGAACTTTTTTCTATTACACGAACTATGGAACAATTTGACGGGCACCCGCCTAATGAGCAAACAATTGGGCCTTGAAAAGTTATTAAGTGTAACAAAGCATAAAGCCCTTAATCCTGACTCTCGGAATATTATAAGGGTCATGACTCGAATCCGTACCATTAAAAGGTTATGTGACTCTTGATCCTAACCTTAAACGAAATCAAGGGCATACGACTCCTGGTCCTAACCTTAAATGAAATCTAAAGGTCATGTAACTCCAGATCCTAACCTTGAAACGAAACCTAAAGGTCACACGGCTCCTGGTCCTAATGTTAAAATAAGACCAAGGTCAAGCGACTTCCTGGTCCTAACCTTGAATGAAAAATAAAGGGCATGTGACTCCTGGTCCTAACCTCAAAATGAAACCTAAAGGTCATGTGACTCCTGGTCCAAACCTAAAAACCACACCAAGGTTACGCGACTCCTGGTCCTAACCTTGAATGAAATATAAAGGTCATGCAACTCCTGATGCTAATGTTGACACGAAATCTAAAGGTCATGCGACTCTTGGCCCTAACCTTAAAAAGACGCCTAGGTTATGCGACCCTGGTCCTAACCTAAAAATGAAACCAAGGTTGTGCGACTTCTTGTCATAACCTTAGGCAAACTAAAGGGTTACGAGACTCCTAGTCCTAACTCTAAATGAATTAATAGGCTACATGACTCCCTAATCCTAGCTCCTAATGTTTCAAAGAGGTACATGACTCGCAGTCTTAACCTTAAGGCACAAACCAAACTGTTACACGAAAATCAAAGGTTGAATAACTACAAACCAATATACAACATGGAAACATATAAATCGCCCAAAGTAGAATCACGCACCAATACAACCAGCAAGCAAACGAGTTCATATGCATACAAGAAAAAAAAATTTAGATGGCCAAACCGGCCTACACCACAAAGGAAGCTATTCAAAAACCCACATGGCCTATAATACAACCTAGATTGTTTTCCAAATCGCTGTCAAGAAACTTACAAACAAGATATCAATATGAAGGACCTTCACCTCCAGATGATCGCACAAGTTGCTTCAACTTTGCCATACTCAAGCTGTCTAGCTTGAACAAGGAAGCGTAGTTGAGGCTATCCAACATATACAATGCCTCATCCATATCTGAAACATGATCAACATTATCGTCCTCCCATTCTTCCAACATTTTCCCAGCTTTTAGGTCCTCTTACACCTGCCTACGACCTACCACTTCACTTACAGCCAAAAAGTATTATTCAAAGTATTCACACCACACCCATACTCTCTGCTCTTCAACACAAAATCAACCACTCCAAACAGCCCCTCCTTTAACACCCACTGCAAATTCCTCTCAACCTCGTCCAAAGCTTTAGTCATAACACTTGCCAGTCTGTCCTGTTTACCGGTATCCCTCTCTGTATTCTCTAATTGAATATTCGAACCCTCATTCTCTTGTTTCTCCTTCTCCATTCCCCTTACCAACTCTACTTTCTCTTTTTCCAAGCTAGCAACCTTCCCCTTAAGTGATAGTTTCTTAGTTGACACCGCCTGCATCTTCTCATCCTGTCGACAGACCTGACACTCCAAAACAAACAAATACTCCTGGAGCTCCATCACGGTACTCTTTGCCAAGGCACACTCTGCCTGACTGACCTGTACTTTTTTTGGAGTTTCACTCGCTCAGAATCAGTAGATAGCAACTGCTCAAGCCAGTTATCCCTTTTAGCAAATAAACACACACTCTATGCAGCAGCATGCCGTAAAGAACCCACAATATCCAAAAGCGAATAACCAGCCATTTTGACCTAGGTCACAAAGGGCGAAACATTGCGACTAAACTCCACAACAATATCAAAAGCGGACAAACGGGCATCATTTCCTAAAGACCATTCAGGGAACAAAACAACGAGAGCCTGACACACGCTCGTGGCCACTAGAGCTGGCGAGAGTAAGTACACGCCCTACACCCCCACCAACACGACCAAAACTCATAAACTCAAACCTAGACTTCAACCGCCTTACATCAGCAGAATCACCAACGGTCTCTCCCATTCCCTTGGCTTCAAAATCACGGTCACTACTAGCTTTCTTTGAGTGTACGACATCCTATAGTGGTACGATATCATTAAAGATTTCAATAACAAGCGTATCGGATCCAGCCACACGTGCACTGACCGCACTGTCGGACATCCACCTCTGGGGCGGAGACGACAAGTAAGATCTAAGGCACTAACATTGTCCCTAAAATTCCTCCATGCCGCTTTCCTCTTGTGCACAGGACCAAACAACACCTTCTCTTTACCATCCTCCTCAGCATCTTCAGCAACACCATTACCCTTTAATGCACCTGAACTTGGACCACCACCGAAACCCGTTTTCAATAGCCTTGCACCTTGTGTCGCCGCCTGCCGCTGCTCCACCTCTTGGTCATAAACTGATTGGAAGTGTAGCACGCCTCATCATAGACCGGACCATATCAAGTAATGTATGGTTCCTCCTCTCGGGCACACCATTATGTTATGGTGTTCCAGGAGGAGTTAGTTATGAAACAATTCCACAATTCTTCAGATGGTCGTAGACTTCTTGACTAAGATATTCTCCACCCCTATCGGATCGGAGTATCTGAATCCTTTTTCCTTGTTGATTCTCTACTTTGTTTTGAAACGTTTTGAACACCTCGAAGGTTTCAGACTTATGTTTAATTAAATAAAGGTACCAATATCTACTGAAATCATCAGTAAATATGACGAAGTACCTTTCTCCATGTCTTGTAGCCGATCTGAATGGTCCACATACATGAGTGTGTATGAGGCCCAACAGATCCTTGCCTCTTTCATAGTTTCCTGTGAATGGTGCTTTTTGTCATCTTACCTAATAAACAGTACTCGCATACATCATCAGACTTGAGGTTGGATGATTCCAAATCCCATCCACTTGGAGTTTGGCGATGTGTTGTTAAGTCGACAATGTCATAGACACGATTTATCCAATACACTTTTGGATACGTTTGAATCAACATTTAAGATTAAGCTATTATTTCTTCTAATACTCACGACAGTTTCATAAATTCCATTTGTAGGACATGCTTTAAAGTAAAGACAATCATTTTTGAAAACTGAAATATTTCCATTATAAAAACCAAAATCAAAGACGTATCGATAGAAAGCACTAAAAGAAATAATGTTTCGTGCCATTTTTGGCGAATAGCAACAATCTACTAAACAAATAGAAAATCCAGTAGAAAGCATGAGCTCGTACTCCCCAATCCTATTGACAGCAATCGTAGGTTTGTTACCCATTATCAGGTCAAGCTCCCCATGCCTCAGCTTCCTATTTCTTTTTAGTCCCTACATATAAGAGCAAATGTGAGTACCACATCCTATGTCTAGGACCCAAGAATTAGTAGCAGAAGTATATGGAATTCTATCATGTATATACTTGAGGTGCCAGACACTTTGGACTTGATCTTCTTAATCTCCTTTAGGTATTTTGGGCAGCTTAGCTTCCAATGTCCTTTTTCTCCGTAGTGGAAACAAATGGTCTCATCAGGGTTTGGTGTGGGCACTATCATAGAACCGCCTTTGCCCTTGTCACCGGGGTTGGAGTTGGGATTGCCAACTTGTCCCTTCCGTTTGCCTTTGGGCTTCTTGGCCTTTGTTTTCTTAGTTGCCCCCTCCCTGATTTCCAGTACCGGATCTGTAAGAACCCGCGAAAAAGTTGTAAAAGGGTAAAACGGTCTTTTGACACGTTATAAGATTATTATGTATAATAATATGTATTTGTGAAATAATAATATAAGAAATAAAAGATTATATGAAATTTGGAGTTTTACCGCATGAATAGTGATTTATGACCGAAAAGGGCAAAATGGTCATTTGTCATGGAAATGACCAAAATGTTAAGAAAATGTAAAGTTGGAAGTAATGAAGCATAAATTGTAAGGTTATGAACCTTTGGACCATTTTTGAATGAAAGTTTAGATTTAAGGGACCAAAGTGTAAATAATTTATAAAACTTTAAATATAAATGATATATGAGAATTATCTTCTCATAATCAAGAATTCAGTGGAACATTTCAGAAGACTCGGGAGAGAGCTAGAGAGAGCAAAAGAGAGAGCCAGAGAAGGGAACACGTGAATATCAAAGAAGAGTTCCAAAACCAAGCCCTAGATTGAAGTTTCTAAGCAATTGAGGTAAGGTTTCATGTTCTAAGCTTCAAATTTAAGAACGGGAATCAAGTTTGATTTATGATTTTTCCAGAAATCATAGTTCCAAAGTTATCATCTAGTTCATCTTGCTCAAAATCACCATTACAACATGTTCTAGCCATAGAACGTGTTGAAAATCAAGAAATGAGGATTTTAGCCAAGAACCCTAATTCACGGGTTAGCAAGATCAAGACCAGTTTTTATGGTTTTCTAAGTCCAAATGATCACTTAGGATGTATTAAGACACTCCTAAGTGATTAATTTCAAAAAAAATTGGATTTTTAGTGAAAATCATCAAAAACGGGTTTTCAAGGAATTGGAACTGAAATCAGTGATTCCAAGGCTTAAAACTTGATGTAAAGTAAAAGTTTTAGTCATGGAACGATAGTAAACGATTAAGTTAAGTATTAAGCACTTTATAGGGCAAAATAGAGGTCTGCAGCTTGAAAATCGGACCCGAAACCCACCCAGAAACATTACACGGCCGTGTAATTTATAGGGTATAAATTACATGACCGTGTAACTGGTATTGGCCTGCAAAAGTTACACGGCCGTGTAACTTATAGGGCCAAAGTTACACGACCGTGTAACTCACTGAGATGAGTTTTCCGTTTTGATTTTCGGAAATTGGGGTTAGACTTGTCCGTTTAACCTCAAATTTGAAACACAAGTCTAATATGGCCTAAGATTTCATGCAAAAATGTCGGAACTGAAATACGACCCCTCGGGGGTACTGTAGCAAAATACGCGTATTTCGGAGAAAACTATAAAATGAGTTTATTAATGGTTACACATTTGTATGGCCAGTAGTTATGTCATATAAGACTCTTAAGTCATAGAGTTAGTTGTAGCATACATTTATTAAATATATATACTATTTGTATAGGTGGTGCTTCGAACATTGTAGAGCACGGAAAAGGGAAGGGTGTACGAGAAGATTAGTGACCCGTAGTTACACCAAGGTGAGTTTTATGAGGATTTCTATAGTACATAGCAAAATGTTATTTTCAGAAAAGTAAGATTTTCCAAATGTTTGCAAATACTAAAGTTTTGGAAAACAGTTTTGAAAGTAGCTCTATATACAAGAGCTTAGTGTTTAAAAGAGATTTTTTTTAAGAAGTATGGTTTGTAAAGTATTTTGAAAGAAGTTCCTTGTGTGAACTAAGATGTCAAAACCAGTTTTTGAAAGTATTGTCAACAAAGAGTTATAAAATGTTTGAGTATGAGTTGTTTACAAATTGTGTCCCATTTTGACCAATTTGAGATGTAATGAGATAAGTATTAAAGAAAGAAAGAGATAAGAGCCAGTTGTCCGGAGTAGGATCACCCACATAATCGGGGGATCAGAAGACACTACTGGGATGGTACCTCCCGTCGCGAAGTAGTTGTCTAGCTTAGTATACCCTTGTGCTTGAATCCGTTTCAAGTCACAAAGGGGAGACAGAATGAGCATAACCGAGTGGGCGGATCTGTTCTGTCCCGCGAGGAGAGCTAGTAGAATGAATTAAAATAACTTAATTCATAAGTTTCAGTTGGTCATAAGAAAACAAGAAAGAAAGCAGTTTTGAGAAAGAAAATATTTTTAAAGTTTGAAAGTAAAGAAGAAAAGACATTTTGAGATTTATGATATAAATCAGTTTTGAGCAATGTACTTTTAATATATTTCAAGTTTGGAATTGAAAAGTTTTGGGTCTAAACCCATATTACTCACGAGACTTTATGTCTCACGTATACTATGTTTTTGAAATGCTATGTACTTAGGTGAAGGGAGCGAAGGTTGCCGTTGGGACCATTTTATACACTGTAAGTTTAAATTATGGTTATCTGTATTGAGTCTGTAATACCCCTCGAGTTTAAGTTTGTAAAATAAAACAAAATTTTAAGTGGCTATTTTATAGTCACGAGTTGTAAAATATGTTTGTAACGTAAACTGTATTTGTATTTAAATATGGTTTGAGAAAAGGGGTGTTACAGTTTTGGTATCAGAGCCATAGTTTAAGCGAATTAGGTTGGAATACCATCCTAGACTTAAACTAGCAAGAGTAGTAGAACGGTACCTTAGTAATGTAGAGGTACACTTAGAATTATAGAAGTTATAGAGTGAGTATGAATGTTATAAAAGTACAGTCAAGATAGGGAGATAACATGCTACCGCTTACAAAATACTATATAGAAATGTTTATTAAACAGATATTTTATTCATCTATATAGTAATGGAAGGCGAAAGACAAGTTGACAGGGGTGAGGCAGTCACACTTCTTCAAGAGGAAGTGGACCCGGACATGTAATTCGAAATGATGGGGTCGAGCCAAACCCACAACCACAACCTGTCACCATGGAAGCCATCCAGTATTTAATCAATAACTTACGAAATGAACTGAAGCAAGATGTGAATAACATAATAGACAGCCGAATGGGTGAACCTAGTGCCCAATCATCACAAGAAGTCTCCAAAAAGACGACTGAGGAAGAGGTTGGTGTAGGGAACAAGAAGGAAGAAAAGGGCTAATCTTTTAAGTCCTTTATGGCTTGCAAACCGCCCGAATACCATGGCAGTTTTGAGCCAAAGGTGACAATGCGATGGGTCCGAGAGATCGAACAAGTGATGCAAGCTAGTAAATGTGGAGAAAAAGATCAAGTCAACTACGCCTCCCGACAGTTGAAGGATGATGCTTTAGTGTGGTGGAACACCAAATATGAGAGTTTGGGAAAGGATGTTGTATATGGTTGGTCATGGGCGGAGTTTGTCTCGTGTCTCAAAGATAAATTCTGTCCCACGCGAGATTTGGAGAAAATGAATGAAGATTTCTTAACGATAAAGAAAGGAGAATTGACGGTGGACGAATATACTAAGAAGTTTTGCGACATGTTGCCTTTTGTGGGGGAGTCTTACCCCAGTGAGCGGTCCCGAATTAACCGCTATGTCCGGGGTTTGCCATGGAATTATGAGTTAGAAGTGAAGAAAGCTGAAACATTAGATGGGGCGATCAATGCTGCCCGAACCGTAGAGGATGTTGGAAAACGAAGAAAGGAGGAAGGACCTGGTTTTAATGACAAGAGGAAGACAGTTAGTAGCAGTGGGAACATAAAGAAGAAAGGGAAGATGAGTTCAAGTCAGAGTCGACAGGGTAGTGTAAGGAAGTGTGAGAAATGTGGGAAGGAACATGGTGGCGAATGCCGAGCGGGGTCAAACGCCTGTTTTAATTGTGGTGGACTCGGTCACAAAGCAAAAGACTGCAAAGCTAAGAAAGCCAGTGAAGTGGAGTGTTTCTCATGCCATCAGATGGGGCACTATAGTTTTAACTGCCCAAACAAGGGAGGAGAAACTGTGGTGTCAACAGCTCAGAAGAAGACAGAACCCCAGAAGGTGAAGACTAGAGCTTTTCAAATCACCAAGGAATAGGCAAAGGAGACGCACGATGTGGTCTCAGGTATACTACTAATCAACTCGACACCTGCATATGTGTTGTTTGATTCTGGTTCTACATATTCATTCGTGTCCCATGGATTTGGAGCCCGATTGAGAGTCCCATTAGAATTGTTAGACATGGTTTTTGAAGTGGAAGTAGCGGATGGAAAATTCGTGGAAGTTCAGCACATGTATCGAAATTGTGAACTTGATATCAATGGCAAGAAGTTTCAACTTAATCTTCTTCCCATTGGAATTAAGTCCTTTGATGTGATAATTGGGATGGATTGGCTTGGTGCCAATGACGCAAAGATAGCCTGTGGACAGAAGAGGGTGTCTGTTAAAACCCTAGGAGCTAAATTGTACGTATATGGAGAAAGAAGCAAGCATGTGCCAAGTCTCATTAGTGTGGCAAAAGCCCGAAGGTGTATCAGGAAAGGGTGTGTATCTTTCCTGGCCTATGTGATGACTGAAGACAAAGTAAAACAGACGTATAAAGACATAGAAGTAGTAAAAGAATTCCCAGAAGTTTTTCCAGATGAATTACCAGGCTTGCCACCAGAACGGCAGGTTGAATTCCGAATAGATCTTGTTCCAGGAGCTTCCCCAATAGCACGAGCACCGTACCGGTTAGCACCAACAGAGATGCGAGAATTAATGTCCCAGTTGCAAGAGTTACTAGATAAAGGCTTCATCAGGCCTAGTTCTTCTCCATGGGGTGCTCCAGTTCTGTTTGTAAAGAAGAAAGATGGGTCAATGCGAATGTGCATTGATTACAGAGAATTGAACAAGATTACTATTAAAAACCGTTACCCGTTGCCCAGAATAGACGATTTGTTCGACCAGTTGCAAGGAGCAGATTACTTCTCAAAAATCGATTTGAGATCTGGGTATCACCAAGTCATGGTAAAAGAAAGTGATGTAGAGAAGACAGCGTTCCGTACAAGATACGGGCATTACGAGTTCCTAGTAATGCCATTCGGTCTTACAAATGCACCAGCGATCTTCATGGACTTAATGAATCGGGTCTGTAAACCATTTCTAGACCGGTTTGTTATAGTGTTCATAGACGACATACTGATATATTCAAAGAATAAAGAAGAGCATGCGAGTCATCTGCGGTTAGTACTTGAGACTTTGAAGCAGGAACAACTATATGCAAAGTTCTCAAAGTGTGAGTTCTGGATGCGTGAAGTGCAGTTCCTTGGGCATGTAGTTTCGATCCAAGGTATAAAAGTTGATCCAGCAAAAGTTGAAGCAGTAATGAAATGGGAGCCTCCCAAGACGCCAACAGAAGTCAGAAGTTTTCTCGGTCTTGCCGGGTATTACAGGAGATTTATTCAAGATTTCTCCCGTATAGCAGTGCCACTAACACGACTAACCCGGAAAGAAGAGAAATTCAGATGGCAAGAAGAACAAGAAAGACTTTCGTTACATTAAAAGAGAAGTTGTGTAACGCGCCTGTCCTTACATTACCAGATGGGACAGAAGACTTTGAAGTGTACACTGATGCCTCGCATCGAGGGCTTGGATGTGTATTGATGCAGAGAGGAAAGGTTATAGCATACGCTTCCAGACAATTGAAAGATCCAGAGAAAAAGTACACAACCCATGATTTAGAGCTAGCAGCGATCGTGTTTGCCTTGAAGATTTGGAGACATTACTTGTATGGTACAAAGTGCAAGCTATTCACCGATCACAAGAGTTTGCAGTATGTGTTCACTCAAAAAGAGTTGAACATGAGACAGAGCAGATGGCTAGAGCTGATCAGTGACTATGATTGCGACATTGTATACCATCCAGGTAAAGCAAATGTAGTAGCAGATGCATTAAGTAGAAAAGCTCCTGAGAAAAGAATCAAGGCAAGGTCGATGCGCATAGAACTGGTGTCCAGTATTATAGAGCAAATTAAAGCAGCTCAGCAGAAAGTTGAAGAAAGTGGAGACTTAAAAGATGAAAAGCTAGGAAAAGACATTCAGTTTGAGACCAATAGTCAAGGATTAAAGGCCTACAGAAACCGCATTTGGGTACCGAAAGCAGGAGGATTGAGAAAGTTGATTCTAGAAGAGTCGCATAAGTCAAAGTATTCCATACATCCAGGGAGTACCAAGACTTATCAAGATCTGAAAAGACAGTATTGGTGGCCTGGAATGAAGAAGAGGATAGCTAAGTACATCTACAAGTGTGTTATTTGTGCACAAGTCAAGGCGGAACATCAGGTCTCGCATGGAGATGCTCAGTCATTACACATTCCAGCCAGAAAGTGGGAAGATGTAACCATGGACTTAATTGTCGGGTTACCAAGAACGAGAAGAGGTCATGATAGTATATGGGTCATAGTGGATCGGTTAACCAAGAGTGCGCTATTTCTAGCTATAAAAGAAACTACTCCATTGGAGCAGTTAGCCCAGTTGTATACAGATGAAGTGTTAAGAAGATATGGTGCACCGTTGTCTATTGTGTCAGACAGAGACCCTAGATTTACCTCTAACTTCTGGAGAGCCTTACAAGATAAAATGGGGACAAGAATTCAGCTAAGTACAGCGTATCATCCACAAACGGATGGTCAGAGTGAACGAACGATCCAGACATTAGAAGACATGCTACGGTCATGCGTGATGGAATTTGGAGGCAGTTGGGATGAACATCTACCATTAATGGAGTTTGCATACAATAATAGCTACCATTCTAGCATTAAAATGCCACCCTTTGAGGCATTGTATGGTAGAAAGTGTAGAACTCCTTTATGTTGGTTGGAGGCAGGTGAGACTAAGCTTACAGGGCCGGAGATTGTTAGAGTAACTAATGAGAAGATTGGAGTAATTCAAGCCAACATGAAAGCAGCACAAGATCGGCAAAAGAGTTACTCAAATCTAAAGAAGAGACCATATGACTTACAAGAAGGAGATTTGGTGATGATAAAAGTGTCGCCATGGAAAGGAGTGGTCAGATTTGGTAAGAGAGGAAAGCTGAGTCCAAGATACATTGGACCTTTCAGAATCCTAAAGAGAGTTGGGTTACAAGCGTTCAAGCTGGAGTTACCACCAGAACTTAGTGGAATACATGATACCTTTCATGTATGCTACTTGAAAAAGTATTTTGGTAAAGAAGAGTTAGCAATACCGTATACTGACTTGAGAGTGGAGACTCCTAGCAAACTGATTGAAGAACCTGAAGCGATTCTAGAAATGCAGACTAAAAAGCTGAGGAACAAGGAGATTGATCTTGTACTAGTCAAGTGGAAACATCCCTTAGGGTCAAACCTGACTTGGGAGACGCTAGAAGAGATGAAGAGAAGATATCCAGACTTTACAGATTACGAAAAGATTCCGAGGACGGAATCCGCATAAGGAGGGGTGACTGTAAGAACCCGCGAAAAAGTTGTAAAAGGGTAAAACGGTCTTTTGACACGTTATAAGATTATTATGTATAATAATATGTATTTGTGAAATAATAATATAAGAAATAAAAGATTATATGAAATTTGGAGTTTTACCGCATGAATAGTGATTTATGACCGAAAAGGGCAAAATGGTCATTTGTCATGGAAATGACCAAAATGTTAAGAAAATGAAAAGTTGGAAGTAATGAAGCATAAATTGTAAGGTTATGAACCTTTGGACCATTTTTGAATGAAAGTTTAGATTTAAGGGACCAAAGTGTAAATAATTTATAAAACTTTAAATATAAATGATATATGAGAATTATCTTCTCATAATCAAGAATTCAGTGGAACATTTCAGAAGACTCGGGAGAGAGCTAGAGAGAGCAAAAGAGAGAGCCAGAGAAGGGAACACGTGAATATCAAAGAAGAGTTCCAAAACCAAGCCCTAGATTGAAGTTTCTAAGCAAGTGAGGTAAGGTTTCATCTTCTAAGCTTCAAATTTAAGAACGGGAATCAAGTTTGATTTCTGATTTTTCTAGAAATCATAGTTCCAAAGTTATCATCTAGTTCATCTTGCTCAAAATCACCATTACAACATGTTCTAGCCATAGAACGTGTTGAAAATCAAGAAATGGGGATTTTGGCCAAGAACCCTAATTCACGGGTTAGCAAGATCAAGACCAGTTTTTATGGTTTTCTAAGTCCAAATGATCACTTAGGATGTATTAAGACACTCCTAAGTGATTAATTTCAAAAAAAAAATTGGATTTTTAGTGAAAATCATCAAAAACGGGTTTTCAAGGAATTGGAACTGAAATCAGTGATTCTAAGGCTTAAAACTTGATGTAAAGTAAAGGTTTTAGTCATGGAACGATAGTAAACGATTAAGTTAAGTATTAAGCACTTTATAGGGCAAAATAGAGGTCTGCAGCTTGAAAATCGGACCCGAAACCCACCCAGATACATTACACGGCCGTGTAATTTATAGGGTATAAATTACACGACCGTGTAACTGGTATTGGCCTGCAAAAGTTACACGGCCGTGTAACTTATAGGGCCAAAGTTACACGACCGTGTAACTCACTGAGATGAGTTTTCCGTTTTGATTTTTGGAAATTGGGGTTAGACTTGTCCGTTTAACCTCAAATTTGAAACACAAGTCTAATATGGCCTAAGATTTCATACAAAAATGTCGGAACTGAAATACGACCCCTCGGGGGATACTGTAGCAAAATACGCGTATTTCGGAGAAAACTATAAAATGAGTTTATTAATGGTTACACATTTGTATGGCCAGTAGTTATGTCATATAAGACTCTTAAGTCATAGAGTTAGTTGTAGCATACATTTATTAAATATATATACTATTTGTATAGGTGGTGCTTCGAACATTGTAGAGCACGGAAAAGGGAAGGGTGTACGAGAAGATTAGTGACCCGTAGTTACACCAAGGTGAGTTTTATGAGGATTTCTATAGTACATAGCAAAATGTTATTTTCAGAAAAGTAAGATTTTCCAAATGTTTGCAAATACTAAAGTTTTGGAAAACAGTTTTGAAAGTAGCTCTATATACAAGAGCTTAGTGTTTAAAAGAGATTTTTTTTAAGAAGTATGGTTTGCAAAGTATTTTGAAAGAAGTTCCTTGTGTGAACTAAGATGTCAAAACCAGTTTTTGAAAGTATTGTCAACAAAGAGTTATAAAATGTTTGAGTATGAGTTGTTTACAAATTGTGTCCCATTTTGACCAATTTGAGATGTAATGAGATAAGTATTAAAGAAAGAAAGAGATAAGAGCCAGTTGTCCGGACTAGGATCACCCACATAATCGGGGGATCAGAAGACACTACTGGGATGGTACCTCCCGTCGCGAAGTAGTTGTCTAGCTTAGTATACCCTTGTGCTTGAATCCGTTCCAAGTCACAAAGGGGAGACAGAATGAGCATAACCGAGTGGGCGGATCTGTTCTGTCCCGCGAGGAGAGCTAGTAGAATGAATTAAAATAACTTAATTCATAAGTTTCAGTTGGTCATAAGAAAACAAGAAAGAAAGCAGTTTTGAGAAAGAAAATATTTTTAAAGTTTGAAAGTAAAGAAGAAAAGACATTTTGAGATTTATGATATAAATCAGTTTTGAGCAGTGTACTTTTAATATATTTCAAGTTTGGAATTGAAAAGTTTTGGGTCTAAACCCATATTACTCACGAGACTTTATGTCTCACGTATACTATGTTTTTGAAATGCTATGTACTTAGGTGAAGGGAGCGAAGGTTGCCGTTGGGACCATTTTATACACTGTAAGTTTAAATTATGGTTATCTGTATTGAGTCTGTAATACCCCTCGAGTTTAAGTTTGTAAAATAAAACAAAAATTTAAGTGGCTATTTTATAGTCACGAGTTGTAAAATATGTTTGTAACGTAAACTGTATTTGTATTTAAATATGGTTTGAGAAAAGGGGTGTTACATGATCCGTGGAGCTGTAGTTCTTAGATTTAGACATATTTTCCTCGACGGTTTTTAGGATGCCGTGTAACTCCATTATGGTCTTTTCCAATCCATTCATGTTAAAATTCAATATGAACTGAATGAATGAACTGCTCGGCGAATGGAGGATGATATCCATGGCCAGCTCCTGAGCGATACGAGACCCAAGTCGCTCTAATCTATCAATGTATGCTTTCATCTTAAGCACGTGTACACTGACAGTGGTTCCATCATGCTTCTTGCAATCTAGTAGGGCGATCATGGTGTCGAATCGTTCATGTCTAGCCTGCTCTTGGAAGATCTCCTTGAGCTAGTAGGTCATGTCGAACGCCCCAGTAGTCTCGTAATTCTTTTAGACCTTCGGAACCATAGTTGCCAACATGAGAAAAGAGAAATCATCTGACTGATCTTTATGCTTTTACCAAGCATCCCTAACAGCTGTAGTTGCATCGGCAACGGCGAGCCTCAGGAAGAGCTGTATCCAGGACCCATTATTTCTTATCATACCGAAGGACGATCCGAAGGGAAGGTATCTAGTCCAAGTAGTTGGGTCCCATAAGTTTATCCTTAGAGATGATTTGCATTAGTGAGATATCTATAACCGAATTTGAATTTGAATTTATATTTGGAGCCATATATATATATATATATATATATATATATATATATATATATATATATATATATATATATATATATATATATATATATATATATATATATATATATATATATATATATATATATATATATATATATATATAAAGTAGAGTTTAGTTAGTTTGATCAATCCTTTAAAATTAGTTACCCAAAATAATTTTACTTAAGGCTAGAATTCACATTTCTCTATTGGTGGTGAAGAGGTATGTCGTAGTCACCCAAAAAGTTATTTAGGTAGGCAATATTATTTTTCAACTTCAATCACTATGAAGCTTCTAGATCTTTTGGAATTCATTGATTCTGATCAATGACATGTTTAAGCCCATCATGCGCATCCTCTCTCCCATGATATGTATGTCGCAGATAATGGGTTTGGATGGTAAATAGATCGCGAAGAACCCACATGACACTCGACACATGATTCATGAGTTATTGCAAGTATCACATCATTTTCATCGACTCCAATCCGACGCGTTGGCTATAGTACTTCCTATGCTAGAAGGGCCCGATTAAACGTGTGATTCTTTATAGGTAGCATGGGATTTACATTTTCATAAAACGGGATTTCATTTCATTCAGTTAAAAAAAAACATTTTAACCCTTTAATTGGCAAAAGGGTTGATGGAAACTTTTAAAACCTGTTTGAAATGCCAATTTACTTTTGAAAAATTTTGTTAACTTTTGACAATTTTTTCTTGTTTGTTTTGTGCTCTTAAATATATTTAAACAACAATTGTAGCAAACAATAATACTTTTTAACTTGAAACATTATCCTACCAAACCCTTTCGATAACTTTACTCAGGAAATGCGGCAGGCGGTGATAATGGTAAGCAACAAATGCTTTTAAAACCGTCCTCATTAGGAATAAAAAAAACCTCCTCAAACCTTCTAAACACATTTAGAGTGGGTGAGCCTAGTCATGGTTTGACAAATGTCTTTATTTTATTTTTTAAGTTATACATATAGATACAATGTTAATAATTAAATTAAACAATTACCCAATATTTAAAATTCATCATATTTGCATATTAAGAATCACGATTTCAGAAAGATGTTTCGATCGTAGCGACACCATAAGCCAACGGTAGCGTGGCGAAACAACCAACAGAACTTCGGCTAGAACTAGAACATCGCGACGCGACATCCTAAGAATCACGACGCAACGAAACCCTAATGTTCGTAATCTGTATAGAAGATCGCGGTGCGCCCATTCAAAGATAGCAGCGTTATCGACGTACATTTTTTTAATTTCAACAAAAATCTGATTTTTAACATCAATCAATAGATCAAAACAGTACAAAATCATGATTAAATGGCTCTGATACCACTGTTGGAATACAATAACAAAATAACAATGCAACAGAAACAAAACTAAAGATCGTATTCTACCACGGATCACAAAATCATGCATATTTTTGTAACTGTAAACTGAAGAGGGATCAATATATACCTTTTAGAAATCGTGAATATGATCTTGTTAGGATGTCTAGAGCTTAAAGTAGAACTCATCTAATGAAATCGCACCTTAGCCAACGGTCCAGCACCCGTTGATGAAGTATAAAACTTTGCTTGAAGTATTAGCACGTTATCCTCCAGGTATTTGAAGAAATCGGCCATTTATCGAGGGTGGGAGGGAGATGGACGAATTTAGAGGGTCTGAGATTAATTACAACTCAAATATAGGGTTGTATTTATAGTTCCTTACATCCTTATCTCCTCTTGCAGATAAGGACTATTCGAGATTCAAACTGTTGAGATTTTCACTTTAGTCATTTATCTTGTTTTAGTTTCTAATTAGTATATATAATTACTTTGATATATTAATAACTTAGCCCCACAACTTTATCTTTCGATTTCTTTTTGGCTAAATCGTTTTTTTACGTGTAACCCAAAAAGACCCTACTATTTATAGTAATATTACCAACTTGTTATGACCAACAACGTCTTCATACATAGTCCCGATCTTACGAGATACGTCACTATTGTTATTAACATGTTCGACACGAGGCCTACCCAAATGATCGATTTTGGATAGATCAAGATCCTTACATCCGGGCCATCGTCAGTTATTATTCTTTCACGTCATTTAACCCTAAGAAAATAGCTCGAATTTATTGCATAAAAAAGCATACATTCAAGTGACCATATATTGTTTCAAACATAGGAATAATGTAAGGGTAATAAATTTTGTCTCATATGCATATTCAGGCACTTGTTTTTTTTTTGTCCACATTTGGTCACTAAACTTACTTTTGTGCTTGATTTACCATTTGAACCTGTTAAAATTATTCATATTTAGTAATTTTTTTTTGTCCACAAATATGACCAGTATGTTATTGGTCATATGTGTTAAAAAAACAAGTTTAATGATCATATGTTTACAAGAAAAAACATAAGTGATTATATGTGAACAATTTTAAAAAGTTCATGAGCTAATCAAGCACAAAAATAAGTAAATTGATCAAATTAAACAGTTTTAAAAGTTCGTTACATTATCAAGTCATTATTTCAAAATATATATTCCAAATAATTGAAAAAATATTTAAGTTCAAAAACTCATTACAAGAAAGATGTCGTATATCATCAATAGTTAATTAAATAAATGAAGTATAAGAAATAGCTTTTCATCAATTATTCGACAACCAAAACGTCGAATTTCTGATTTTACAGTACATTTAAGTTTAATAAATCTAGTGAGGGACAATACCCGAAAAACAGAAAAACTTTGGTAAATTAGTTTTGTTTTATCAAGTCTATTGGGGTAAGTGGTAACACGTAACCAACCGATGCATGTATTTTCACCCACATCAATTTTGAGATATTAAATTTTTATTTTTATTTCTTAATGAACTTTTATAGTGCGTCAAGATTATTAAAGGTTATCATGTTTTTCGAAATAAATTATAACTAATTAACTTTTCTTAAATTATTAATAAGGCCTTATATAAAATTGTAACATTTTATATCCGTAATGTGTAGTTTCCTTTCCGTATATTTCTCAATTCTCACTCTTAGACATTCAAAACAAATCAGAAATTAATTATTAGAAGTTTCCAATTTCAAAATATATCAATTGTTTAGAAATAGTTATTTGGTTAATAACTCTGCCAAAAATTGTAAACATATTTTTTCAATTAGGATTTAGTTTAAAAGCCAAAGACCTAATGGTCCCGCAACCCAGGAGTATACCGCCCTTCTTGAGGTCTCGGGTTCAAATTCCATTAGGGGATTATGTGGTTTAGATGTAGTATAGGTGTAATGTATTATTTGTCGTTTTAAAAAAAATGATTTAGTTTAAAAAAAACATCAAATCGATATGGTTCTAGTTTCATTAAACACCAAATCGATATAGTAAGTTAATCTACCAAAGTTCGCTTAATCATCAATATCGCTCTTTGAAACACGGATTTCTTGATCTGTATGTAACAAATATTACTTGCTATTAGGGATGACAAAAAAACCCGAACCCGACGGGGCAACCCAAAACCCGAGCAAATTTAGGGTATAGGGTCGGGTTTGGGTCTCCTTGTCCGACCCGACCCGATATATATATATATATATATATATATATATATATATATATATATATATATATATATATATATATATATATATATATATATATATATATATATATATATATATATATATATATATATATATATATATATATATATATATATATATATATGGTCCCGTTCCGGTGAGGACTATTTTTTCGGTGAGTACTCGTAAGGACACCTTAAAAAAATTGAAAAATATATAAAAAAATACAAATCATAAAATCGAGAATAGTACTATATCATGATCCAAAAAAAAATTGGAAAAAAAAATTGGATCATTGAGAAACAGTAATGATCCACAAAAATTTTTATTTTGTGGATAATTGTTTCATTATAAAAAAAAATAATGATCCAAAAGTTTTTTTTTTAGAATTTTTTTTCTCCAATATAGTACCATGATCCATTTTATTATTTATATTTTTTCAATTTTTTTAAGGTGTCCTCACGAGTCCTCACTTTAAGAAGAGTCCTCACCCAATCGCTTATATATATATATATATATATATATATATATATATATATATATATATATATATATATATATATATATATATATATATATTCAAAGACCCGAAACCCGATAGGGCATCGCCCCGAACCCGACCCGAAACTTTTTGGGTCGGGTATGGGTCTCCCCTCCCCGACCCATTGCCATTCCTACTTGCTATCTGTTAACTACAACAAATATTTACATATCAATTATTCAAAATTTCTTTTTGAATCTATCACTTTTAATATTTTTTAAATTTTATAAGTACGAAATAATTAAAATACTTATAAAAATAAGGTTTTTTTTTTCTCTTTTTTTTGCACACCATGAAGTGACCATGCTAAACTACACCAGTGTGACCTATCCCTGTCGCAGACAAGATCAAACTTTTACAGATCGAGTATTTAAGGGGATGAATCTTCATCTACATGGTCGATTTGAGCCTTGTTTCCCGTTTTCGTTATAATAATAATTACATTGTTCCACCGACAACAAACTTTTATCATATCCTGACCCCACTTCTTCCACTTATTCAAGATTCTTCCAGTATCTAAATCAAGTAGATTGATGAGTCACACGAGTAGTTTTCACAATAATTGTTTATTCGGATTAAAATTTAAATTAGTCGGTTCACATCAAATTACAATTTTGGTTTTAGTTTTAAAAAAATCTTGTATCGGTGATCACTATGGTTTCCAAATCTTTTATTTTTGGTTAATGTGGTTTCTAAATCTATCGCTTTCAGTCTTTGTGGTTTAGAAAAATAGAAGTGAGAGATGGACCAAAAGTTAAAGATTTGGAAACCACTGGGACCAAAACCGTATTATACTCTTTAAATCCTTGTTAAAACCTAGGCCCTATTTGGCAGTATCTTAATCTTTAAGATCTGAATTTTTAAAAGGTCTGAATTTCTAAGAGTTTCTGAATTTTTAAGATCTGAACATTTAACATACTGTTTGGTTGGAACCTCTGAAGGTGGGTGAGTAGGGTGGTGGTAGGTGGGGTTGTTTGGGGATGGGGTAGGATGTGGTGGGCGGGTTGTGGTGTGGTGGATGTGACTATGGGTGCCTCTTAATTTTATTCAGACATGGTTCCACCTCTTAATTTTTAAGAGCCTGGTGATAGATTAAGAAGCTTTTATTCAGATGCTATCAAACACACTTAATATGAGACTGCCTCTTAAATTTTCAATTAAGAGGCTATCAAACAGGGCCCTAGACAGTAGGGATTAGAGATCCCCACACTCCGGATCCGATCCGGACCATTTGAATGACATCATCAATAATCTGATCCGGTTTAAATCGTGTTTGGTTAAAATCCGATTTCAATCCAGTTTAATTCGGTTTAACCGAATTTTAGGGTGGATTTGGATCCGGATTTTACAAAATCCGGTATTAAATCCAATTATAACCTGGTGGATCGGATTAATCCCATCCGGTTTGGTCAAAATCCGATTTTAACCGGATCTGAATTTTGGATTGAATCGGATCCATACCGGGTATCTAGTTTTCATGTGCATATGATATGGGAGAGTTTTCGAGAGAGAAAGAGATAGACAAGAGAGAAAGAAGTAGCGAGTTAGTGACGTGCCTGGTCAACGTGTGTTCAAGATGCACAGTTGGATGAAGGTTTAAGGATAATCTTAGCATCTAGATGTTTCGTAAATATGTCAAAGAGAATCTGCATTGAAGTTATATAACAGATGTAACAATTTTTTATTTGTTAACGTGGCTATCGAGATTAGTATGGGATAAGAAGTAAAAGTAGGGGTGGGAATCGGTTTGGTTTTCGGTTTTCTCGGTTTCCTCGAATCGGTTTCCTCGGTTTGAAATTATTTTGGTCAACCGAACCAAACCGAATTCAAATTATTGTAAACCAAACCGAAAATCGAATTCGAATTCGGTTTGGTTCAGTTTGAGACCAAGGAAACCGAATTTAAAAAAAATTAAAAAAATTCCAAAAAGAGTAAGGATAAAAGAGTAAATAAGTAAATTTTATATAATATAACATATATTTTAATTACTTATTGAATAATATTTGGTTTTTAGGGTCGGTTTGGTCTGAACCACGGGAAACCAAAAACCAAACTATAAACCAAATTCCAAATTCGGTTTGGTCCGAGACCAAACCAAAAACCAAATTTGAATATGGTTTGGTCCGAAAACGGTTTTGGTTCGGTTTGGTCTTCAGGTTTTTCGGTTCCAAACCAAATAACTTCCACCCCTAAGTAAAAGAGTACTTTTTTGGATGAATTACACCCTTAGTCCTTATTCATTAACTTATAGTCTATATCGATTCTTACTAGTAGTTTAATAAAAGAACAAATGCTATATGCTGTCAAATTTTATTTTATCAAAGAAATAAATTTTTGAACCGGTTTTTAAGCATATATACATAGTATTAAATCTATATAGTATTCTTAGGTGATTTTGGGTTTTGATATGCCATGAACAAACTTATGGTTGGCAAAGAAGGCTTCAAGATCATATATGTCGTTCTCGAGTTTAAGGAGGTTGGTTTTTTGGCGTGTTCGGCACGCGGCGTTTGAGAGCTTTTGGGAGCGTTTAGCGTTTAGCTTTTAGGAAAACGTTGGAAAAAATGAAAAAACCTCGTTCGGCAGCAAGAGCTTTTAGCTTTCATTTTTAACAAAACGTTCATAATCCACAAGCTATTTCAATTAGCTTTTGAGAGCATTTAGCGTTTGACTTTTGATTTTTATATTATTTTACACTTCTAAACCTCCTCACATTTTATAGATTTCAAAATTAGCACTAGATACTTGAGAGTTTTCTTCACCAGAAGATGTTTATGGGCGGCCATGGAATTTATCCATCGAGGTATCAGGTATGTGATAAGTTTGTATGTTGATAAGAATGGTTCCACCATTGTTTTACTGGAAGTTGTCTTGACTAAAAGAAATGCCTAACGATAATTGGGGATTAATCTTGTAAAAGTTTCAAGCAATATTATGCAAGAAATGTAAAATATATAAAAGTTGATATTTGTGAAAGATATCTACTTTCCTTGTCTTCTAATAAACTGAGGCATTTAATCATGCAAAAAGTTCCATGACAGTCTATAACAAGAATGAAAACACATACAATCATGCAGTTTGTAAAACAATTAAATACATATCTTTTTTTTTTTTCCATATCATGTAACATAACCTAAACTTATGTAATGTCTATTTTTTAGTTTTTTATCAAGTTGAGTTTGATCATGGAAAAAAGCGATATATATATATATATATATATATATATATATATATATATATATATATATATATATATATATATATATATATATATATATATATATATATATATATATATATATATATATATATATATATATATATATATATATATATATACGAGTGGGCCTATTAGCCCGTTATCATATGTTTCGAGATATAGTAGATTGGTGTCTTCATTGGTCCAATCCAGTGAGTTTTATAATAGTAATGAAAATGAATTTTTGTAATCGGTTACATTGGATGTGTCATGTGTGAAATAGAGCCAAAAAACTGCAAATTAATTATTATTATTATTATTATTATTATTATTATTATTATTATTATTATTATTATTATTATTATTATTATTATTATCTGATATTTAGGCCACTAAATATTTATTTAGCCATTGAGTTTTTAAAAAAAGTTTCTGATGTCAAATTTACCCCATCAATTGCTAATTCAGCTGATAAGGGGTCTTAGCAATGTTTTAAAACTTGGATTTTTAGTTGACTCGGTATGGTGATCGGGTCACGGGTCAACTGGTCAAACTGGTTCAACCGCTGGGTCAACCCAGATTTTACAATTTCCATATATTTCATATTTTTGAGCATAATTTCATCTTTTTTATATCAAAAAAGATATTTTGTCAAGTTTCCATAAAAAAATTTACTAAATTTGATGAACTAATGATGTACTAATCTTAAAAGTTTGAGCCTTGAACACTTTAACCAAGTTTTTAAAGCCCAAATTCTAATTTTTTGTTCCAACCACCGGGTCAACCCGGTTCCGAGTCACTGGTCCAACCAGTTTTTTCCGGTTCAATCCTTTTGGAAATTAGCAAAAACTCAGTCATAATTGACCCGCTTTCTTCACTGGTTCACGGTCCAAACCGGTTCGACCGGCCGGGTCAACCCCAGTTTTAAAACATTGGGTCTTAGTCAATGGTGTTTTCGCGACAACTGGGCTAATGAAGTCAATTCCTCAATATGATTTGGCTATTAAATTATTTTGAAGTCATTACTTTCATCATGGTGACCCGGAAGAAAGGAAAGTGGCAATGGTTTCGGTAGCGATTGGTTGAAAAAGTAATTACATTGATATGAAGAATCATTATAATGTGCAACTATACAAAGACTTGGGCCATGTTTTTTTTTCATATTAAGTTCCGAATTGATAAATGATGTTGAATAGATAACGATATTTGAATGGATGCAATATTGCTAATATATATTGTTTCTTTTTTGGACTGAATGAACTGTATGAATCTGAATAAATGACTATTATACCCTCATGTTTAAACTTGACAAATAACAAATGAACAATCAATATTTAAATAATAAAAGTAAACTCAAACAATCAATATAAATATCATGTTCATAAGTTCAAATAATAAAAGTAAACTCAAACTATCAATTTTTAAATATATAATGAGTTAAACAAAATAATGAACACGTGAAATTTATATGATATTTATTCACATGATAGTGAATAAGTCAATATATAAGCATAAGATATACTTCATTATTTATAACTTTCTATATAAATATCATGTTCATTAGGAAAATAAGGGTATTCCAGAAAATTAAATATAAAATCAGAATTAATGTTAAGGACACTCATTTCCTAACTTAACTCATTAATATATTCTTTTAGCATTAAGTAGAAAAAAACAATCTCATATAGCTAAACCACTAAATTTTTATGTATTAAGTTTATTAAATAAAAAAGAAACACCACATTACTTCAGTTTACACGAAATATCTCAACCACA
Source organism: Cichorium intybus (assembly GCA_023525715.1). Taxonomy (NCBI): domain Eukaryota; kingdom Viridiplantae; phylum Streptophyta; class Magnoliopsida; order Asterales; family Asteraceae; genus Cichorium; species Cichorium intybus. The sequence continues at coordinate 51,967,063 of CM042014.1, read as the reverse complement.
AAACACTTATACTTGAATAAAGGACGATCTTAAAAAATACCCTCATATACACATGGTATGAGACTCACATATATACTATACTCTATAAAGAATTTTATTGGCAACGCCCAAAAGTAATATGCTTCCACTTTACAATAAATGAACCAAATCACTTCCTAAGAAGAAGTTAGGGTACACCTAAAAAAACATCCTTCAAAGGTTTTTTTTGTCCACAATGTCCTTATTACCAAGTCCTATAAGAGGTGGTGTTTGGTGTTCCGGTTATGTGAAATAGATTGTATGATGACAGAGATAGTGGAGGGCACTCGGGCACGTGTTGCGTGAAGGGAAGAAATGGAAAAGAAGGATCGGTTGAAGGGACTGTCGCTCAAACCTTTTATCATTTTAAAAAGCTATGGCTAATCCTTATGGGACGTCATTTTATATGTGTAGCAAATGGGCTAATAATAGGACAAAGAAACGATGAAACATCAACCATAAAAGGCACAATAAATAGCCCCAAAAAACCTACCCAAATTATGTGTCCAAATTTAAATATATACTGTTTTGAGGGTTGTGATAATTACGGTCCATAAATAGCGATTAGATATCTCTTTCAGTAGTATCTATAATATATTGTTTAAACAACAAAAAACTAAAAGTGAGATGATATAATTAGATAGATTTTCAATATACAATATGTGTCTATGTAATGAAAATCAATACCTCAATTATTGGTCTCTTTGTGTATTCACACCATTTCTTGAGACTGTAATGTTGACGATTGATCTTTTTCTTATTTTTTGTTGTATAGTGGTAGAAAAATGCATAATAGGCTTGGATGTCATCTAAAATACACCAAGACCCTCTCTCATTTTCTATAGGCTCTATAGGTTCTTCCGGTGTACTATATGTCTGTTGTTCATCTTAGCCATAACCTTATTGGCTTTTATTGGCTTCTGATATATTATTTTTTCTAAAAAAGCATGAACACATAGAATCATGTATATCATAATGTATTGTATTTACATGCCTTATGAAGAAGAACTATAAATACATCCCCAAGATTTGTAATACTTCCGCCTCTTGGTGTATATCAATGCACACATATATACATACACATGCATAAACACACATTTCCAAAAGCATGCTGTTATTTTAAGAAAATGTTAGAAAATATGTTGCTATTTATTAGCTAAAAGTTAAATGCAAGAAATTGCTTAATAGGAAAAGAATAGAAAGTAGCATGTTGTAATATTATAAACTAAAGTACAAAGATATAATAAATAAACAAACAAAGCTACATTGCTATTTTTTACATTTTATCCCAAAATTGGTTAAATGCAAAAAATAGCAATGTACTTTCATTTATTTGTTTATGAGTAAATTACACAAATGGTCCCCATGGTTTTGGGTAATTTGCGTGTTTGGTCCCTAGCTTTTATTTTGAACTCGAACAGTCCCTATTATGTAAATTTGTTACGCGCTTCGGGACCTTAATTGACTATATTAGCCTTTTCATTTCTTTTTTAATTAATTTATTATATATTTATCGTTTTTAATCAATTATTTATTTATTTACTTATTATTTATATTAAAATCTAAATCTCTATCTGTAACATCCCAAAATTTTTGAGTAAATTTAAAAATTTTTAAACGAAAACTTCAATATAAGAAAAGCCACTTAATTAATTTTTATAAAATTCCATAACTTATAAGTTTAATGAAAACACCCCAGGATTAACAAAAGTTAACGAAATCACAATATAGCGGAACATCCATTCAAAAACAGTCCTCCAATGAAGCAGTACAGTGTATACACGTCACGCCTTGCCATCCATGGTACCTGATGTACCTGAAACAGTAGTTTATATAGGGAAAGGGGAAGCACGGAGCTTAGTGAGTTCCTCAAAATACCATACGATCCATCACATAACATACAACACATCATAACCATTCATATGTCTATGAGACTCGCGGGCTATCCCTGTTCCGCTGAAGACTCACGGGCAGTTCCCGTTCCGTCTTATCGCTCGCAGGCTTTTCCCGTTCCGTCTAATGACTCGCAGGCTATTCCCGTTCCGCCTATTGGCTCGCGGGCTATCCCCGTTCCGTCCACAAACAATCATTATCATAGAAATAATTCATACAATTATTATAACAGGTAAGACCACCTTAGCCTAACCTATCTTCCTTCCTACGCATGCAATATCACCTATAGTATAGTGAGAAGACTCACCTGATTGTAGATGACTATATCGTTTATCTTTCTCGCCTTTGTATTTCCTTTCAACTTTAACTGTTAACATAATAAGAAATCTATCATTTCTTAATCCTTAACTATATTATAGTCGCATCATAAAACCCTTCAATAATTCCAACATGATACTCCATGATTTATCAAGTAAAGAACGGCCAGGTAGAAGATTAGATGGGGTGGCAGGATCCTTTCATCATTTTAGCCTTTCGGAAAATCCAACAACCAGGTCCCAAGTAATCGGCCTAGGCACCGTCCTTGTAAGTAAATCAATCGGTATTATTTTCAGAATTACGAATTGTTATAACGACGTTTTTAAGGTTTTTATTTACTATTGTTGGAAATGAATATGTTATACTTATTACATATTCTACTTCTTAATACAAAAATTATTTTACAATACCTAATTAAGCTATAAAAAGGTTTGTAGTTACCTTATGACCATTCGTCGGAATCTATAACTCATTCGTTAGGCTTTCGAGCTTCTTCCGCTCACTTGCTTACACTCTATTGCTTAGAAACCTCTATATATTGGATTGAGATTTAGTTGTGTGGTTTATGAGATGTTTTGAGGGGTATTTATACTTGAATTCTTGAATAAAAAATGGCATGACACTTTTGACAAAAGATTTTAATAATATAACTTTGTTGAAATTAATACCTTCTAGAATCAGTCTGTTCAAGACTGGTTTAGCCGACTTTAAACCCATGAAATTCACGTTTTTATTTGATATTCCAGACATTTATCTCAATACCTTTCCAGGGATGTATTTTATGTATTTATACGATTTTTCTATGATTTATTATGAATTTTTGAAAACAGACTATCTAATCTGTCAATTCCGAACTAATCAGTAAAGATTGCATTTTTTACCATCGATAATGTCATTTTCAAGCTTACTATTATTTCTGGTAATTGTACTAGACTCAATTTGTAAACTTTGTGCACTGGTTTGAGGTCCAAACGATTTTTCTAGAATTAATTATGATTTTTCTAAAAACGACACAAAATGCTGATTTTCATATGAAATTGTAACTAAAGTTTTTCTTAGCTTTATAATTACCAATGACCATATAATTCCTAACACTCTTATTTTAAGTATATGTTATAATCAGGATACGGGTCTTACAAGTCTCCCCCACTTATTTGGATTTCGTCCCGAAATCTGCATTCTCGAACGCTTCTATGTATTTCCCATCGAGTCCTTGTGTCCTTCAAAAATCCTCCTCGTCTTATTGCCGAAACTTTACAAGATTTAGTTATCTTTCCCTTTCAACATTCACATACCTCTGTAATAATGCTTAAGGTCCTATTATTCTCATTCACTCCATACTTCTTTTTTTTCTAATTACTCTAGATGTACAAAAAAAAAAAAACTCTAACTGTTTCTCACAGTCCCACTCATCGACTTGACCGGCTACTATTTATAGTACATATTTAGTACTTTCTAATCTACCTATATACATAGTTAACCTAGTTAACTTGCAATACCTAATTTTAACACTATTTCGTATTTATATGAATTCGTCATATTTCAACACACATTTGCCTCAATTCAACATTTCTTTTAAATACTTTTTGGCTAAATAAGTCTATTTTTGTAGAATCTCCAAATTTTTGTGTTTCACCGAAATATAAAATTTACATCATCTTTTGTAAGTTTTTTTTTTTTTTTTTTTTTGGAGTACTGAACACTTTTTAAACTATTTCCATTATATGGAGACATAAAATTTTGTTTTATTTCAAAAGTCTCTTTATTATCTCGTTCTCACCAGGGTCAAGCAGGAAATTTTGAAAAAATGTCACTTGGGGTAGTGAAAAGTCGCATCTACTGTAGTTGGTTTGAATTTCGGTAATTAAAAAGTGAGGTGTCCTTTCAGTTCCGTGTGTCCTTTCGGTTCCAGCTGCAAGATACTATATATACAAGTATGTAGTATCATTCATTTTCAGTCTCATCATCTCTTATCACTAGTTTGTTCGTAAACGAACTCATATTTAAAGTCGAGTCATGGAAAACAGATCTTCAATGGGCGATTTGTCGAACCCTGGACCTGGTTTTCCGCAAGGAGAGGGTACTTCAAACCAAGAATTCTTAATAGAGTTCGGTGACTCTAACATTCTAGACATCTATCATCCATACTTCGATTACCTTTCTAATGTTTTGTTTAATTTTGAATTATGGTACAGTCTTCCAGATATACTACCAATAGAGCATCTCCACGATGAGCCGGAAATTTTCCCGAGTTGAACATTAACTCAGATGATCTGGTGCATGCATCTGACTTTGCACTTGATCAGACTCCATGCCTTCTACCAGGTTAAATTCTTTTGAATGATTCATTTATAAGTATTCTATTTTGTTTTATCATTTGACATGTGTTATTTGTAGACCCATTTGTGGATGGTCTAACTGAGTACAATCCATTCATGGACGTGCACCCAACAAACAGTAAGTTTGTCCCCATGAATCAAGAATTCATGGCTGGTATTCAGGATGAGAATAAATTACAGAGGACTCATAACATAAATATTGAATTGAATCCCGAGCTTGGGGTTGTTTTTCAATATCAAAATCACCTTCAGTTGATTCAAAGGAATCTAGAAGGATTTCAGAATCCTGGGTTTTTAGTTGAGAATCAACAATTACCACCAATAGAAGCTACTGATTTTAATGAATCAATGCCCATCTTTGGTTCAGAAAATCAGGATCATGTTCAAATGATCCAGAATGATAACAATACAATTGGATTTGAACCTTCTAGTTTAGAAAACATAGCAGGTGGCAGTGGAAGAGGTTTCAGACATTTATTAAGTAGGGAAATAATAGCGGAACACTTTAACGAACCAATTGAGAAAGCTGCGAAGGAACTCAACATTGGAACGACACAATTAAAAAAACACTGTAGAGAATTAGGTATCATCATTGGCCCCAACGACAACTTACGAGTTTGCAAACCCTTATTGATCGTGCTGAGGTAAAGAACTACATTTTTTAATTCCTTTATATCATAAGGTTGAAATTACTAAAGTTATTTATGCCACAGGAATTTGGTAATGAATTTATTGAGGCGACAGAATTATCGGGTGATTTAATACCCAACCTAAAAAAAGAAAAAGAAGCGATAACTGAAGGGTCACAATCGGGTCTAACAGACGGCACAAAGAAGCTAATACAAGCTGCTCATAAGGTTGTATTTAGGAAAAGAAAAATTCAGGAAAAGGGGGAAACTTCATCAAGAACTCATACACAGCAGCAATCTCTGCCATCTAATTCTGGTATGAGTAGTATTAACCCTGGTTTACTCGAGTCTTCGAGTGAGGAGAATTTTTGAGGCTTTGTAGGTGACCTAGCCTGGTTTCCTCCTTCTTATAGCTACCCCCAACTGGTTCCGAATTAGAGCCCTTCCTCATCACTGCCCTACTTACACACGCCCCAAATGAGTCAATATTTAGCCCCTAATCATGGGGTTACAGGTTCCAACCCTATCGAGACCCCATACCTTGGAGCTCCTCCTCCACTGAAAGCATACCACTTCCAAATCCTCGAGAAGGTACAAGTCAACCTAATTATAACAAAGATTGGAGTGTAGAAGATCTTTTCTCGCTTCTTTCTGATTCTCTGGTTTAGGTTAGTAGTTCTGTAAACTTTTCTTAATGTATTAATATAAAGTTGTAGTAATGAATTAAATATATTGACGTGTTACTATAATTTTAATAATTTCATCGATTCAATATAATATTCATGTTGTTCCCTTAATTTTGTATTCCTCCCCCACTTGGACTAAAGTCCAAGTCTGTTTATTCGATTTATAATTTTTTTTTACGAGCCCTTACTCTCGAACAAAAACAAGCCCACTCTGTTCAGCCAACAACTTGCATCGGGGGCAAACACTATCTCAATAAACATGTTTCGATAATGTAAAGACGTTTACATCAACCACCATATGTTAATCATCCGCTTGCGACCCTAGTCAACACCTCTATCGTCAGTTACCTCAATCACGAGTGAGTGATCCAAACTCTCAACCCACAAGACCTGATCAATCACTCAAGCAAGATCAATACAAGGGTAGGTAGCCCCACTATTACACAACACTAGGCATGTACAGAGTTTACTCAAAAATACCCGCCATCATCTCAGGCGCCGCTTGCACCTCTTTGACCGTGAGTTGGAAAACTCACCCTTGCATCCTCTAGTCCCTGTCTGACTTGTGCGCCCATTAGTTGCATAAAAAATAGCTACCACAATAGCATTTTGGCATTCTCCCTTTCAACAGTCTTTAAGCTCAGTAATCAACTTAAGCATGATCGGTCCAACCAAACTGGTATGATCGCATCTTAATTGTTCCTACTAAACCTCACAATCAACATTCAAAAATTGAATGGATAAAAGTTTACCACATTACACTAGCATTTAAGTTAATTATGCTAGACACTCACATACTCAGCTCCTTGGATCCTTCGTGACGAACTCCCGACTCGAACGTGGATCCTGTGCTTTCGATAGTAGGAGCTCTACTACTACCTTCCACACCTATCCATGTTCGTTCCAAGACCCGTCTCGAAATATCCAATTTGCTTCTCACCGATAATTTTAACACATATGCCCTTACAAGGCATATGTTAACCCTTCTAGGAATACTTGGAATCCCACCCCCACCCTGATATTCTAACTAAGACGGAACTTCCTCCAGTGATGACAGGTTGTTTCGCGAACGTAGTTGTATACAATATCGAACTAAACAGTCTTTCAAATAAGAGAATCTTCCCTAAGGCAACAACCAAACAAGGAACATGCAATAAGGTCAACTCACACATTCTATGACTATTCAGTCCATATTGTATACAACTTAGTGGAAATCTCTAAGCAACCTATCGGCACTAGCATACAGTTCTATTAGCAAATAGCAGATAATAATACAACAATGTGTGATCTCTACCAGGCATTTCAGCAAACATATACCATATGTTTTTTTTTAACATCCACAATATTAAATACTTAACCCTTTTCTCATACTGGCGTCGGCTGGCGGTACACACTGTGTCTTCAGTTCACCCTTCATAAAACATCATTCTTTCGTAAAAATGTTTTAAGAAAACTCTTAAGCCTCAACTTGAGTCCAGAACTCACTAAGTGAGCCTGATTCTCTCAAGCTGTGCTCTGATACCAACTTGTAACATCCCAAAATTTTTGAGTAAATTTAAAAATTTTTAAACGAAAACTTCAATATGAGAAAAGCCACTTAATTAATTTTCATAAAATTCCATAACTTATAAGTTTAATGAAAACACCCCAGGATTAACAAAAGTTAACGAAATCACAATATAGCGGAACATCCATTCAAAAACAGTCCTCCAATGAAGCAGTACAGTGTATACACGTCACGCCTTGCCATCCATGGTACCTGATGTACCTGAAACAGTAGTTTATATAGGGAAAGGGTAAGCACGGAGCTTAGTGAGTTCCTCAAAATACCATACGATCCATCACATAACATACAACACATCATAACCATTCATATGTCTATGAGACTCGCGGGCTATCCCTGTTCCGCTGAAGACTCACGGGCAGTTCCCGTTCCGTCTTATCGCTCGCAGGCTTTTCCCGTTCCGTCTAATGACTCGCAGGCTATTCCCGTTCCGCCTATTGGCTCGCGGGCTATCCCCGTTCCGTCCACAAACAATCATTATCATAGAAATAATTCATACAATTATTATAACAGGTAAGACCACCTTAGCCTAACCTATCTTCCTTCCTACGCATGCAATATCACCTATAGTATAGTGAGAAGACTCACCTGATTGTAGATGACTATATCGTTTATCTTTCTCGCCTTTGTATTTCCTTTCAACTTTAACTGTTAACATAATAAGAAATCTATCATTTCTTAATCCTTAACTATATTATAGTCGCATCATAAAACCCTTCAATAATTCCAACATGATACTCCATGATTTATCAAGTAAAGAACGGCCAGGTAGAAGATTAGATGGGGTGGCAGGATCCTTTCAGCATTTTAGCCTTTCGGAAAATCCAACAACCAGGTCCCAAGTAATCGGCCTAGGCACCGTCCTCGTAAGTAAATCAATCGGTATTATTTTCAGAATTACGAATTGTTATAACGACGTTTTTAAGGTTTTTATTTACTATTGTTGGAAATGAATATGTTATACTTATTACATATTCTACTTCTTAATACAAAAATTATTTTACAATACCTAATTAAGCTATAGAAAGGTTTGTAGTTACCTTATGACCATTCGTCGGAATCTATAACTCATTCGTTAGGCTTTCGAGCTTCTTCCGCTCACTTGCTTACACTCTATTGCTTAGAAACCTCTATATATTGGATTGAGATTTAGTTGTGTGGTTTATGAGATGTTTTGAGGGGTATTTATACTTGAATTCTTGAATAAAAAATGGCATGACACTTTTGACAAAAGATTTTAATAATATAACTTTGTTGAAATTAATACCTTCTAGAATCAGTCTGTTCAAGACTGGTTTAGCCGACTTTAAACCCATGAAATTCACGTTTTTATTTGATATTCCAGACATTTATCTCAATACCTTTCCAGGGATGTATTTTATGTATTTATACTATTTTTCTATGATTTATTATGAATTTTTGAAAACAGACTATCTAATCTGTCAATTCCGAACTAATCAGTAAAGATTGCATTTTTTACCATCGATAATGTCATTTTCAAGCTTACTATTATTTCTGGTAATTGTACTAGACTCAATTTGTAAACTTTGTGCACTGGTTTGAGGTCCAAACGATTTTTCTAGAATTAATTATGATTTTTCTAAAAACGACACAAAATGCTGATTTTCATATGAAATTGTAACTAAAGTTTTTCTTAGCTTTATAATTACCAATGACCATATAATTCCTAACACTCTTATTTTAAGTATATGTTATAATCAGGATACGGGTCTTACACTATCTCTCTCACCCCCTCCCTCCCTCTCTCCACCATCCTAAGCCCATTATCTCCATGAACTCCGGCTCACCACAAATATCTAAATAATCACAGTTTGCTTCTGATCGCAGTCGTTGATGCAATAAAAAATAAACCTTAAACGCACTAAATAGTTAGGGCAAGTAAGGGTCGAATCCACGAGGAGCTTATGGTTAACAACTAGTTCTAACAGATTTAAAAAGTAAACAAATTCAGGCAAACAATTACCGCAAAAGGTTTAATTCAATCAGGAGAAAAAGGTGATCATGACTCCTAAACAATGTATTATATCATATTTTACTAATTTTGCGTTCATTCAGATTACATAGACATAACAGTACTGTTACTGACTAAATCTGGGATCAAACTATGTAAAATCCGCACCCCCCGTCCTACACACCACTGTGGATGATTTGGCATGGTGGGGAAGATCACAATAGAGTTGTCTTACACTTAATCAATCAACAGTTTAAGAACAAGCAATGGAAGTCTAATCATATGATTGAAAAACAAACAATCCAAACACTGTGTTCATGAATCTAAAATGTTCAAATCTAATACAATACTGGAAAAGAAATCAAAACCTACTCCTGGTTGTGATCACGGGATGATTTAGCTACTCATAACTGAGAATGACGCAAATACTGTGTTGTAGATGTTGAACATGGCTGGATCTTCAAAACTTCAGGAATTGTGGCTTGATCTTGATGCAAAAGAGGTTTAATGTGAGATTGGGAATTGTTTGGGGATGATTTGGGAGTGTTTTAGACCTTGGAAAACTGTCAAAACCTTGAGAAAATCGTCTGGAGGCTGCCTTGGGTCGATGGGATAAAGTTTTATTAAAAAGAGTGGCTTAAATAAGGCAATTTAGGGCATTCTAGGCGGCAGCGTCCTAGACCAGCATCCCAGACGCCCCTGGGAAGCTGTGTGTATTTCTTCAGCAGTTACGACGAGCAGCTTTCCACGACGAGACGTCCCAAAAACGCCCCGCGTCCTAGGCCAGCGTCCCAGACGCCACCTAGGACGTTGACGAGGCTTCCTGACATTTTTGGCTTGCTTTTTCCTTGAAAATTGGCCTAGAGTTCGAGGCCAGCGTCTGGGACGCTGCTAAGACGCTGAGCTTTTTCTCCCGCTTTTGGTGTCCGTTTAATGCGTAGTTTTCGTCCAAAATTCCTGTTTTTCAATCCATGCATGTAATTCACTCAATTCCATCAAAAGTAGGGTCATTCTTAGTTAAATAAAGCTTAATTTATCATGTTAATCACGTATTACGTTAAACCAAAATGGCCCGATCAAACCTCCCCAACTTATCTCTTTCTCGTCCCGAGAAAGACTTAACGAAATCAGAATTCAGGTCCATTCCATAAAACAACAAGCAATTAAACAAAAGTAGACATTCCAGTATTGCATACGCCTGTGTCCTTTGCCAGCCCGGATGTCCGTTTATTTGGAGTGCAAAGCACTATTTAGTGATCTTAAAATTTCTTCACCCTGCAAACAGCTAAGTCAAAAATTCATTTTCCAGAAATCCCTCCAAAGCTACCAAGCTTACCTTCCCCCTGCGATTTTTCCAATTACGTGGTACGGTCAGTCCTTTTTGGTTACTGCATTCTGTCCAGATTCCTAAGGTTCTTCTTTTTATTTCTATTGGTCCTTTTTGCCACAATACAACCATATTAAATTTATACTTTTAACTAGTTTCCCATATTTATTTCTTCATTTGATTCACCTTTGTAGAACTTCATTTGTGATTTATGTCTCAGAATATTTTTCTCTAAATATAATATTCATATTTAAAGTTGATGGTGGACGTAAAAACCTGAAATGGAGTACACCAGGTCCCAGGTACGCAACAACCCCAAACAGCGGAATACAGATCCTTAATTTAAAATCACTTATATGCAATCTACTTTTCAAGTGAGTCCTGCCTTTTTGCGCGGCTTCCAAGAGGGGTCACCTACGGGTTACCAGTTACTTAGCAGGATACTTATCAAAGTCTCGAAGGTATATTCATATTCAAGCTGCTGTGGACGGTGGAAACCTGAAATGGGGTATACCAGGTTCCAGGTACACAACAACCCAAACAGCGGAATATAGATTACAAAAATAGGGACATCTAAGGTCGTGCGGTCATAGAATTCAGTAGGGATCTTTACAAGCAAATTCGAGAACCGGGCCATCAGGGTTCTTTAAACAGGGTATCTCTAGAGGAACTTTTGAAACATAAATTTTTAGAAAAAACCAGTTTACAACTTGAAGTTAAAACATTTTTGGTCCATTTGTTACTTGAACCGGACAGGCAACCATAGAAATATACATTAGTTAGAATGTCACTTTTATCTCATCACCTGTTATCCCATGAACAGTCCCTTTTATTTAATCATCTTTCGTTTTGGCGAGTCACAACCGAGACAAAAAGGAAAAAAAATCGCGGACAGTTCTTCAAGTTCCAAAATACATCATCTCATGCCCACATCAAATTTTAAAGTTTTCAACTAACTCAACCAAAATAAACACAACCAGGAGAAATCAAAGAAAAAAATAGCAGAGGAGAGCGATTCACCTAGTAATTTGATAGTAGAGGAGGCTTGAATTTTTCCTTTGGGTCCGAACAAAACCGAAATTTTTTGGATTTCTTTAAATGCATCTATTTTTTCAATCTTCCATCTTCCATCTTTCGTTTGTTTGTTGTATTTTCTCATTGTACACCCAACCTCCCCAACTTTGAGCGTTTGGATCGTCCTCGATGCAATAATCAAAATTCCTAAAAAACACAAAACAAAGATACAAGCAACATATTAAATAAAAATAATAAAACTAACTAGCCCTCAATTTCGCCGGGGATCGCGATTGCACTTGGCACGTGCAACAAGCCTTTTAAACCCCTAGGTTGCCCCTAGTGGACGAGTGAAGTCTCGTGAGGGTTTGCAGTGAATGAAAGGTTTTCTGCAACTATGAACTAAAAATCCTAAGTTCACATGCAACCTATATAGATCTAGTTTTTCTTCTAATTAAACATATAACAATTCCTAAAAGGCCAGAAAGAATTAAACTAAAAGAAAGATCAAGAAAAACCAACCTTAAGGTGAATCTTGGAAGCAAAGCAACAGAAATCTCTTGCCTCAAATGCAGTCACACCCAAGCTGGAACTTTGGCCGAAAATCCTTCAAAGAGAGCTTCAAAAATCGTGGCTTTAGGGTTAGGGTGAGCCTCCCTATTTATAGGATCCAAATGGTGATCAGATAAACCTTAAAGATAAACCTTTTTTTGAATTCAAATTAAGATAAGCCTTTATCTTAATAATTCAAACCCTTTTATCCTCATTATCAAAATCGAAAATATATATGTTTCCATATATAATTTCGTTCACCACTCTCACTCACTCAACTGTCACTTACTCAACTATTGAATAATTACAGTTTTAGTCCCTGCACCTTAATTAATCAATTTAACTGCCAAATTAATTCCAGAAAAATTTCTAACTAATTATTATAGTTTCTAATTAATATATTATCACTTAAATATATTAATAAACTATTTATTTAATTTCTATTGATTTATTAATCACATAATAAATCAATCTTTCTCTCTACCGGACTTTCTGCCAATCCTCCAACTATGAGGGCAACCCAAATGGACTATGCTACTATTAATTAGATAAATACTAATTATTAGTCATGGCTTAGACACCTAATCCAACAGTCTCCCACTTGGATAAGTCTATGACTAAAATTACCAATTTAACCTCTAATTAATTAGCAACTGTAGCTTCCTAGAAACCGCTGCCGAACTCTGACCTAGTCAGTTCTGTCCAATGATAAGTGATCATATGATCCTTCGTCCAACAAGATATTTTCAGACACGAGACATGGATTGAGATCAATCTCGGTCCGATACTCTGTTTCCCGATTTCCGATTCTGCTTATGACTTTAGAACTTCTAATTGAACACATCAATTTAGTCCAGGCTGGCCAGCACTTTAGTCAACTTCAAAATCATCGAGAGGCCTACAGATATCTGTTTCCCATCAGGGTCAAGGAACGAATAAGCTTTGACTTATATGCTTATATCTTTTACAAGTCAAATCATTCACAACAACATGTTTTATAACATCGAGTTACCGATGCGTTTTCATATTATCAATGAACAACTGCCTTGTAAATCATAACTCATATCTCTCCACTTTAAGATCATAAGATATTATCGTCTCAACATTGCTTGTGATATAATCCATGAAGCAATCTGTTGAGCGTGGGTTTATCCAATACTCAAATCTCTATTTCTAAGTACTCATGAATGTTGTAGCAATCCTATTGCTATGTCTAACTCTTTAGACAGTCTACAAACCAATTCATGACAGTCTTGATTCAATACTTACTTCCCAAAGTATGAGCGACTGTGGACCTATCTGAATAATTAAATTATTCGGGAAGTAAAACATGCAAAAGTGAAACATAAAGATCTGACTGGCAGCTACTCCTGCTTATTACCAAGTCTCCACAAGGTAATCACCAAGTCGGACCTTGTCATAAACTGTTATCGGTTTCAAGATTTCTTTTAAACTTTCAATTCTAATTTTACATCTATGTCTTTATCAACCTTACACTCTTTCTATGTATCCAAAGTATCTTATACTTATACATTTTATTGCAGATGATCCAATCGGATGCTCATCCGATAACATCTCAATATGTTATCCTGTCAATTTCTCTTTTAACTCCATTCTGTGAATGTGTACTGTGACTTCCTATGGTTCTGGGATCTTTAGTCTACTTGACTGCACCCTAAGACTATTTCGAGGTGTTATGATGTGCCGGTGAACCACACGCGCTCCATCAGAATACCAACGAGACTTTGTAACCATGAAGTCTATTAACATCATGCCCTGATGTTAATAATTACCACTTTGAAAATCTTTCAAATTAATACTATCACTTTCACCCTAATCATTTCCTAATGAATTCTCACTTTAGTTCAACCAATCCATCCAGTATTCCCAGCCAGGCAATGTCCTGAATCCAACTTACTATGCCCTAAGCATTAAGTTATCAGGACATGTTCATGACTTTATGATCGATCCAAAACTTGTGGAACCCGATCTAATCCTATTCCAAACCCTTTCGGAATCCAAGGATTATTTATAATCCTTTGTGTCATGATTTTCGAAAAACTATTTCCTTTCAGAGACTCTTCTCATGCATCTTGAATCTTATCAAGATCATGCTTAGAATGGCTAGGTCTATGCTGGTGATTTCATCTATCTAATAGATGACTTTGAATTATGTGAGTATATTGCACCTTCTTAGTTTCTTTCACGCCAAGTCATCACACTTTGAAATGATAAGAAAACTTTTCCTAGGTCTATGCATCTTGAATCTCATCAAGATCATCTTGGCAGAATCTGGATCTATCTCATAGACGTTTACAACCACCTGAGTATGCAGTATTTCTATTAAGGCTTTCATAGCGATCTGTCTCTTAACACCAAGTCATTACACTTTGTAACGAAATGAGACGTTTCCTAGAAACATTATGTATCCCACGTATGGAGATAGTAGATAACAGCGACTCCCACTGGCTTTGACATGGTTATAGACTATTCACAAAATCCAGGACTTATGGTACATTTTGAGAATCCAAACCTTTCTGACATTTTAATGGAAATCTTTCAGTCCTTTCTCAAAATCCAATCCTTTGGCATATTTTGAGAATCTGAATATCCTTTCTTACGAGATCCCCGTGGGACGAAACCCGGGGCCATGTACCTTTTGTAATGGCATGCTCTATGTGTGTCCCTATTAGTGTGCCGGTAAACCACACACGCTCCACTAACGACTCACACTATGCCACGCAGAATCCTCTCGGATTTCATCTGCTATTGAGAGTGCTTTACTCGAAATCAATTGCTTGACTCTGAGTATCGACTCACTCAACTAGATGCTCTGAAGGTATGTATATGTCCAAGTTGCTTTCTTTTGATAACTCAGTTACTCCCACTGGTTTTTAGACCAGGTGTAAAATCAATCAAATTTTCATACAGACCGTGTCTCGCCCTAAGGTCCTCTTATTTGGCAGCAGCCGGGCTCACCAATGCTTCCAAGTAGTCGGATTGCAAATCCGTACCAACTGCAGTGTTTTACCACCAATCGGTATGTCACCCTGATCACAACTACTTATGATGGTGATCAATACTACTGGTTAAGAGGAGATTATGTCAGTTGTAAAGCAGAAATCTGATTTCTGCTCCAAGCCTAGTGATGACTAAAAGGTTCTTTCATTGCTAATCCTAAACTCATTTAGGACTGTCCCAACTCCCACTGTTTCCTTAGACCATGAGTTCTTTCTAAAAGAGCTCTTTAGTTACAGTGGGATAGCTAATGAAATGACAATGCTGATCAAGTTCAGCTGGTCATGAGGTTCAGATGAACACTACAAGACCCTGGACTTTCTATGTACAAGTGGGATAATCCCAGCTTTACATTTCAAGCAGTGTTTGCAAGACCTACTTAGTCTAGGATGTGGTCGGAGTATGGTTTATATGGACTGACTGGTATAGTGTTCATCTTATTGGAAACTAATTGGCATTGTATCTCATACATCGAGGATCGAACTGTTTCGACCAATGCTCCATTATCTTCCCTAAGACACATTATAACCATTAATGCTCTTGGAAGAGAATGAACTGTGAAACCTTTTTCTCAGTTTATGTTATCGCTCAGGTTCTGTGGAACTTGTACTTCCTTTGAAGTCCTTGGACTGTTTAAGGTCTCAATTCAATTACTTATACCGATAAGCAATGTCATATTCATCATACCGAATGATGAATATTGTGAAGTACAAACAATTGTGTTCTATCTCAAGATTCGAGCAACACACCGCAACAGGTGTGTCCGTTGCTCTTAATCTCAATGTCTTTTACATATCTATGTAGACTAATGACTTTGTTAACTTGGTTTAAGACTTGCAATCTTCAGTTGACTCTAAGTCAACTGATTCCAAAATCCTATCCTCTGGATCTTTGGGTGATTCATTTCTTGCCATATGTGCTTTATGAAGAACTTAATCATCATCTGACTCTAAGTCAGATGATTCCAAAGTCCTGTCCAACTGGACCTTTGGTTGATTCATTTCTTGACACATTAAGAACTCAATTCATCAAGTGACTCTAAGTCAAATGATTCCAAGGTCCTGTCCAACTGGACCTGTGGTTGAATTGATTCTTATAACATTTGTATTAACAATCATAAATGACACAATTCTTGAATCCAAACACTTTGGATGCATCAACATTCAAGTTATTACTAATCAAACATTCAACACATTCATATAACATTTCAAGGATAATTTCAGACAACAGGTGTTAAAAGAAAATATGACAATTTTATTAAAAATAAAATCCTTGAACAATGTAATAGACAATGCCAAAAATGTATCTAAAGACTAATAACAATATTTAATATCTATCTAAACTTCAAAACTGCACGAGCTGGAGATCCAATCCAAATGTGCTCCTATGCGACAGAGTCCCGTGCCTTCTTGATTCCCTGCATACAATCCAAAATGCGACTCTCACATTATGTATCAAGAAATCTTGGAACAAGAGTTTTGAGGTTTTTAGATATACCTGAGCTTTCAAAAGAGTTGGAGCGTCTTCCAATCTTTCCGTGACTGTATCCGATTTAGCGGATTCCCAGTTTGAGACATGTCTAGTCGATCTCGACCGTTTCTTGTTACGTCTCTTCACTGGACTTAATCCAGAAGTAGCTGAGCCATTGGAGCTATGCCTGTCCAAGAGTGACTCGTATAAAGTCAACAGTGGACGCATTTCCATGAGGGTCTTTTTCCGGTCTTCCTTTCTATACGTCTGAATGAACAGATCGTACTCATTTGTCAGCGAAACGAGTAGGATGTTAACACTCTCTTCCTGACTCATGGAATAACCAAGTTTATGCAATTCGCCTATGTACGCTTCAATCTGAAGAACATGCGAATTGACGCTACTTCCTGCTTTCAGCTTGCACTTTGCAAGTCTTTTGAAGATCCTGGTTCGTTCCTCTTCAACTGGTTTCTGGAACCTTTTCTCAACCAGTTGCATTAACTCATATGGCCCCAAGGATTCAAAATCCTTGCGGAACTCGGGGTCAATGGTTGATAGCATGAGGTCACGAATCTCTTCGGATTCATCATAAGGACCTTTTATGATGACTTGTTCCGGTGGAACTGGGATCGGATACTCGGTGAGATGTAGCTTGCCAGCAATGCCGAGACCCAGTCTCCAATTGCGAAGCCATTCTTTACAGTTGAGGCCAGTCAGCCTTTCCATATTAAGCAGGTGCATTCTGATGCTTTCAGAAATGGGTGAAGGAGGAGAATTGACACTTGACATCTATAAAGAAAATAGAATTTATTAGCTTAATTTGTCCTTTTTAAATAATTACCCAATATGTTATTTAATAAGGCTAGGATCCAAAATACCCCAACTATGGTGTGAAGAGGGATGCCGTAATCACAACATAATGGTCATTAAGGTAGATAAACACTTATCAATTTCATCTTATGAAATTCCTAGATCTGTTGAGATTCATTAAACTCTTCAATGGCATGTTTAATCTCGGATGTGCTCCACTGTTTGTGACTGGGATGCCGAGGATCACAAACTGGATGTGAATAACCATGCAAATTAGCTTGGTACTCTCGGGTTAATTATCATCTCTAATTGATGTGCCGGTAAACCACACACGCTCCATCAATAATGATAATACCCGGGAAACCCATTGCAACTCTTTATGAACCCCTATTGGCATGCCGGTAAACCACACACGCTCTACCAATGTTTCATAAAGTGCAATGTGCAATTTCATGGATTAGCACCAATTCACATTTTTTCCTAAAGTAACTAGATTTGGGTTTTATTAAGTGTTCTAGTACTTTGAATCATTATACTTTTAGTGATTATTAGGTGGTCCTATCAAACCTGTTCGGCTAACGACCCTCCACTGATCAGGCGAGCGGTGGGCGAGAGTGTTCACCCATTAGACCGCCATTTTATAGGCAGTCTCCTTATACCCACTTTATAGACCAGCTTCGTGAATGAGGCCTACTAATGATTTGACTAACCATTTAATCTCATACATATAAAAATAACTTCCTAGTTATAATATATATAAGATGTAATTTTTTAAACCTTTAAAAAATTGTTTCTGGTTTATCTTTTAATTTATTGTCGATTTAAGCTATTAAATTTAAAATTAAATTAAACCATTTAAAGCCGATTTAATTATCTTTTAATTAACCAATTAATTAAATTAATTAAATTTGATATTTTAAACCTTTTAAAATATTTTAGGATTTATCCTTTTAATTTTCGCCAATTTAAACAATTAAATTCTAAATTAAATTAAATCCTTGAATTATCTTTTAATTACCAATTAATTAAATTAATTCAAATGTAGATAGGTTTATCAAATTAATCAAATTAATTAAAACCTATCCTTATCCCCTAATTTTCGATTTTTTAGGATAAAGGTTTTAAGGTTTATCTTTTAAACAATTTAAAGTTACCAAAAATAGAATACCTTCTAAACCCTAATCATAAAATCGCCAAAATAGAGGGGAGGGGCTAGGGTTTTCAAAACCCTAACCCTAATTGTCGATTTGCCCAAAATTAGGGTTTAGAGACTATAAACCCTAATTACAAGGAAAGCAGTTATAGCAATTTAACAAGAAAAACAACCAAACGCTCTGATACCACTGAAAGGTTTTCTGCAACTATGAACTAAAAATCCTAAGTTCACATGCAACCTATATAGATCTAGTTTTTCTTCTAATTAAACATATAACAATTCCTAAAAGGCCAGAAAGAATTAAACTAAAAGAAAGATCAAGAAAAACCAACCTTAAGGTGAATCTTGGAAACAAAGCAACAGAAATCTCTTGCCTCAAATGCAGTCACACCCAAGCTGGAACTTTGGCCGAAAATCCTTCAAAGAGAGCTTCAAAAATCGTGGCTTTAGGGTTAGGGTGAGCCTCCCTATTTATAGGATCCAAATGGTGATCAGATAAACCTTAAAGATAAACCTTTTTTGAATTCAAATTAAGATAAGCCTTTATCTTAATAATTCAAACCCTTTTATCCTCATTATCAAAATAGAAAATATATATGTTTCCATATATAATTTCGTTCACCACTCTCACTCACTCAACTGTCACTTACTCAACTATTGAATAATTACAGTTTTAGTCCCTGCACCTTAATTAATCAATTTAACTGCCAAATTAATTCCAATTAATTCCAGAAAAATTTCTAACTAATTATTATAGTTTCTAATTAATATATTATCACTTAAATATATTAATAAACTATTTATTTAATTTCTATTGATTTATTAATCACATAATAAATCAATCTTTCTCTCTACCGGACTTTCTGCCAATCCTCCAACTATGAGGGCAACCCAAATGGACTATGCTACTATTAATTAGATAAATACTAATTATTAGTCATGGCTTAGACACCTAATCCAACAGTGAACACACCCACAAAGTTCACGGGTTGCCTCCCGAAAAACGCTAAGTTTAACGTCTTCAGCCGGACAGATACCTCGATGACAGCTCACGGGGGATCATATGTTAGTTGACTTTTTTGAAATCCAATCATGTCAACGTTTACTTCACATTGGGTGTTTGAAGATGAATCTAGTGTCATATGTTTCTCTTTAACTTCAAACGACTCATTTGTTTCATTTTCACCCGGATCAAATGACATGCCAACTTTGACCTTGTGGGGGCCTAAGCATTTACTTTTAAGCCTCCTATGAAAACACTGAAACCTTTCTTTGAAAAACCGACCACGATTTTTTTGAATGAATTTCTTGACTTGATTTTTTGCTTCATGAACCGCCTTCTTATTTGATTTATGGGTGAGTGTCGTATGATGCTTCTTGTTCCTTATTTTTTTCTTCAGAAGTTGACTTTTGGAATCATCCAATGCTTTTGACCTGTTACAAGAGAAACGTTCCTCCAGATCGTGGGTAGTGTCAGCAAGCATATTTGCATTATGCTCATAGAAGTAATCATCCATAGTATTGATTACAAACAAGTCTCCACCGATCGGAGGATCATTAGTACATCCAAATAGTTGAAGTTTAAATTTCTGGTTTCCAAATGTCACATCAATGACACCTTCTTGACAACTAATTTGGGAGAAAATAGTTGTCAAAATGGGACAATTGATGATGACATGCGGTTTTTTGAATATGCTCAAACTTTTCGAATTTATCAAAAAAATGTCAACAAGAAGTTGTTTTTCAGTTTCTTTGAAATTTGCTAGGTCGGGGGTGGTATTAGACTCCATTGACCTCTCCCCAACTTTGGGTGTTTCTGGTACATGAAAATTTGTTTGAGATGTTTCAAATTGAATTTCAGATTTTTCTTGGTTTATTATTTCTAATTCAATATTTGACTCATTAATTGATACATAATCCTCCACCACAACCTCATAATCAGGTGGTGTAGGTTTATGTACATTAATGTCAAATGATGCATCACTACACAAAATAGTTACCTCATCCGCTTGAGTAGTATCTGAATGATCGTCTGATGGTTCTTGTCGTAGTTGCTCCACAATTTGTTCTACTTGATTTTCAAGCATTTAAATTGCTTTGGAGTTGTTTTCCTCTTGTTTGAAACCTTCCTTCAACAATTCCATCATTAGATCCAACTTCTTGTCAAGTGAAGACTCGTGTGATCTTCCTTGATTTACTAAAAAACAGGATGGCCCATCATGTTGAATTTGGTCCAAATCGTTGCTCCCCCACCAATCATCTTCATATGGATCTTGTTGCGGTGGTTGACTATAAATGTCATAATAACCTTGATCCATGGAAAGATAGTTGCCCATTGTTCTTCGTTCATCCATGATACAAATTGCAAGTCTTTAATTGCAAGTGTGCATACAACTTGTTGAACCTGAAAAGACAAAACACGAACAAAAACACGTAAAAAGGAACAAAAATTAAATAAGAAAAGGAACTAGGTTGCTAAGCGCAATAGCTCCCCGGCAACGGCGCCAAAATTTGATCGCAGTCGTTGATGCAATCAAAAATAAACCTTAAACGCACTAAATAGTTAGGGCAAGTAAGGGTCGAATCCACGAGAAGCTTATGGTTAACAACTAGTTCTAACTGATTTAAAAAGTAAACAAATTCAGGCAAACAATTACCGCAAAAGGTTTAATTCAATCAGGAGAAAAAGGTGATCACTCCCGGTTTCAGTTTTGACTCCTAAACAATGTATTATATCAGATTTTACTAATTTTGCGTTCATTCAGATTACATAGACATAACCGTACTATTACTGACTAAATCTGGGATCAAACTATGTAAAATCCGCACCCGCCGTCCTACACACCACTGTGGATGATTTGTCATGGTGGGGAAGATCACAATAGAGTTGTCTTACACTTAATCAATCAACAGTTTAAGAACAAGCAATGAAAGTCTAATCATATGATTGAAAAACAAACAATCCAAACACTGTGTTCATGAATCTAAAATGTTCAAATCTAATAGAATACTAGAAAAGAAATCAAAACCTACTCCCGGTTGTGATCACGGGATGATTTAGCTACTCATGACTGAGAATGACGCAAACACTGTGTTGTAGATGTTGAACATGGCTGGATCTTCAAAACTTTAGGAATTGTGGCTTGATCTTGATGCAAAAGAGGTTTAATGTGAGATTGGGAATTGTTTGGGGATGATTTGGGAAAGGATAAATAAGGGTAGAATAGTTATTTTACGTCAATAAGACATATTCTGCAACAAAAATAAACTATGGGAAAGGAAAATATAATAAGACACATTCTGCAACAAAAATAGACCATGGGAAAGGAAAATATTTTAAAATTCCACTGGGACCCAATAGTCATTACATTATCCATTTCATTCATTTATTATTTCATTCCATCCAACTAAACGAAATCAATATTAAACAATAAAAATAGGGCAAAATATAATAAAGCACAACCTATTATACAAGAGTATACAGAAAAACCCTTTATAAACGTTTTTGTGCAGAACAACCCAATGCTTAATTATTGACCTTTTAATTATACCCAAAATTCCATATTTTACCTTCAACATCAGGTTACTGCATTACGTGGCTTTAAAAATTATTTTTTTCCTATGTGTCTTCAAAAATGTCATCTAAGTGTTAATACGTGGATAAATAGGGCAACGATTAGGTTAATTACATTATCAAAAACCGTCACTCATAGCATTAGCACCTAACGAATGCTACTTTGGAGATCGATAAGGCAAACTTTGAATTGCAAGATCTAGGCCATTGAAATCCAGAACTTTAAAATCAAACCGAGATCGCAATTCGCAAGGTAGGGAACCAAAAATCTTCGTAGAACTCCATCGATCGACAAGGCTGAAGGGTTTTCTAGAAAACAATGAACAAATAATCTCTTATGGTTCACATGCAACCCTAGAAAGATCTATGTTTTCTTCTATGAAGATAATAAACTAAAGCCTAAAGGAAACAATTAATTCTAAATATCAAAACTGAGAAAACCAACCTTTTGATCTTATGATCCTTGAAGCTATCAGCACAAATGTCCTGCCTCAAATGGTGTCACACTCAAGCAATGGAGAAGATAGTCCAGCACAGTTTTTAGGGTGGCCAGGTGCCTCCTTTTATAGCCTCCAAGGGTTACAGCTGAAACCCTAAGGAGCCTCCAAATGGGCAAGCCTGCTGACTAAGTGGACCAAGCCTTTTCTAAACCCTAATAGGGTTTCGCCACCTATGGAGAAGCCTCCATAGTTGGCGCCACTTTTGGCCCCTGTCCACTGGCCAATTATTTATTCAACTATTAAATAAATACAAACCAGTCCCTGCACTTTTAATTAATTAATTTAATCACTGAATTAAATCCAATTAATTCTAGATTAAATCTTAATTAATTATTATAGTTTCTAATTAATATATTAACACTTAAATATATTAATAAACCATTTAATTAAATCTATTGATTTATTAAACAGTTAATAAATCAACCTTTTACTCTACTGAACTCTATCCTAACCTCTAGCTATGAGGACAACCCAAATGGACTTTGCTTCAATTAACAAGATAAATATAAATATAAAGTCATGGCTTAGACACTTAATCCAACAAAGACAAGGCAGGTAACCAAAATAATTAGGATCGTACATCTAGCATCGTATTGAGTTGCTGTCTGATTAATTAGAAATCCAAATATGTGGTAAACAAGTGTAAAAGGAAAAGACATGAGAGGGATCAGACCACGCTGAACAATACAAATAGGATTGACCCAACTCTTTATAATGCTCATTCAACTCAGGATCAACCTAATCAAAAAATTTGCATTTGATTGACTTTGTTACTCCCCCTGTACACCGATTTAGAGCAAGATAAGTAGGACGATGCCATCAAATAGCGTTAGCTCTCCTGTATCTCGAATAAGAGCAACCTGAATTGTTTAACCTCTGCTATAGCACGAATAAGAGGAACCTGATTTGACGACCCAACCTGATTTAAAACCACGTTGAAACTGAACAATACAAGGATATTACATTGAATAAGTGGACCGATCGGAACTGTGAACTAAACCAAACAATACATATGGATTTTACACTGAAAAATGGGACCGATCGGACCACACTGAAACCGAACAATACCTATGGATTTTACACAAAAATCGATCACAAGAGCTCGTAACTGTGAAATCGATCAATTGGGGTACGCCGATTTCATATGTGAACTAACCTTCCATAAGAAATTTTCTTTTGTTGTGAAGTAATCGATAGAGAGAAAAAAATAAGATGTAGATTTGTTCCTAATGTTTTAACCCTAATGCCAACTTAGTATCTTATATTACACGTGTATTTCCAGTTAAAGGTTATTTGTCAGCTCATCAATTCAACCGGCTATTAAAGGTAAAATATGGAAGTTTGGGTATAATTAAAAGGTCAATAATTAAGCATTGGGTTTTTCTGCACAAAACATTTATAAAGGGTTTTTTCTGCATATTCTTGTATAATTGGTTGTGCTTTATTGTATTTTGCCCATAAAAATACTTATCACCAGTTGTAAATTAGAGTGATCCACTGTTCCTTTCTTAAATATTGACTGAAACCCATAAACTAGATGCCTTAATATATTCCTGTTTTGCAGATTTAAATTTGAAATTATATCTACTAACATGTTATTGCATAATGATGTCCTATTTTCAGAAAAAAGAAAACTATTCTAATATACTAAAATTGGCAACTACTGTTTTACATACGTTGTTTTGGTAACACTAAATCTTTTAGCAACTAATAATTCTATAGAGCTTAATTCCATAAGAAGAGCTTGTTTTTAGTTACATTTATCAGCTAACAAATTTTTTCCAAAAAAAAAAACAAAAAACAAAAGATTCTAAATTAAGTTTAAAACTAGAAACGACATAGTAATAAAGTTGAAATGAGTGCACTGTGTGTTACATACCAACATGACCAACTATATGCCATAAAAGTGAAAAAAAAAAAAAAAAAAAAAAACTATGAAATTATACCATTGTACTTCTATTTTTCTAATCAACATTTTTTACTATGATAAATCAGCACATCTATAGTTGAAAAAATTGGTTTCTATATTTTTCGGAAATTATATGATGTACAATGCCAAATTAGACATAATTAGAAGTAATATGCTTTAATAATAATAAAAAAGTCAATAGAGGTACAATAACATTTCATACATGCTTAGAAACTTAATATAAGAAAATGAACAAATAAACTGATTAATATGTTATAATAAATAAACAAATAGAAGTAGATTGCTATTTGTTTCATTTAGCCCTAAACATGTTAAATAAATAGTAGCATATTTTAATTTATTTGTTATTATAATCTTCTACTTCCTTTCATTTTTTTGTTTAAAACAATTTCATTCTCCATGTACGATGCACATAACAAATGTCGAACTTATGATTTCATCTTTCTACATGAAAGATTTGAATGGATACATATGAGATATCATTTTCTTCATTTTTTGCTCTTGTCTTCTAATTAAATTTACTAAACAAATTATGTAAAGGACGAAAATTATAACTTTAAAATATAATAAGGGACCAGAATCGCAAATTACAAAATACCATTAAAATAACTTTATAATAAATAGAGATGAAAATAATTAATTCGAAATAAGTTGAGGGAAAAAAACGTAAATATAAAAGTTTACTATAAAAAAATGAAAAATACTATTTCCAAATAGAAGCTTATTTCCATTTTGTATCAAATGATTTAACAATTATATTATTATCTTTATTTAGCAATTTTCGTTCTGTAAATAGTAACTCAAATGAACAGTAAAACTTACTCAGAAAAACACAATTCATTACTTTATATATTTTATAGAGCAAATTAAAGTTTTGGTCTCTGTGGTTTACAGAAAATTATAGTTTTAATCCTAGTTTTGAAAATATTGAATCAGTGGTCACTATGTTTCAAAATCTTTCACTTTAGGTCCTTGTAGAGTTGTGGTTTACACAAACGGTAACAGAGGAGCCAAAAATGAAAGATTTAAAAACCACAGGAACCAAAAGTAAAAAATTTGAAAACATTTAATTGTGTTCAAATAATGAAAAAAAATAAATTTACAACGACGTGATGATTAAAACAACATCGTTGTGCCATGGATAAGTAATAGAGTCAACACGAGATATTTCCCACCAACACGACCACAAACAATAACAAACTAATCCAACATGAACTCTATCTCTTCAATGAATCTTTGAATTGTTAATTCTGGGGATAGAATCATATCAATTTCGGCAAGAAAATTCCAGTGATGGTATTCAACAGTGCGTTGATTGCATCGGTGGCCACCGTCTCCACCGATGTATGGCAATCGGTAGCATGTATTTCCGACCGAATTAGCAGCCGTGAATTGTTAGATCTGGTGGTTTGTTTTCCGCTTCAACTGTTAGGTCGTTTTATGCTTTGTGTTTGGACCTGTTTCTGTGTACCTCCGTCTCCTACTGATTCTTATTATTCTTACTCTTATTATGATGATGATGATTGGGATTCCGATTCCGATTCTTATATGAGCTCCACCGATGACGAAGAATTCCTGGATCACGATGATTAAAATACTACGATCCATAATATGCTGTCAATTACTCGTCTGTTGGATTATATCGATTGCGTTTATATGTAAATGCTTAACTTCTGAATTGTAGATATACTCTTCGTCTGAATTCTTGATTTCTCAGATGATGATGATGATTTATTTTACTAGTTGATACTCGCATTACCTTTTCTTATAGAACTATGAACATTAACATGTTAAAATTGAGTAACAGAAATTGATTAAGCGTTTGTTGCTGTGTTCGTGACTGATCATTACATGTCATGTACAGTATGAACTAACAGCATAAGTGACACAAGGGGCCGAAAACTTTCTGCTTTTGAGGATCTTTATTCAAGTGGTATCTCTTGCAAATTATCTTTATGCAAGTCCTTCACTTTCTATCAAATCGTTAAATTCTTGTAGTTGTAGTAGTATTGCTGATTACTTAAAGTGAGAGAGGTTTAGAAAGATGCTTTAGGATAAGGCCCTTTCCATACTTAGCAAGGCCTACCAGGTAATTGGGGACACTTATACATGATGTGAAGTTGAGGGAATTGAATAGCACCACCAGCTGCTGTCTGACCACAATAATATATAATGTGGATCTTCTTAAGGAAATCTTTAAAGATCATAACTTATGGTGTCATTCAATATTATAGTCATTCTAGAGCAATATATATGTAGCTTTATTTCTATACATGTTACTATAGGACTCTATATATCTGCTATCATAATGGTGTCCAAAGATCCAATTACTTCGGTAAATAAGTGGCCCTTTAAAAGAAGTGAATCAAGATGAATGTGTTTTCGTAAAATAGGCAACGTGCAAGGGGGTTTCGAGTCTATGACCTTTAAGATGGATATGTGTTCATATAATTGGTATATATGCCTTCTTATGTGGAACGTAGTATGATATACATAAGATTATTCAAGCCCAATCATGTCTATCATGTAACCTCTTTGTTGCTTCATAGAATGGAAGAACCACATACCCCTTTGGTCCAAAGGAAAGTGTCATTGGTTTGTTACAGAGACCACTATACGACTACTTATAGGTCAACTAGACCCCGTTTAGATTGGGAATTAGACGACGACTAATGTCAGTGGAAAGTTTGAACTTTTTGTCCCTTTAGAAAAGGATGTTCAAGGTGGGAGAGAGAACACTCTTGATCCTGTTAGAAATGTTGTTGCACTACATAATCGGAAGGTGTTAGTTAAACAAAGAAGAAAGTAAACAAAAAGTTGTTGAGGCTCGTGTTTAACATGATTATAAAACATGTTTTTTGTATATGTGTCTCCCTATGAACAACAATCAAAGTAGTATATATATAGTTGGATTTCAATGGCTCTCACTCTCTCCGCTGCTGCTTCTCCAAACGGTACTGGGCTTGAATGGTACAAGCCTCATTGCATAAAGTACAAGTCACTCTCTCCGCTGCTTCTTCTCCAAACGGTCTATTGCTCCGGCTGCTTCTTCTACGCTGCTTCTTCTCCAAGCGGGCAAAAGTCTTTTATTGCTCAGGCTGCTTCTTATCCACGACGATTTCTGGAAAAGGTATTGATTCTTCCACAGCTAGCGTGAACCACCCCTAGACGAGTTCCGATCAATCCGCTACTCCTTCTCCGCTGTCAGATTCAAATCAGTGAACCACAACCATCGATCGGACTTCAAACCTTCGATTACGCCCCATCGTTGCTATGGACACTCGTCCACCGGACTTACCTCAAGAAAAGGAGCCGCCGCTTGTGTCAAACCCTTCACCCTCGATTCTTCGAAGGGCGAGAAGAGAGAAGACGTTAAATGTGTCTGCAATCAAACTCAATGCTCGATCCGTGGTCAAGAAGCCAATTAGTGCTGGGAATCGTAAAATTGGATCCAAGAAATCAACTAAGAAACAAAGGGACGAGATTGTGAGCGAAATCACTGAGTCCTATGAAGATTTTCAGTCATTAAATGGTGATTTCAGCCACTTAGGTACGTCAAACAATGCTGCAATCCCAAAGCACACCCAAACGATTCCCGGCCTTGAATCCCAATCGATTCCTTGCCTTGAATCCCCTGTCGAATTCCCTATCCTGATTTCGCATCTGAAAGAAAGAAATATACAAGAAAAAAAAACTATACATTCAAAGCAAAAGATCCTATGAAAATGTTACTGAAAACGGATTCGTGAAAGAGCAATATCGTTCTGTAATGCCGATCGGTTCTAGTGGCGATGGGCTTTTTGATTCGGCATTGCAGACGGATGCTGATGATGAGGTCGCGTCTTTGTCTGATGATCCTCCTGAGGGTGCTGGCTCTCCTAGATCCGGCAGCCGACAACCGACCATGTTACCTAAGATGGTGGACGGTATGGTGGAGGACGACGATTCTTCAGATGACAGCGACTCCGAAGATGATGTTACTGATGGTGATGATGACGTTACTGCTGAAATCAAAATGGATGCTGCTCCTTCTCTTGCCGGCGATGACCGCTTGATGATCAATTCAGCATATCAAGGTCGAGAGACGGTGCCAACGTTAACCTGTGACAGTTCAATACCCGACAAAGGTGACTCAGGTTCGGACCTCAGCCCTACTCTACCTAATTTCTCCTTTTTAAGTAACGTAACTGTTAAACCCATGCTGTCGACTATTACGGAAAAAAATTCTAAATCTGTCAAATTAAACCCTACGACTTCTAATAATTTGTCATCTTTTGAGGGTTTAATTGGTAATTACACATTAAATAGAGGGGATAAAGATGTTGTTGGTATTGGAAATTATGAGAATGTTGACTTTCATTTGCCTGTGAATGGAACTTGTGTCCCACGTGATGCCTTTTGTCCCCCATATGCACTTAATGTGTATGATTCCCCTTCCCGTTTTGCCGGCTCTTCCTGTTCTTCTCCCAAAAAGGTCTTGTCGTCCCACCCGATCCATTCTATTCTTGGTCCAGCCCTTTTGACGTCCACATCCCTTATGGGCCCTCATCCTAAGCCCATTTCTCTTCAAAAGATTGCTTCTAAATCCTCTAGCTCGAAGCCCACTAAAGTTAATTTACCCAAAAACCATCAGTTTAATGATACACGCATGAAGTTAGGAAACAAATCATTTCTTTCTAACTCTTCACCTCAAGCCCATGTTAACAATGTTCACGGCTTGCTTTTGAAAGCTTCTCCGCCTATACTTAATGCTAATGAGAAAATTAATGTTGATCTTAATTCAAAAGTCGAAAAACAAAATTTTAATGCTTGGACAAAAAAAATTCCGTTACTTGTTAATTCTCAAGCTAATATTATTACCGGTTCTCAAAAACACACTAGTGCCAATTTTCGTCATATCCCAAATATTAGTAATGATATTAACGTTCCGGTTGATATCCCTATGGCGGCCGTTAATAAAATTTGTGAAACTCATGCTAGGACTATTTGCGGATATTTTGTTGGGAAAAATATGATGTATTCGGACGTCCGTTATATTGCTTCCAAGATGTGGTCCAAACATGGTCTTCTGGACGTTTTATTAAACGGTCACGGTGTTTACCTTTTCAAATTTAGTGATGACCAAGGCCTTCATCATGTCATCACCCATGGTCCTTGGACATTTAAAGGTGTACCGATTGTCATTCAAAAATGGAGACCGGGACTTAGTATCCATAAGAACAAGCATGACAAACTTCCGCTTTGGATCAAAATACATGATATTCCATATGAGGCTTGGAGTGATGATGGTCTTAGCCAAATTGCTTCCAAAATAGGAAAGCCCCTTGCCATGGACTCCTATACAGCGAACATGTGTACTTATGCGGCGGGCAAAGCCGTGTATGCCCGTGTCCTTCTTGAGGTCCCCACTAGGAGTTCTTGGGTGGATAATGTGATGGTCCGTATCCCTGATCCCGATACTTTTGAGTTTTCCACTCATACTCTACGTATCGAGTATGAATGGAAACCTCCTATGTGCTCTCATTGCATGGTTTACGGTCATGAAACTCATACTTGTTTGCATGTCATCTCTAAAGCTAATGATGCTAGTAAAAAAAACAAATAAAATTGCCTATTGATCAAATGCATGTCTATACTCCTATGAAACAAGATGATGGTTTTACGGTTGTCTCTAAAAAGAAAAATGTCCCTAAACAAGGTTCAAAAAATGAAAAGAAAAATAATGATAATTCACAAAGTAATTCTAACAGCAATACCCAAAATGTTGTATCGGCTAAAGATGTTTCAAAAAACAACGCTTATAATAAAAATAATAACACTAATAAGAAGACGACATTTGAGTTCCGCCCGGTTCCGATTAAGAACCGCCCCCCAATTCCCCCCCTTTCTCATAATCCCCCACCTGGTTTCCCTAGTCCCATCGCCCGCCTTTCTTCCACCACGCCCCCGAAAAATTCTGAGCACTCCACTCCTATCTTCAATGCTTTCTCCGTTCTTGAGATTTGTTCCACCGATAACACAGATCATCCCGCTTCAACTTACCCATTTCCCCCTACGGGTTCCCCCTCCCCCATTATTCCTGATGAGGATAACTGCATTGAGGTCGACTCTGATGATGGGGAAACTGCCCAGTTCATTGCCGGAAATATTGGATCCCCTCATGATCACCTTATGATAGCTCCGGAGTACGAGCAGATGGACTCCACCCCCCTCTCGGTTTCCATATGACGCACGTCGCTGCGTGGAACACTCGTGGTCTCTGTAAGCTTTCTCATCAGAAAGCTTTGAGAGAGCTTATCCGCGATCAAAATCTCCAAATTTGTGCTGCCATCGAGACTCGTACCTCCTTCTCTAATCTTCCTGGTATCTGTAGTCGTGTCTTTGGATCATGGTCTTGGTCTTCCAACGGGCTTTTTTGCACTCGGGGAACTAGAATTGTGATTGCCTGGGACCCGCTGGCTGTTGATATGATGCTTCTCGACTCCAATGATCAGGTTATGCATTTCAGCGTTAAAATTCGTGATTCTAATAAATCCTTCTTCTGCTCGTTCATCTATGCTCATAATAATCACATGCAACGCCGCATTCTTTGGGATTCTCTTGCGGCTCATAAACATGTTGTTAACGCTGCCCCCTGGATCGTGTTGGGTGATTTCAATGTTGCTCTTGACATGAAAGATAGCACCGCTGGGGCGTCTGGTATATCTCGTGGCATGGATGATTTCAGGAACTGTGTGAATCGGATTGAGATGGAGGACCTTAATTTCAAAGGTCTCTTCTACACCTGGACCAAGTCCCCTAACGGTTACGATGGCATTCTTAAGAAGCTTGACCGTGTCATGGGTAATCCGCGCTTCGTTGCTTCTTTCCCCTCTGCTTCGGTCACTTTTCTCCCTTACCGTTCGTCTGACCATTCCCCTGTTGTGCTTTCTCTCCCCCTCAGATCCCCATTCAAGCCTAAACCATTCAAGTTCCCTAATTTTCTGACCTATAAGAACGAGTTTAAGCATGTCGTTGCTTCTTCTTGGGATCCTGATATCCCCGGCCATCATATGTATAAGATTTTCCAAAACCTGAAAATTTTGAAAGCGCCTTTGCGTAAGCTGCTCCGTAGTTAGGGCAACCTATTCTCTAAGGTTATCTCTCTTCGTACTGAGCTTGATAGAGTTCAAATTGCTCTGGATCGGGACCCTTTCAATAGGGCTCTCCGTGACGAACAATGCAGGTACCTTTTCGCTTATAATGAGGCTTGCCTGGATGAAGAGAGGTTCCTGAAACAGAAGGCTAAGGTTGACGGGCTTCGTGAGGGTGATAAAAATTCTGCTTTCTTCCACAACTCTGTTAAAAGCCGTAATTCTCGCAATCGTATTGACTCCATACAGGATGCCCATTAATTCCCTTGTAATCCTTTACTCATATATGATTAATGTGAGATACTAGTTCATAAGGAAATAATTGTCTTATATGGTATCAGAGCAGAGCAGAATCCCTTAAATCATATAATCCTTAGGCCGAAGGGTGTGCCACACGCGGACCCCCCGCGTCCTCCACATCAGCAGCAAAGACGCGGCAAACACCGCCCCCCCCCCCCCCCCCCCG
This sequence comes from Cichorium intybus, assembly GCA_023525715.1. Classification (NCBI taxonomy): domain Eukaryota; kingdom Viridiplantae; phylum Streptophyta; class Magnoliopsida; order Asterales; family Asteraceae; genus Cichorium; species Cichorium intybus. The sequence continues at coordinate 51,934,694 of CM042014.1, read as the reverse complement.
CGTTCTCGTTGTCCAGTGTCCAAGGGTAGTCGTCCTGCAGACGCGTGAAGACGGTACCAAACTCAAAAAACTAGCCGTTTGGGTAGCCGTTGGGTAAAAAAATCAATTTTTTTACAAACTATAAATATACACACAAACTACCACATTTTTACACACAAACTATCATCTTTTTACACACATACAAACACGTATTTTCACATTCCAAAATATAGAGAACGATCCGAACAACCCCCGTCAAACCCAAACACGCCCCGTGGCGAATACAATTTCAACTTTTCTCCGAATTGCACTTTTACGAGTATGCTTTCGGGTTCGTCGCAACAACCGCAATACCCGTTTCCATATCCACCACCGAACCAATATCAATACCCGCAACAACCTTACCCATACGCACCCTTCCAACAACCGTTTCTATCACAATCGCCACCGATTCCATCACCACCGCCATAAGCATCACCCGAAGAGGTCGTGATGGAAAACGCAAGAAATATTTGAATAAGTAGTTTTTTTAAAAAAATTTAGGAATTGTCGTAATGTCTTTTATTTTTAATTTGAATATTGTGGGTTTTAATTAATTTTTAATGTTTGATTTTAATTAAAAAAACGTAAAATAAAAATGTGACGTGGAAAATGAAACGAAAGTCATGGGAGTCTTGCACGCCCCTAGTGGATGTCTTGGGAGTCCTGGTGACATGGCGTTAACGTGGCGGGTGTCTTGGGTTGTCATGGGAGTCTTGCACACCCTTCAGCCTTATCTCCTAATTTTTGCCTCTTAGTTGTCGTCAACTCCCTCTTCTTAGGATCTCTTGGCTGGCAAATATTCCTCTTCCTCCTCTACTATTTCTACTAGAAACCTTATGGGATAACCAATGTCAACGAATATATTCCCTTAATGATTGGTCTTCATCGCCTCAACTATGACCATATTAATGGATCCTATGAAGCATCAAACACAAAACTTCGTCAAGTAGATTGGAAAATAAATTCCAGAGTTAAACTAAGGATTTACGATACTATCTCACAATCGTTGCTGTATATGACCCTTAAAAAGAATGCCAAAACTAGTTGTTTAGAAAATGTTGAAATGTCATTTCATGGCAATAAAGACACCAAGGCTATTAAAGTTGATAATATGTTAAAAAAACCATCAGGATTGGTGGCTCCTTAACAATGTATTATTGCACCATAATCAAAAGCTTCTTAGATCGAAGCTTGACAACATGACTCTAGGATTCTCAAATAATCTTATTATCCTTACAATAAACGGGCTGTCTCTTAAATTTGACTACATTAGTTATTTAATCTGACATTGATATCCTCTTCCAATATTCTTTGAAACAAAGTCAAAGATTCTTTTTGAGAAGCAAAAGATGGCCTAAATCGTCACTATCAACCTAGGCATTTGGAACATTTATCGTCACATATAATTATTAACAATGCAGGTATTTGATAGAGTTCAAATTGCTCTGGATCGGGACCCTTTCAATAGGGCTCTCCGTGACGAACAATGCAGGTACCTTTTCGCTTATAATGAAGCTTGCCTGGATGAAGAGAGGTTTCTGAAACAGAAGGCTAAGGTTGACTGGCTTCGTGAGGGTGATAAAAATTCTGCTTTCTTCCACAAGTCTGTTAAAAGCCGTAATTCTCGCAATCGTATCGACTCCATCCAGGATGACCAGGGCAACTGGATCTCTGGGGATGCCCTCCCCAATCTGTTCGTCTCCCACTTTCAAACTTTCTTGGGCGCAGCCCACCCCTCCCTTGCTATTCGTGACCCGTGTTCCCTCTTCTCTAATAAGCTCTCACCTCTTCAGTCTGCCGCCATGCTTACTCCTGTTACGGATGAGGAGGTTAAGTGCGTCTTGTTCCAGATGGGAGATGATAAAGCGCCCGGCCCAGATGGTTTCACGGTTAAGTTCTTCAAGTCTGCTTGGGATATCGTGGGGTCAGATGTCTGTTCGGCGGTTAAGGAGTTCTTCTCTTCTGGTAAACTCCTTAAATCCCTCAATAACACCGTGCTTGCTCTCATCCCTAAGGTTGACTCGCCGTCTAAATTCACTGATTTCCGCCCCATCGCCTGTTGTAACGTTGTTTACAAATGTATCAGCAAGATCATTGCGGATCGTATCAAGAACCACCTATATTCTCTCGTTGATGAAAACCAATTAGCTTTCATTCCAGGGCGCCTTATCACTGACAATGTTCTTCTTGTCCAGGAGCTCATGCGTGATTATCATTGTCATCGTGGTCCCCCCAGGTGTGCGTTTAAAGTCGATATCCAAAAAGCTTACGATACAGTTGACTGGTTTTTTCTTCGCACCATCTTGTTTGGGTTTGGTTTCCCCATTCGTATGATTGACTGGATCATGACGTGTGTCACCACTGCTGCTTACTCTGTGAGTATCAATGGTAATATGCACGGATTCTTCGACGGTCAAAGGGGCATCCGTCAGGGTGACCCCCTCTCTCCCTATCTCTTCACTCTTGTCATGGAGGTGCTTAACCTTATGATCAAAAAAAACATCTCTGACTCCGATTGTTTTAAATTCCATCGGCAATGTGAGGAGCAAAGTATCACCCATGTATGCTTTGCCGATGATCTTCTTCTCTTCTGTCAAGGCGATACATCTTTGGTTCGTGTCATTTTTGACTCTCTTGCTGAATTCTCTAGGGTCTCTGGGCTCCACCCTAATGAAGCGAAGAGTGAAGCTTTCTACTGTAATATTGGTGAGAGGCGCAGAGCTTCCATTGATTGTATTGTTAGGTTTCCGGAGGGATCTTTCCCTGTCCGATACCTTGGCGCCCCTCTCATCACCACTCGTCTTGTCCACAAGGACTGTAAACGCCTTGTTGATAAAGTCAAATGCAGGATTAACGACTGGAAGAACAAGTCTCTCTCTTTTGCCGGTCGTCTCCAGCTCATCCTCTCTGTCCTTTCTTCCATGCAAATATATTGGGCTTCCGTTTTTATTCTCCCTAAATCTATCTCTAACGAGATTGAGAAACTCATTAGGGGTTTCCTCTGGTGCAACGGTGAGATGAAGCGTGGTAAAGCCAAAGTCTCATGGAAAACTGTGTGTCTCCCTAAGATCCATGGTGGTCTGGGTATTCGTAACCTTGCTGTTTGGAATATTGCCCTTATGGCTTCCCATGTCTGGAGACTCCTTTCTAATAAGGATTCTCTCTGGGTCAGGTGGATCCACTCGTACCGCCTCTGTGGGCGTAACTTCTGGGATGCCCCCAAGAAGCGTGGTACGGGCTATGCCTGGCGCAATATCCTCGGCATGCGGGGTAAGATCAGGGACTTTATTGTCTCCAAGGTTGGTGATGGCTGCTCTACGTCTGCTTGGTTTGATAACTGGCATCCTGCTGGTCCCCTCTCTAAGTTCTTATCTGCCCGTAACATCCATAATGCCGGATTCACTCCTGATTCTAAGGTTGCTGACATTGTCCTCAACGGGTGTTGGGTGCGCCCCCATTGCTGGCAGGACTCCCACCCCTTTCTCCTTTCTCATAACCCCCCTTCTCTTTCCACGTCCGTTCCTGATAAACTCCTATGGAGATCTTGCGACGGTAAGGTCTATCCTTTTTCGGTCCGTTCTGTCTGGCACTCTATCCGCCCTGCGGAGCAGCCTGTCGACTGGTATCATCTTGTTTGGTTCTCCCAGAATATCCCTAGACATGCCTTTATTCTCTGGGTTGCTCTCAAAGATCGACTCAAGACCCATGATAAAATCAGAAGATGGGAGTTGTTTGGTTCTCCCAACCTCATCTGTGCCTTCTGCAGTGATTGTTCCGATTCCCTTCCTCATCTTTTCTTTGAATGTTCTTTCCCTTCTATGGTTTGGCATGATCTTCAGCATGTTATGAACCTCTCCTTCCCCACAAATTACTGGTCGGATATCATCAATCTTCTCAAGCCCATCTCTAAAGGTAAGAATGTCTGGTCCGTTATCCAAAGACTTGTGCTTGCGGGAGCTATCTACCACATTTGGCAGGAAAGAAATAACCGAATTTTTAAAAATAAGAGAAACACGTATCATGCTGTTGTCAAGTCTATTATTGATGATGTCCGTTGTAGACTGATGAGTCTGTCTATGAAAGCTTCCCTTAATGTTATTTTGGCTAAAAGGATCTGGTCCCTCCCCTAACGTTGACAGATGTACTTCCTATTTTCCACTGTGGTCCATTATTCTCTCCTATCCCATCCTTTCCACTATATATTTCTCTACCTATATTGTTTGTTTTTTTTGCAGGATGTTTGCTTTTTATGTTCCTGTTATGTTTTCTGGTTCCAAAATCTGTTTTGGTTCCTAGTATAGCCTTGTTGTCCATTGGGGCATGTCCCAATAGGTTTTTGTCGTTTCTTAGGTGGGGAGTCCCCAGCCTTCAATTGTATTTATTCTTTTTATTAATAAAATTTGCCAGAGGTACCGTCCTCTTTACCCAAAAATATAATTATTAACATGGTAACACCTAACCAAAATCGCAATCAAAAGTAAGATTGGTCATTATGGTCGTAGATATTACTAGAGTCGTGGCCAAGAAACCACAATCCATCAAATGTAGCCAACATTATAGTGGCAGCATGGGAACCAGTTAGATGTAGCCTTGAGGCACCTATATCCTACTTTGTGATGAGGAAAAACATAGGCTGAGAACTACCCTGATTTCGAGTCTATGAATATCGAAGTCCAGACGGCTAAAAGAGGGAGGTAGACCACATATCGATTAACAATAGTCATATTTACACACCACAACATTCCAGAGGGTTTATATACCCTGTTTTCTTAGTTTTTGAGTATTATTTAGGATTAGAGTTAGTTTTTTGGTGTTTAGGGGTATTCATAAGGGTTTGAATCATTAAGCATATGAATTCATGTAGTACTAATGGAGTTCAATCATTTGACTCTTGTTTTCGATTTAATTCAGAGATATCTAGTTTACAATTGTTGAAGTTGTGATTTTACGTTATTTTCAGTTCTTGTTTATGAATTTGAGTTTATTATTGTTTTCGAGCATGGAATTAGATTCTAGTTCAAGTAATTTATGTATATTCATCGCTATGGAAGGCTAAAACCCTTTGGGCACTTCCGATGATGTGATGGTGGAATAACAAACATATTCTGGTTAATACTTGGATTCCAGTCAATTTTATTTCTCATTTGTGCTTCAAAGTATGATTGTTAGTATGATTGCTAGAATTGGGTTGTTTAGAATGTTTGGATCTTTCAAGTAAGATAGCATATTATGGATCCACTTGTTTTTCTAGGTTCATCATCATTATGGCTTGAGACGATCGGTTGAATTGACATATACACACACACACACACCTAAACCTAGGACCACCTTCGATCATGCTTTTTACCAAAGTTTAATTATTTCGACTCTTATTTATTCGCTATTTTCGATTTTTTTTGTCAATTTTCACTTTTTAATTACTTGAGCAAATAGACTGATTTTTACCGCTTATGACCCAACAAATTATATATATATATATATATATATATATATATATATATATATATATATATATATATATATATATATATATATATATATATATATATATATATATATATATAGGGAGAGGATCAACATAAAACCCCAAATTATGCAAAGAACCATAGAACCACCCTTTAAGCCATTAGATTAAATGATTAACGACTATGATTAAAGATGATAATTAAGGCTTTTGTTTAATTAAAAATCCTATAATCTGAACACGGAGGGATGATTTTGTCATTTTACCAAAAACCATTCATATGAAATTCAGTTCAATCCTTTGCGTAGTTCCCTCCTCGATCGAGCATAACTGCACAGAGAATACCAGTGTTATCCATGGCGGTCTGGAGATTATCAAGCGTTTCCTGATGGTACTCATAAGATCCATGTGAGAAGTTGAACCGAGCAACGTTCATCCCTACCTTCAACATTTTCTCGACCATAGCAACAGATCTGGAAGCCGGTCCCAAAGTGCAAACGATCTTAGTTCTCGGCTTCCTCACACCAATTTCTTGCAGACTCTGATCAGTCTTCATTTGGTCCATATTTTATTCGATCATGATAAATGTTCGTTAGTGAACAATATAGGAAGAATGTCCACTAATAAACAGAATGTTCACTAATGAACATTTAAGAATGTTCATTAACGATTGTTGGGAACAATGAACAAGCAAGTGAATGGATTACAGTTTTGAACATCAAAGTGTGTCATTGATCAGATTGTGTACATATAGAGATTTGTTTCTATTGATCTTAAACAAGTAGTTAACCTGTTTTTTTAAGATTTTTAATAATGTTAATGTCATTAATGAACATATGATTGTTTAGTATTGAACACTTTTATGTATTTTTTCTTCATTAGAAATATTAAGTACTGAACATTTGAAATAATATGTTCTTAACAGGTATGTCAAACATGAAGAAAGGTTTATTGAAGATCACAAAGAAAAGGAAAGCAAAAGATGAACATATTGATCATGTTAAAGATAGAAAGAAAGAGATCAAGACAAATGGATCGATGCAAAGGAACATGCATCAAGACAAATGTTCAATAATGAACATTTTAGTTATAAATGTATATATGTTAATTCATGTTCAATAAAGAACACTTCAGTTTTTGTTTTGATATATGAAGATTCATACATGTTCAGTACTGAACATGTGTGAACATGAACAATATTCTGTAATGTTCACTTATGAACATGACCAATTTCTGAAAAAAAAAACTATTTTCTTGGATTTTGAACACAACGTTCATTGATGAACATACATATATGTTCATCAATGAACATATAAGTATAATTTACCATAATGCCCTTATCATCCTAATTCGATCTAACTTTTTTGGTTCTATGTTGATCCCACCCCTATATATATATATATATATATATATATATATATATATATATATATATATATATATATATATATATATATATATATATATATATATATATATATATATATATATATATATATATATATATGTATATGTGTGTATATATATATATATATATATATATATATATATATATATATGTATCTGTATGTATATGTGTATATATATATATATATATATATATATATATATATATATATATATATATGTATATATATATATATATATATATATATATATATATATATATATATATATATATATATATATATATATAGAATTTTATAATACATATATGTATGTTTGTCCACTACATTTTAAGACTAAGACTAATATCTCAGACACCGACACCAATACCAACATCTACACATACACATACACATTTAAAGAAACTTCTTTTATCTTATAGTCTTATCTATTTTCTAGAAAACAATGAACACAAAATAATCTTATGGTTCACATGCACCTTAGAAAGATCTATGTTTTCTTCTATGAAGATAATAAACTATAACCTAAAGGTCAACAATAATTTCTAAAGATCAAAACAAGAATTACTAACCTTTTGATTGTGTTCTTGAAGCTAGCAGCAAAAGTATCCTGCCTCAAATGAAAGTCATACCCACAGCAATGGAGAAGACAGTCCAGCAGAGTAATCTTGGTTAAAGTTGGCGTGAATAATGGGGAGCCAGAGGGTTCCTTTTATAGCCTCCTAGGGTTACACCTGAAACCCTATAGAGCCTCCAAGTGGGCAAGCCTGTTGACCACTTGGACCAGATCCCTAAACCCTAATTAGGGTTTTCGCCAACCCTAGAGAAGCCTCCAAGGGTGGCGCCACTTTTGGCCCCTGGACTTCTCTTTGCCAGTTATTCAACTATTGAATAAATACAAACTAGTCCTCACACTTTTAATTAATTAATTTAATCACTAAATTAAATCCAATTAATTCTAGATTAAATCTCAATTAATTATTATAGTTTCTAATTAATATATTAACACTTAAATATATTAATAAACCATTTAATTAATTCTATTGATTTATTACACAACTAATAAATCAACCTTTTACTCTACTGAACTCTATCCTGACCTCCAGCTATGAGGGCAACCCAAATGGACTTTGCTTCAATTAACAAGATGAATATAAATATAAAGTCATGGCTTAGACACCTAATCCAACAGTCTCCCACTTGGATAAGTCTATGACTTTAATTTATCTTCTGGTTAATAAACAACCTGCAGCTTCCTAGAAACTGCTGCCGAACTCTGACCTAGTCAGTTCCGTCCAAAGATAAGTGATCATATGATCCTTCGTCCAACAAGATATTTTCAGACACGAGACATGGATTGAGATCAATCTCTGTCTGATACTCTGTTTCCCGATTTCCGATTCTGCTTATGACGTTAAGACTTCTAATTGAACACATCAATTTAGTCCCGGCTGGCCAGCACTTTAGTCAACTTCAAAATCATCGAGCGGCCTACAGATATCTGTTTCCCATCAGGGTCAAGGAACGAATAAGCTTTGACTCATATGGTTGTGTCTTTTACTTATCAAATTGTACACAACAATGCATTTTATAACATCGAGTTACCGATGCGTTTTGCATCATCAATGCACAACCGACTCATAAATTTCAACTCATATGTCTCTGCTTCAAGATCATATGATATTATCGTCTCAACATTGCTCGTGATGTAATCCATGAAGCAATCTGTTGAGCGCGGGTTTATCCAATACTCAAATCTCTATTTCTAAGTACTCATGAACGTTGTAGCAGTCTTACTGTAATGTCTAACTCCTTAGACAATCTACAAACCAATTCACGACAGTCTTTGTTCATACTTACTCCCAAAAAGTATGAGCGACTGTGGACTTTTGAATAATCAAATTATTCGGGAAGTGAAACATGCAAAATTGAAACTTAAAATCTGACTGGTGGCTACTATTGCCTAATTACCAAGTCTCACGAGGTAATCACCAAGTCGGATTTTACATAAACTATTATCGGTTTCTAGATTCCTTTTAAACTATTTAATTCGTGTTATGTATCTATGTCTACTTGACCGTTCACTCTTTCTATGTATTTAAATGTCATACATCTATATCCTTCCGATGATATTTCAATTTTGGTCATACCGTCATTCTCACTAACAACTCCATTCTATGTACTGTGACTTTCCATGGTTCTCGGGATCTTTAGTCCACATAACTGCACCCTAAGACTATTTCGAGGTGTTACGATGTGCCGGTGAGCCACACGTGCTCCATCGGAATGCCAACGAAATTCTTTAACCATTAAGTCCTTATTTGAAAACTCTTTTTCAAATTGTTATTAACATTCACCCCTATCATTTTCCAATGATTTCTCACGTATGTGCAAAATCCGTTAAGTATTCCCAGCCAGGTCATATCCTGAATCTGACTCACTATGCTCTAAGCATTAAGTCATCAAGACATGTTCATGACACTTCTGATCGATCCAAGAAACTTGTTGGATTCGATCTAGTCCTATTCCAAACCCTTTTGGAATCTCAGGATTACTTATAATCCTTGTGTCACGACTTTTAATAACTATATCCTTTCGGAGACTTTTTCTCATGCATCTTGAATCTTGTCAAGATCATGCTTACTGTGGCTAGGTCTATACTGATGATCACATCTATCTGATAGATGTCTATGGATTATGCGAGTATGCTGCACCTTCTTCATATGCCAAATCATTACACTTTGCAATGACATGAAATTCCTTTCCTGAGCTATGCATCTTGAGTCTCATCAAGATCATTTTGGCAGAGTTTCGATCTATCTCATAGATGTTTACAACCACCTGAGTGTGCCGTATCTCTATTAAGCCTTTCATAGTGATCCGTCTCTTAACACCAAGTCATTACACTTTGTAATGAAAAGAGACGTTTCCTAGAAACTGTATGTAACCTACATATGGAGACAACAGCGACACTCCCACTGGCTTTGACACGGTTATGGACTATTCTCAAAATCCAGAACTTTTGGCACATTTTGAGAATCCAAACTTTCTGACATCTTAATGGAAATCTTTCAGCACATTCTCAAAATCCAATCCTTTGGCATATTTCGAGAATCTAAATATCCTTTCTTACGAGATTCCCGCAGGGAAATCCCTGGCCCATGTACCTTTATACTGGCATATTCTTTGTGAGTCCCTATTCGTGTGCCGATGATCCACACGCGCTCCACTAACAACTTACATTATGCAGTGTCCTTTCGGATTTCATCTTCTATTGAGAGTGCTTCTCTCGGAGTCAATTACTTGACTCTGAGTATCGTCTCACTCAACCAGATGTTCTGAAGGTACGTTTCTGTCCATGTTGGTTTCTTTTGATGATTACTCCCACTGGTTTTAAGACCAGTTGTAAAATCAATCAAACTGTCACATAGACTGTATCTCGTCCTAAGGTTCTCTTAATTGGCAGCAACCGGGCTCACCAATGCTTCCAAGTAGTCGGATTGAAAATCCGTACCAACTATAGTGTTTTACCACTATTCGGTATGTCACCCTGATCATAACTACTTATGATGGTGATCAGTACTACTGGTCAAGAGAAGGTTATGTCAGTATTAAAAAACAGAAATTTGCTTTCTGCTCTAAGCCTAGCGATGACTAAAGGTTATTTCACTTGGCTAATCCTAAACTCATTCAGGACTGTCCCAACTCCCACTGTCTCCTTAGAATATGAGTTCTTTCTAAAAGAGCCCTTTCTTTTCCAGTTACAGCGGGATAGCCAGTGAAACGACATTTCTGATTAGGTTCAGGCCAGTCATGAGGTTCGGACGAACACTACAAGACCCTGGACCTTTAATGTATAAGTGGGATAATCCCAGCTTTACATTTCAGACAGTGTCTGCAAAACCTACTTAGTCGAAGATGTGGTTGGAATATGGTCTGACTGGTTTAGTATTCAATGTATCGGAAACTGATTGACAATGTATCTCATACTTTAAGGATCGAACTGTTTCGACCAATGCTCCATCATCTTCCCTAAGACACATTATAACTATTAATGTTCTTGGAAGGAAATAAACTGTGAAACATTTCCCAGTTTATGTTGTCACTCAGGTTCTGTGGGTCTTGTACTTCCTTTGAAGTCCTTGAACTGTTCAAAGATTCAATCCAATCGCTTATTCTGATAAGCGAGGTCATATTCGTCATACCGACTGACAAATATTGTGAAGTACAAACAATCGTGTTCTAGTCGGAGATTCGAGCAATACACAGCAACTGATGTGTTCGTTGCTTCCGATCTCAATCTCTTTTACATCTCTATGTAAACTTATGACTTTGTTAATTCTGTTCAAGACTTGCAATCTTCAGTTGACTCTAAGTCAACTGATTCCAAAATCATATCCTTTGGATCTTTGGGTGATTCATTTCTTGCCACATGTGCTTTATAAAGAACTTAATCATCATTTGACTCTAAGCCAAATGATTCCAAAATCCTGTCCAACTGGATCTTTGGTTGATTCATTTCTTGACACATTAAGAACTCAATTCATCATGTGACTCAAAGTCAAATGATTACAAAGTCCTGTCCAACTGGACCTTTGGTTGAATTGATTCTTATAATATTTACTTTAACAATCATAAGGAACACAATTCCTAAGATCCAAACACTTTGGATGCATTCAATATTCAAGTTATCATCAATAATGCATTCAACAGAATCATACAACATTTCAAGGATATTTCAAACAACACGTGTTAAAAGAAAACGACAATTTTATTAAAACCAAAAATCCTTGAACAATGTACTATATGAAAGACAATGTCACACGCATCTAAAAGATAATAACATGATTTAGTATCTAGCTAAACTTCAAAATTGCATGAGCTGGAAATCCAATCCAAATGTGCTCGTATTCGCTAGAGTCCCGTACCTTACTGATTCCCTGCATGCAAACCAAAATGTGACTATCACATTATGCATCAAGGAATTATGGAACAGGAGTTTTGAGGTTTCTAGATATACCTGAGCTTTCAAAAGAGTTTGACTTTGGAGCGTCTTTCAATCTTTCCGTGACTGTATCCGATTCTGTGGATTTCCAGCTTAAGACATATCCAGACGATCTGGATCGTTTCCTGCTGTGTCTTTCCACTAGACTTAATCCAGAAGTAGCTGAACCATTGGAGCTATGCCTTTCCAAGAGTGACTCGTACAAAGTCAACAGTGGACGCATTTCCATTAAGGTCTTTTTCTGGTCTTCCTTTCTATACGTCTGTATGAACAGATCGTACTTACTAGTCAGTGAAGCGAGTAGAGTGTTAACACTCGACTCCTGACTCATGGAATAACCAAGTTTGTACAATTCGCCTATGTATGCTTCAATCTGAAGAACATGCGAATCGATGTTACTTCCTTCTTTTAACTTACACTCTGCAAGTCTTTTGAAGATCCTAGCTCGTTCCTCTTCGACCGGTTTTCGGAACATTTCCTCAACCGTTGCATTAACTCATATGGCCCCAAGGATTCAAAATCCTTGCGGAACTCGGGGTCAATGGTCAATAGCATGAGGTCACGAATCTTTTCGGATTCATCAACTAATAAGTCATGCTTATCATAAAGGCTCTTTATGATGACTTGTTTCGGTGGAACCGGGATTAGATACTCGGTGAGATGAAGCTTGCCCGCAATGCCAAGAGCCAGTCTCCAATTGCGAAGCCATTCCTTACAGTTAAGGCCAGTCAGCCTTTCCATATTTAGCAGGTGCTTTCTGATGCTCTCAAAGATGGGTGAAGGAGGAGAGGGAGGAGAATAGACACTTGATTCAGACATCTATAATAAACAGAATTTATTAGTTTAATTTATCCTTTTAAATAATTACTCAATATATTATTTATTAAGGCTAGGACCCAAAATATCCCAACTACTGTGTGAAGAGGGATGCCGTAATCACAACATAATGGTCATTAAGGTAGATAATTCACTTATCAATTTCATCTTATGAAATTCCTAGATCTGTTGAGACACACTGAACTATTCAATGGCATGTTTAGTCTCGGATGTGCCCTACTGTTTGTGACTGGGATGCCAAGGATCACAAACCGGGTGCGAATAACCATGCAAATTAGCTTGGTACTCTCGAAGTCAATTGTCATCTCTCATTAACGTGCCGGTTAACCACACACGCTCCGTTAATAATGACAAAATCGAGAAACCCATTGCAACTCTTTGCGGACCCCTGTTGGCGTGCCGGTAAACCACACACGCTCCACCAACGTTCCACAAAATGCAATGTGCAATTCCATGGATTAGCACCAATTCACATTTTTAAACCTAAAGTAACTAGATTGGGATTTGTTTGAGGTTCTAGTACTTTCAATTATAGCATTATACTTTTAAGAGGCTTAGCGGTTCTATCAAACCCGTTCGGCTAACGACACTCGACTGACCAGGAGAGCGGTGGGTAAGAGTAGATACCCATTAGACTAACATTTTATAGTCAGTCACCTTATACCCTCTTTATAGGACAGTTTTGTGAATGAGGCCTACTTGCGGTAAGACTAACCAATTTTCTTATATATAAATAATTAACTTTTAATCATAAATATATAAGATATATTTTAATCTTATTAAAATATTTTAGAATTAATTTAATCATAATTTTCGCAAATTTTGAACAATTTTTGAAAATTTAAATTAATTCTTTAAGCTGATTTAATTGATCTTTTAATTAACAGTTAATTAAACTAATTAAATCTAAGATAGATTTTATGAAATTAATCAAATTAATTTTTCTATCTTGGCCCCTATATGGTTCGAAATTTACATGCCAAAATTAAAGAGGTTCTAGTTATTTAATAAATCCAATTACCAAAATAACAACACACTAAATAAGGCAAGTAAATCAAGCAAATAAAGTGGGATCAAGGGGTGGTGGCAAGGGTTAGAAACCCTAGCCTAGATTTCGACCAAAGCCTCATCCAAGAGGTGTTTTTCGCACAAAAACTCAAGGCAAACATAGATTAAGCAGTTTATATCAAACACAAGAAAACAGCCTAAGCTCTGATACCACTGAAGGGTTTTCTAGCAAACGATGAACACAAAATAATCTTATGGTTCACATGCACCCTAGAAAGATCTATTTTTTCTTCTATGAAGATAATAAACTATAACCTAAAGGTCAACAATAATTTCTAAAGATCAAAATAAGAATTACTAACCTTTTGATCTTGTTCTTGAAGCTAGCAGCAAAAGTATCCTGCCTCAAATGAAAGTCATACCCACAGCAATGGAGAAGACAGTCCAGCAGAGTAATCTTGGTTAAAGTTAGCGTGAATAATGGGGAGCCAGAGGGTTCCTTTTATAGCCTCCTAGGGTTACACCTGAAACCCTAAGGAGCCTCCATGTGGGCAAGCCTGTTGACCACTTGGACCAGATCCCTAAACCCTAATTAGGGTTTTCGCCAACCCTAGAGAAGCCTCCAAGGGTGGCGCCACTTTTGGCCCCTGGACTTCTCTTTGCCAGTTATTCAACTATTGAATAAATACAAACTAGTCCTCACACTTTTAATTAATTAATTTAATCACTAAATTAAATCCAATTAATTCTAGATTAAATCTCAATTAATTATTATAGTTTCTAATTAATATATTAACACTTAAATATATTAATAAACCATTTAATTAATTCTATTGATTTATTACACAACTAATAAATCAACCTTTTACTCTACTGAGCTCTATCCTGACCTCCAACTATGAGGGCAACCCAAATGGACTTTGCTTCAATTAACAAGATAATATAAATATAAAGTCATGGCTTAGACACCTAATCCAACATATATATATATATATATATATATATATATATATATATATATATATATATATATATATATATATATATATACATACATATATATATATATATATATATATATATATATATATATATATATACATATATATATATATATATATATATATACATATATATATATATATATATATATATATATATATATATATATATATATATATATATCTATATTATAAAACGTATTGGGCCAATGTACAAGTCTAAAGCAGTCAACACAAAAGTTACAACACCTCTTATGCACAAAATCGATGGCGGTTTCTCATCCTGTAACTTCCCACTATCTCTGTAACTTCCCACTATCTCCGCATCTCTCAACCTCTCATGTTCCCACTATCTATATAACTTCTCACTATCTCTACAGTTTCTCATCCTATAACTTCCCATTATCTCTGTAACTTTCCACAACCTCCCATGTTCCCACTATCTCTGTAACTTCCCACAACCTCCCATGTTCCCACTATCTCTGTAACTTCCCACTATCTCCACATCTCTCAACCTCCCATGTTTGTTGTTGACTAATCAAATGGAACCGTCAAAAAACTCCCCACCTCCCACCTCTTCTCCCACTCCATCTTCAACCTCCCATCTCCTCTCAACTCCGTCTTTCTCTCGGATATCTGCCTATATAAAGAGAGGGAGACCCCTCTTCAGCCACTCTTTTTTCCTCTCCTCTCAACGACACTCACACACATCCTCTCTCTTTCTCTCTCCCTCTCTAATTTCGTGTCACTCACTCTATCTTTTGTTTGTATAGGTCTCTGTCACCTACATTTGCAATTGTATTATATATATTGAATATTGTTTGCAAGTTTTAAGGTTCTATTTTTTTCATTTCCACAGATAGGAGGGCGGAAATTGGAAGAAGAGGAAGAAGAAGAAGAAGAAGCACCAGGAGCGTCGGAGTTTGTTTGTGGTTCGTTACCATTTGCGGTTCTGTTCATATCTGCTTCAACATTATGCTAATTTATTACTAATTGTTGATTGGGATATTGAATTTAGGGGCGGCGTCAGATCTTCAAAAGGGGGCACCTTTACATGACAAAAGGACTCTAGAGTTGATTCTCGATAAACTTCAAAAGTAAGTATCGTAGGCTAATATTTAAAACTATGCTTTGTTTGGGTTAAAGCTTTTTCGATATGTAAATTTGCAATGGTTAATTGTGGCAGAAAAGATACTTATGGGGTTTACGCTGAGCCAGTTGATCCTGATGATCTTCTTGATTATCATGATGTGATCAAGCACCCAATGGACATCGCCACTATGAGGAAAAATCTTGCGAAAGGAGCGTATTTAACTTTGAAAGATTTTGAGGTAAGTTTATTTTGTTTTTCCTTATTTTTACTGAATTCTTTCGCCTTTTATGTCAATTCTTGAGAGTATAGTTGACTTCTTTTTCATGCATGCAGAATGACGTGTATCAAATTTGCACAAATGCAATGCAATACAATACACCAGATACAATCTACTATAAACAGGTATTCAGTTTGGAGGTTCACATGTTCCCTTTTGTTTCACCATTTTGTTCATTTTATTCTCACCACTTTAACAATTTGGGAAGGCAAGAAGTTTGTTTATTCAGTATTCCGTTGGCTTTATCCCGGTGAAATTCAGTTTTCGGTACAATGATATATACTTTTTAATTTGGGTTTTTCCCCTAATTATTTATATATTATTTAACATAGTTTTTGATTTCAGGTTAAGGGTTGATGTTGATTTCGGATTTTGATACATGATTATCAATAAACCGTTTCGATTATGTTACAATAATGAGCCAATGAGGCAAGATTGAAGAATTATTCTTAACTTGGAGACCTTTCTGGTACACAAAGAGGAACTAAGGAAACCAACTTGAGTTTTCACTTTTGACTTTTGGTTCTTGACTTGGATACCTGTTAAGTACGAGTTCTTGAATTTATTATTCAGTTTCTGAAACTACTGCTGTTTGAAATATCGGTTTAACCCGGTAATATAGGTTCTTCATCTTGTTCTTCACAAAAGTCTCGAACTTACTAAAGGTACTTTTCAAATTTCGTTTATTCTGTTCAAACTTGCACTTAACTTGTTTGATGATATGCCTCAATCATTTCAGGAAGAAAGAACCTTTCACAACATTGAAGCTTTTTTGTGGTTGTTTTTCATTATTTAACGAGAACACTGATAAACCTTTTTCCAATAGGATATTTGGGATATTTATCAAAATTCGATATGATGAATAATAAAATGATTCATGGTGATGATGGAGAAAAGAAATCCAGAAAAGACCAACATGAGTTTATAGGAAGAGCATCTTGGGGTCTGTTGGTGGGCTGTCTAACGTTTTTTAACTTGTTTCTTCTGCAAACCTCAAGTGACATTTTATTCATTCATAAGCTAATTCTCCCAATTTTGGTAAGGATTTTGATGTTATCTGTAGACTATTCGTCGCTTTATATTGCAAATTTCACTATCTTCAAATGATTATTCAATAAAACTTACGTAAATAGGCTTTGAAGAAAACGTTCAAGAAGCTGGACCATGATGTAAATTTACAAGACTTTGTGGGGGCAAGGTTGTCATTAATCCTTTCCAATCTTCTACATCTTTCTTCCCTTCAATTTAGGACATCTAATCTTAGTTTCTTTTGGTTTTGTTGCAAACAGTCAATCAGGTGAGGTCACAAGACACTCCTCTCTTCTACTTTATATTTTAAAAAATTAAATCAAAACTTCTGTTAATAATAATTTTTAATAGTTAATAATATCTTCAGAATTGAAGCAATCATGCAATGATGTTACGATCTCAACTTACTGACTTACATAAACAACTAAGGTATCTTCGAAACCTTTACATATTTAATATTTTGTAATTCTTTTCCTACATTTTTTAGTATGGTTCTTATTTTCCTACAATTTTTATGTATTAGTTATTGGAGTAATCCATACAAGATTAAGAATATTGAACATCTTAAACAGATGGAAGATTCCTTAAGGGAATCACTTGACAGCATTCATACACATAAGGTATTATAACATTGTACATTTGTACTTTCAGTTTTGTTCTAATTTAGGCATTGTACTTTAGAAAAGCCACCCGATTATAGCATTCAACTTTCAAGAATTTTCTTATTATAGAAGTGAAAATTATAGCTATACTTTGGTAGATTTTATAAAGCACAATCTTGTAATGAGAAGAAATGAAAGTACGATGTTATAATAAACAAATCAATTGAAGTACATTGCTATTTCTTGATTTAACCAAAAATGCCTTGTTTTTCCAGGAAAATTTTGGACAACAAAAGCTTATTTCGCTAGATTGCACGAACCAAGTACTATCTCTTTACAAAATTCCAATTTTTCCCTTTCCATCATACATGAAGAATATTTGATTTACAAAAATGTTGCATTACAGTTCCAAAATGGGATGCATTTGCCTCTAATGATGTCCAATACCCAAGAAGATCAAACCTTACCATGGCTTCCTCTGACTTTTATTTTAATTTGAACATATTTTTAGATTGTTTTAGCACCCTATTTAATATTTTTAGTTTTTTTACCATCCTACTTCCCACTTGTCGATAACTTCCCCACGATGTCGACGATAACTTCCCACTCGCCAATAACTTCCCCACTCGCCGATAACTACCCCACGATGTCGACGATAACTTCCCACTCACCAATAACCTCCCACTCGCGGATAACTTCCTACTGGCCGATAATTTCCTCACTCGCCGATAACTTCCCACTCGCCGATAACTTCCCCACTGGACGATAATTTTCTCACTCGCCAATAACTTCCCCACGATGTCGACGATAACTTCCCACTCGTGGATAACTTCTCCACTCGAGGATAACTTACCATTCACCAATAACTTCCCCACGATGTCGACGATAACTTCCACTCGTCGATAACTTCCCCACAATGTTGACTATAACTTCCCACTCGCCTATAACTTCCCCATGATGTCGACGATAACTTCCCACTCACGGATAACTTCCCCACTCGCCAATAACTTCCCCACGATGTCGACGATAACTTCCCACTCGCGGATAACTTCCCCACTCGCCGATAACTTCCCACTCGCCGATAACTTCCTCACTCGCAGATAACTTCCCACATGCCGATAACTTCCCCACTAGACGATAATTTCCTCACTCGCCAATAACTTCCCCACGATGTCGACGATAACTTCCCACTCGTGGATAACTTCCCACTCGCCGATAACTTCCCCATGATGTCGACGATAACTTCCCACTCGTGGATAACTTCCCAACCCGCAGATAACTTCCCCACGATGTCGACGATAACTTCCCACTCGCGGATAACTTCCCCACTCGCAGATAACTTCCCACTAGACGATAACTTCCCTACGATGTCGACGATAACTTCCCACTCGCGGATAACTTCCCCACTCTCGGATAACTTCCCCACTAGCTAAAAATTTCCCCACTTGCGGATAACTTCCCACTCGCCGATAACTTCCCCACTGGACAATAATTTCCTTACTCGCCGATAAGTTTCCCATGATGTCGCCGATAACTTCTCACTCGCTGATAACTTCCCCACGATGTCGCCGATAACTTCCCACTCGCTGATAACTTCCCCACGATGTCGCCGATAACTTCCCACTCACTGATAACTTCCCCACGATGTCGTCGATAACTTCCCACTCGCTGATAACTTCCCCACTCGCAGATAACTTACCACGATGTCGCCGATAACTTCCTACTCGCCGACAACTTCCCCACTTGCCGATAACTTCCCACTCGCCGATAACTTTCTCACTCGTGGCTAACTTCACACTCGCCGATAACTTCCCCACTATATGAAAAAAAAGTTTGTCAAATGGTCCATCTCTCGTAAAAAATTCCTACATTTGGGCAAAACGTTAAATAATTACTTAAATGGTCCAAATAAAATTTCAAAAAGATATAATGCTATATTAGAATAACTATTGGATGTACGTTGTTATTTCTCACATTTAGCACCTGGGGTAAAGAAGCAACAATGTACTTTGATTTTTTTATAATACAACATTGTAAATCTGTCAAAATAACATCATACTTAATAAATGATATTTTCCAGAAACATATAGACTTTTGGGTTTACCATTAATAGCAACACACAATAGCAATAACAGTTTTTTATTGGGTAGATTCTTCAAAGTGTCGTGTCTTAATCATAAAATCTATCACTAACAATGTCCTAATAATAAAATTTGAAAGTATAGGGTTATAATTAGGTAGATTTTTCAAAGTTTTACAAATACTCTGGAAACCATTACCTTTCAAGGTAGTTTCCTGATTTGCCCTTTCCCCTTCATAGAAATTCATGCTGCTAAGATCCATCTCCATCCTTACAAGGCCATATTGGTAAATAACTTAAAAGTTATTGGTTGAAAAGTTGTTCATAGGTCAAGATAAGGAACTATAACTCCTAAAAAAAGCAGCCAATTGGCGATCTTTTCTTATAACATTAGGTTTCAAAGATGAATTTTTAAGAACCTGCAATCAATTCAAAGATGAATCTTTAAGAACCTGCACAGAAGTTAATTGATCGATCAAAATCACCTCCATGAAGCATCACTTGACAAGAGGTTTAGGAGTCCATCCTCATTCAGTTCAATAATAAGGTTATTAGGCATACCTCATGCTAAACTAAACCCCTTCGTAATAATGCCTACTTTGAAATTTCAACTAAATCCATCAATTTATAGTTAAATCACTTCTGCAAATACAACAACAGAATCAGACCTGGATAGTATGTTGTTATTGGCAAAATAGAAAGATGAAGTACCTTGCTATATTTGAAAAAATCCATTTATCAGCCCTTGATTGCTTACTGTTCCATCTATGAAATCGTCCCTACGGACATAACTTGATGCATCCCAAACCAACCTATTCGACCACCAAAGACCCATCTATGTCTGCTACTGTTTTTGCTAAAAGTGTAATAAATTATTATTCTCGGCTGAAAATTCAAAATCTATAGTACTATCGATTGAGAGTAGAGACGACTAAAATTACAATATGATAGTAGCGATTGGGATTGCATCAATTGAGGGTTGTTGACAACTGCTTCGGATTGCCCTTGGTGGTTACCAATTCAAAACTTTGACCAATTCTGATGGTTAATCGTTGGTGGAGGTGTGGTTGGTAGTTAAGAAAGTTGTGGGTAGTGGGTGAATGAAGTGGAGTTAGTGGCCGGCGGTAAGTCTAACGGTTAATAGTTGGTGGAGGTGTGGTTGGTAGTTAAGAAAGTTATGGGTAATAGGTGAATGAAGTGGAGGTAGTGGCCGGCGGTTTTATCACCCCACACATCTCTCTCCCTCTATAAATACCTCCTGAACTATCATTTATTGCTTTACGTGAGTTTAAGCGTATTGAAGTTTTGTTGTTTAAGCTGGTGTTGTGTTGAAGGTTTTACCATATCAAATTCTAAACGGGTACTTTCTTCTGCTTATCTATTGTTTCTTTTTTCATTTAATAACTTTATTATAGATTATTTAACTTATAATATCATTTATTATTAGAAAAATTATACTATCGAAAATCTACTTACCTGTATCGGTAAATACACTATTTTCGTCAATGAACAAATGTGTGAATACGTTCGTCAATATTTTACTTTTTATTACCGTTTTGCATTTAAAAGTTATATTGGAATGAAATTATTTTTTTTAAGAAGATGTTTTATGTAATATTTGTCAATTGATAAATTATATCGCATAATCTGTTATTGAAAATAATTGTAGAACAATGGATGCTCATACATATGTTGATGCCTTTGCATCACTCTTATTCGTTCATGTGTGCTATCATATTGTACCCGTAAGAGTGCATTTCACTTGGATCGATGTAACATCTAACCGCATGTTTATATTCCTCCTTGATCAATATGCAAGTTTTAAAAGTTATTTGATTTTCTATACACCGTTAGAATTTGTTCTAACATTTGGATTAATAAAATATTATGTGGTCAAATAGAGAAATAAAATGGTAGCGGTTGCCCCTCCAAGATTGATGGGAGTATATAATGGACGTAATCTTGAGGGAATCTTTTCGTACTAAGCCATGTCCTAATAGAACCATCCTTTTATGAGTACCCGAGGTGTGAAGGGTATAGTGTTATTTGTGATGATTGGTTTATCTCTATCGGCGATAACAGCAACCTCTTTCGGTTGCCAAATGGTGTCGGAAGATGGTTTCCAATATATCAGTTAGTGTCATCGATAGGGAGTCTTTTGAATGATAGGATCACACGAAGAATGCTCATAGGTAAACCAAAAATATTTATTGTATTTATAAATTTTTAATCAAATATGATAAAAATACACTTATAAATGCAAAATTGGTAGTTACTTTAATGGTAATTGGTTCAGACATAACCATTTTTGAAATCGTTGCTGTTTTAAGCAACGTACTTTTTAAAATATGTTTGTTTTAGCAACTTACTTTTGAAAAAAGTAGTGGATGGGAGCAGTAACTGATCCATGGTTTTCTGATTTTTTATTACGGGTTGGTGATGGAAATGAGGAAACAGTGGATGGGAGCTTCATCCGGATACCTGATAACATGGCCATTCCATACACAGGTGAAGGTAACTCACTCGATGCTTTAATTGATACAGTATTTCCATCTTTGCAATCTAACGGGGATGATTC